>JAOVVA010000019.1:8911152-8923485 GCA_028565275.1 Leiocassis micropogon
GTTTTTAGGGTAGTAGGCTTGCTACTTTGCAATATTAAAAGCTGCGTCTTATTTATGCAAAATCCACTTTTTACTCAATTTTGGGGTATTCATGTGTCTCCAGTGAGCATGTACAATAAATAAATAAATAAATAAATAAATAAATCATAAATTAATACAGTCCTTGCTTTTTTTTTTCTCCCTCGCTCTCTTTTGTCTTATTTGTATTGTCTGGGGTTTAAACAAGGCAGGTAGATTTTCACCCTTATGTGACCTCACACAGGAAGATCCCCACAGCTTGATGCTCAGCTCCGTTGTACTTTGGTTGGTGCAACTCAGCGGTACCTCATTAACAAACACTGAAATGTCTCCTTTTGAAGAGAACTGAAATAAATTTAATCCTGCTGTGTGTGTGTGTGTCTGGGTGTTCGGATATTATCAAAAATGATCATTACTCTGAAAACGTTTGAAACGTGGGAATGACATCACAAAAATGTAGAACTCTCGAAATGCTCATATTATCATTATTACCATAGAAACAACATTTCCATCATCATAGGCATTAATTATGCCTATGTGACCTTCCCCCCCCCTCTCCCAATCGTTGGTTAAAGCGAAATTAATTATATCATATCGCCTAGAATGTGCTAAAAGAAAGGCACTTAAATATAAAACACTCTATAATGCACACTCCTGAAGCCTGAATATATTCATTAAAAGACAGTAATGCAAAACATGACTAAGATACTTTGAGTTTAAAGGGGTTAATGGTATGAAAAAATGCATTATCAGAGCAGATTTCATTTGCATATTTCAATTGGAGCATCAATACACAATCTGAGACCTCTGAGACCCGTGTTAGCTTAGGAAATGATAAAATATGGGACCTTTAAATAAGAGAAATGTGAGGCAGCGAGAGAGACCGGGTAGATGTTCTAACGTGTTTCACAACATTTAAAAGTAACTATAAATGGAAAGGACGTAATGCAAGTTGTTTTTTTAATTAAAATATATACATGTATTAAGTATTAAGCAAACTGCACGGTGAAAAAGTCAACTAAAAGATTTCTACACCTTCAACTTCATGGTGGTAAAAATCACACCACCTTGTCATGGATTTATTTATTTTTTTTATTCCAGGAAGCATCGTTGTGTTTAATTCTTTAATTCTGAATAGCCTCGGTGAGGAAATGTTTACCAACACAGTCGAGCGAGTGCCCTGCATTCTATGTGAATTTTTGAGTGCTCTTTTTGCGATACAGGAAACGTGCCTGTGGAAATCACTCATCTGTGGCGGATGTGGTGGATAAACATTACGTTGATAAATGACTGAGCACTCCTCTAATTCTTGTGTGCTCAGTGAACTGTACAAAACGCTTGAACTCGACGAGAGGAGTAGCGTGTTGCACACGTTTAACGTGAGGTCAGTCGTATGAATGCTGATCCCTTTTGCTCGCTCGCTCGCTCATCAGTGACTTCCATGTTCCTGTGGGATGCCGGAGTAGCACGTAGCACGGCCGCTCACTCTCTCTCGGCTCGCTGCAGGCCCCACTTAATTAAAACCAGCAGATGAAGGAGAGTGAGGCAGCGTGCCTAGACCATCCATCATAACACCTCCCACCATCGCTCATTTAAGCACTGTTTATTGGAAACCTCTGCAACACTTGATGATGGCAAATACAATACCGGGAGGGGAGGAATAATATTTTCTTATCTGACGTGTCCTGGATCAATATTGACATAGCAGCCGAAGCGAGCGCGTAGCCCGCGAGCCTAAGGGTAATGATATCTGGGAGCATTGAGGCGTTTGCTAACATGGCACCCAGGCAGATGGGAGCAAACACGGACGGGCCAATAAGAGCGACGCCCTGGTCTGACCTCGACTCCTCTCGCCCGTTCTACCTCTTTCCATCTAAACGATGGGTGTCGAAACCTTTGTGCTCCCCCCTCCCTCGTGGCTTTGTCTTGTTTTCTCTTGCCTCCTTCTCTCTCCCAGAGAGCTGAAATATTTAGCGCAGCTATTTCTGAGCCGGTTCAGGGTCGGGAGGAGGACCTGAGCACCTCGAGGACGACAGCGAGATGGAGGGATTGGAGAAAGGGGGTGTTAGAGGGCAAAGCATTGACTTTTGTTTAATAATTTCCTCTCTGTTCTTCTCCGTCCTTCTTTGTGTCAGAGTTCACTACTCTCTCTCTCTCTCTCTCGCTCTCTGGCTGCAGTCGACACAAGAGCTGCCTGAGTAGGTGTCAGGGGAGTTTCCCCTCAATTAAGCAAAGGTACAGTAATGCTTTTCTCTCTCTCTCTCTCTCTCTCTCCACAGACGCTTCTGTGAACACGTTCACTCCAATCAGTTCTCAGTTACTGCGGCCCAGAAAGCTTCTGCTTGTGCAAAATGATATGCATTTGCCTTTCCTAAAAACGATTGCGGCCCTTCATCATAGGTCGAGCTGGCAGTGTCTACCAAATCCTCAAGCAGCTTGCCTCAAATTAGCAAGTAGCAAGTAAAAAAAAAATAATAATAATAAAAAAACTTGCTGGTCAGAATGTAGATAATCAGAGATCCTTTAACAGGACATTTGTGTTTTGACAGTGAAGCAGCCAGTTATTCTTATACAGTAAGTTGCACCATATAAGTTGCGTAATGTGACTGTGTGTGTGTGTGTGTGTTTGTGTGTGTATATGTAAGGAATATAAGGAACATAAGCAGATAATGTCCATTAAATTGATGAGATCGCGCATACACACACGCATAATTAACCTGCACCTAATAAACTCCACAATGCCAATATTTGCACTGATGTACATTCAATACTATTTGGACTTCTGGTAAATGCTAAACTGCATTTTAAACAAAGTGAGTACTACACAACGACAAAAGAGTTATATCCATCTATCTACCGAGCTACCTAGCTAGCCATCTATGAAAAGATGACCCTTGTGCGCAATACGAGCTGCAAATACGTGTTGAACATGTTTAACTTCAAGTGTGCAACACAGAACTTTGCCGCCATGATGGAAAGAGGTAAAATAAATAAGTAAAAAAAAAGCTACTGATGTTACATGCAATTATTTTGCTAATCTACGAGAACAATACGTTTAGATTCATGACACAGACTATTAGCTTTAAACAATATATCGAACGAGCAGAAAGTTTAAAATGTGTCCCATCAAATATATTCTAGTAAGAAAAATAAATAAAATAAATCATAGAAACTAAAGCGGCAAATTTCGCAATTTTTTGATAGATAAAAACTGATAGACAAACATGTTAATCTATAATCGATCAATCATTAATAACGAATCATAACCAGCTCTGCACAATCCCATGACTCCCAAACACTGATTTATTTGTGGTAGCCCGCCACAGTATCAACACTAACCTCCACATATTAATTATTCTATCTTTTAATTATTTGCAATGAGGAAAAAAATCTTATTCAATCGTGCACAGAGCATCAATTTTCTCAGTCTCTCTCTCTTTCACACAAACGATTCTGCAAACAGCCTTGAACCTTCCATGCGCACACATACGCTGTGAACATGAAGTAATCGTGAATGTACAACTGTTCAGGCTGAAAGTGTTTCAGAACAACAGTGAAGTTTTGTGACGGGTCTCTCCATTAAAAAAAAAAATGTAAACAGGCCGAGCCAATCAGGAGTCATGAAACCCGACTCTTCAAATAATTTAATACCAAGCATATAAGCAGCCTGGTTGGTAAGGATACCTAAGCTAATGCGGGATTACAGCCGGGTTGTTTAGGTTACCACTGAACACAAAAACAAACCTTATTTTTAATGAGTCTAATTCTTAATAGTAATCATTGATTAATCGTTAACCTCTCCGGCGGAAACCCTGACGTGCAGGTCTATTTTAATGCGACTCATTAGCTCCTCGAAACGAGCAAAACAGAAACCACTTTGTGTGTTTAACCTCCTCCTTGCTTAGTGATGATGATGATGATGATGTAAGGTGTTCACCGAAACTTCACACTTCGTTCTACCTCAAAATACCAAACACCCTTACAGTCACGCTGTCACTTCACACCTTAAAGGTGAAAGAATTCTTTATCGACAGTATGTGAAAGCAAAACAGGATGTCCTTTACCACCCTATAGGAGGACTGACCCAGGATTACACAACACTCAGAGGAGAGCTAGAAACACTGTAGTGGCCCTGGAGAAAACAAACATGACATGCTAATGGATAGGAATATATGCTTATTAATTCAAACTCGTACTGAGATGCCTGTCCATTTACGTGACTCTACTCCATTTTCTCCACTAGATCAAATCACTCCTAGTGATGGTTTAAGCAGAACAGTCATTTTATTTAATCGTATTTTTTTCCCTCCGCTCTCTCTCTCTCTCATATGATCTAACACAGTGAAAATGGCATGACACAGTCTGTTAGAAAATCTGTTCAGGATTTTATTGGGATCTCAAATGGGGTGACAAAGTAATAATCGTACCAGAGTGCTGAATTCGGTAAACAGCATTAAACCAGCTTTAAACAAACACCTCGAGAGAGTCTCTTGGTAAGCAATTTCTAGACACAAAAAATGAACAATTTGTGTTTTATGCCGTGCACAAAAATGTCATGCTTTTAACTTGCAGGGCTACAAGAGCTAAAATTTAGAGCTCCATTATAGTATTTCTTTATCGTAAGTCTTAAGTCTATATTATGATCGTGCAATGTCTCGCCCCAAATTTTTTTAAATTTAATTTAAAAAGAGAGTCACACCTTCTAAGATTTCATTCAAGTCACCTTAAGCTTTGATCACATCAGCACTCTTTCACAGTTGGAGGAAAAACTCTATGGGTGAGTTTGACAACCCGTCATTCAGTACATTCAGGTTGTCGGCTGACTTCATTTTATTGTCCCATAACGTTGCTGAGTCTAAACCTGACCAACTGAAGCAACCCCAGATCATAACCCTGCCTCAAAGGCTTGTACTGTGAGCGCTGTGCATGATGGGTGCATCGATTCATACGCCCTTCTTACCCTGATGATGGGGTTTTATATAGACAGTTTTAAGTAGTTTAACAAAAAGAAAAAAAAACTGCTTTGTCTCATCACGCCCGATACGTTTTATTTTGTCCCGATGACGGTGGTTTGGTTCTCTCGCGAGCGGTGGAAGCCCGAGGGAATCCCGATGACGTGCTGGTTCATGAGATCCAGCATAAAAGAGCACCCGGGAAGTAACTCAGGGAAGAGAGAGAGTGAATACCGCGACGAGTTGGATTTTCCCGTTTTCCGGACCAATCCATTCCGGACTAATTCACAACACCTCTGGCTCCGTTTTCGTGCTCCCAGACTGTTTGAACGTTACCGGTGAGACCGGGCCATCTCTCCCGCTACACACACCCACAAACACACTCCTAAATAACGCGGACTCTGGACATTCTACTCCATCCACACATCCATTTTTTGGGTATTTGTATATATTTTGTAAATCTTGTGTTTTTTTGGTGCACCGTTTTGGTTTCTGTGTCACTTAATACACAGCTCTGGTTTTTACTGTTATTTTTTTTTTAACCATCCAAAATCACCATGAGCAATCTCCATTCATAATTTTTTTTCCCCACAAAGTTGATTCAGCGTTATCCTTCCAGGTTTTGATAATGTGTTGAATGGTTCTTAACCCAGTCCCAACCATTTCAAATCTCCTTAGTCGTTTTCTTAATACAGCCCAATAATTTGACTTGTCTGAAATGGTGCCTTTTTTTTGTTTTTGTTTTTTAAACCAGATCATTTCCCTTTTCCTAAACGAAACCGTGAACTAAACTGTAAACGTCGACTTTGGTACTATCGTAAAATAGAGGGAAATCCCTGAGCCGCTCAGAGTCAGATCTATAAAACATGTTGCTATTGTTAAACCTTTTATCTGATTTGAGAGGTTGAGACAATTCTTGATCGCGCCGTGACTCGCTGAGGCGGCCTTGTGCGTCTGTTCGCTCTTTTCAAGCTCCAAGCTCTAATACGGGGGAAAAAAATAAAACAGCATTTCATTTTGTTAGCGCTGAGAACAAATTCGAATTTGATTTTGTACTCTCCTCCTTTTTCGCAAGGCCCTGTTTCAGACACTCAGACTTGATGGGAATTGATATCGATATCGCAGACACCATGTTATATAATTGACTACAATCACAGTACCATGAGCACTAGGAAAATACGACGGGTGTTCAAGTCAAACTGGGACTTTCGACGGGTTTTGAATAACAGAACATGGTGACGAGTGTAAGAACTAAATCTATTTCTCTATACAATCCTCTGCTACACTAATGCACTAAACCCAGCATTTCGCTAGTACTTGGATACCATCATGGTAGAACATTTTCTCAGTATGTCAGAGCCATGATCACACTGCCTGCTTGGCCTCCCAGGAATTCCTTTAATGGCTGAATCATGTGGAAATTGCCTGGAGCAAGGTCAAGACTGTACAGGTGATGTGGAAATGACTGCCAGCCAAGTCACTATAATGTGCAAGTGGTGCGTCGGAAGTTATCTGTCGACTTTAATGTGCTTTAATTCACCTTCTGTAATTATTAATCAGTTTTACAGCTTAATCCATGTTTGGATGAAGATATGTACGACACTAGAGTCTGTTTTATTTATGATTGAACGAAGTCCAATTAACTGTCACTAAATCAACTACGTTATACACGTGAACAGCGTCCAGGCTTCTATAAAGGATGTTTATATTATGCTATTCGTCATAATTCTCTCCAAGGAGCGAAAAATGTAACAACTGGTAACATCTGGAACTGTGAGGCTTCCTAATTGAGCCACAGAAACCGTTTGCCTGCTTCCTCTGGGAATTGAGACCACAAATCTGCAAATCAGAAAACCTAGAAAGCAAACAGTTCTGTCAGGGTGGGAGGGAGAGACACTCACTCACTCTCTCGGCTGTCAATCAGAGTGACACAAGCCAATCGTGAGCGTGTCTAAGAGAGTATAGATGTGAACAATGGCGGATACTTCTGAATGTTTTATGCGGCCATCAACTCGCTGACGTTAGCAATAATCCTTTTTAAAAAATCCCTTTCATTTTGCAACTCTTACATACCCCCTCTCTCTCACACACACACACACACACACTTTTTCAAGACCATTACTGCTCTGTAAGATTCCTTAGGATCTAAATCATCCAGGAGGAATCGTATACAAAACCTTCATTACCGATGCACACCATGCACGAGCCGATCAAAACATGTCACTGTTTGCTGATAAATGTCTAAAGAGAGGCAGTGAGGTCGTCCCCCTGTCTTTGTCTCCTTGCTGTCTCTCTTTCCTTCTCAGCGGCGCAGGCTGGGGGCAGGAGAGTAAACACAGATGCTGAGAAGCAAACTGAAGGACAGCCTTTTTATCAGCTATGACAGGCCTGGCTGCTGTACGAATCAAACAAACAGTGCAAGCGAGTGTGTCGCTATAATAAAGTACCAGAGCTAGAAAGTAGGTAAGAAAACAGAGACTCAGAGACACGGATAAGGAGGAGAACAGATACGTGGACGTGAACCCCTTCATGAAGCCCATCTTAATTCATGCGAGCTCATGAATCGGTATCATCGCAGTTACCGAGAGCCGTCAGAGCCAATTAAGTCCTGGGAAGCCAGCGGAGCATCATGGCTACCTCAGGGTGAATTCATTACTGCGTTTTGTTTTTTTTATGCAGGCGTTAAGATTTACACAGAGTGTCTCGACTGCGGTGCCTTTTGAGGATCCACGGTGCAGGAACAGCTCGCCCCCTTCACCTCAATCCAGTGCAACAGCTGTGACACCCTGAGCCGAGGGAGGCAGGGAGGAGGAGGAGGAGCCGGGGAAGGGAACAAAGTGGGGAGGGGTGACACTTAGGGAAGAAGGCAGTTTTGTTCCGACAACGTACAGCTGTCTCTAATACTGTAGAAGAGCTCACTCAAAGACAGCACACACGCACTCGTCTTACCCCGTTCCTCATGATGACCCCGGCTTTATTTCACACCGGATTTCTTGACATCTCTATGCCACCGTGTTTAAGAAAAAACAAAGAGACTATTAGAAGCGTTTGCGTCTGAAACCAGCTAATCCACTTGCCATCCGTAAGCTTCCATGTAAATCCAGTTTTACGCAACGTACTCCTTCGAAGACGGTGCGGTCCAAATAGGGCCGGGGTTTCGGTTTTGCCATGACTCGTGCAGGTGCTTAAATTTTTACCCCACATATGCTAATCCTGCATCACTCTCCCTCTACTTCCTACCGCATGCACAGGCTTAAAGATGCCTATGATTTAGTGTCTTATTGACTTGTGATTGACAGTGAAGTCAATAATATTGTCTCTTCCTTTTGGACAGAAATGCTCTCTTGGACTCTGGGACATTGTAGGCTGTAGCATAATAGCTAAATCTCAATTTCGAGCTCACAGTAGAGCTGTGAATCATAGCCAGATTATTGACTCACTTCAATTTTTAAAGGTGGTGTGTTTGTTTTTTTGGTTTGTTTTTTTTCTTTAATATGATTTAATAAGATTTATTGTCCATATTCCTTACAAGTTTGATATATTAAAGGCTAATAAAAGCAGTCAATAAACATTGAAATGCCGTACAAGTTGTGTTACTGATCTTTTACACGATCAGTCACGTCTCGTACAAAGCGATAAACTACTTGCCCAGATTTCTCCTCCACACTCCGGTCCGCAAAATGAGTGCATTTGCCAATAGGTTTTCAAGCGGTTTATATTTTCTGCAAAAGCTGTGGTGTGTTTTCAAGAAAATCGCTCAACCTCAGACCATTTAAATTTTGGACGTTACCCGAACGATTTTTAAATGTGGGAATCGGCTCCGAATTGAAAACAGACCCACTGATACAACGAATCCGACGGACCGACAAAAGACAAATTTGATTACATAATCGATTCAGTTTTGATTGATAAAGAAATTATTTTTCCCTTCCCCTCCCCTCCCCTCCCACGAAAGCCAGCCATTCTTTCTAAAACATCTTACCCTAGTATTTTTCTCCATCCACTGTACTGAAGTCACTGAATAATTGTTACTAAATACCAGACGCGAAGATGAAAGACAGAACAGCTGAGATGTGAAAGAATGAACTGTACAACGTTGGCTGAAACTCAACTACGTTTGAAATAAAGCAGACCATGTTATGAAAGATGTCCTGTTAAAGTGTTTCTAGACCAGTAATTCTTACAAATCTGAAAGATTTCATCAACTGCCATGCAATCGATCAGGAAGGTCTTCAATTTCCTGGCCATGAACTAAGCTCCGCCCACCACAGCTGCCCTGCTCGTTCGCTTTCGCTTGAACGGCTCATGTGGGACCTTGTTTCGGCGCGGGGGGTAAGGCGGTCGGTTAGGGGGGGGTTGTGAGGTGAGAGAGACTGTGCCATTAAGCAACTCAATCCCAAATCAACATGAAGCCGCAGCGCAGCTTATGCAGGCGAGTTGTCTCTGATTACCGCTGATGATTATTGTGTATAAACGTAAGTGGATTTTTAACATCTGCCCTGGTTAGGAGGCTTTCGTGGTTAATTGTGGTATTCGAACGGAACTGGTTGCAACCGGTTCTGGGGTGTAACAGCATCTAGACACCAACGCATGTAAACATAGAAAGTTTTATTACCCACAATTCATTTGTGTCCGTCACATTTGACCACTTCAGGCTGGTTACGTGAACATAACAGGTTTTGGTCACCTGTTTAAACGGATCAGGCTGCAAAGACGCAATGTTCGGTCCACCAATCAAAAATCGCAGTGCTGAAACGCAGTCTTGAGCCCTGCTTTTGGCATCTCCACTTCTATATTTGCTACCTTATTAGATACGTGAATGAGCTAACAGCGAAATCTGACACACTGTTATGCATCCTTACAGATAGCTCATTATTTCCAGCTATAAACACCGCACTAACTGCGTCGACAATGCCACTATGTGATGTCTGTCAGCTCTAACGTCTCACAGCAATGACGAAAATGCAGCACCAACTCATATTAACACCTGACTAAGCAGATCAGGAATATTTCCAAAGTGCTGGAGGTCCCTTTTAATCCTTCACATCTTGTTTTCCGCTTGACGTAGACAACCAGGAGAAGACGGACAGACAGGAGAAGCTCATGGCCCAGAACAATATAAGAGCCGATGTGAGAATGTGGACCATTACACCGAGCTGCCACGCCAATTTAAAATCCATGGCAGCTTCATTGAAATTTGACCTCAGGTCAGCTGAAGAGACTCAGACATTTATTAAGAGTTAAACAAAATGGCTGCCTTAATCCCCTTGTGGAGATGTTATCAGTTTCCTTGCTTCATCAGTGAGCTTGGTATTTACACAGAACCTAGTGTGTGTGTCTGACGGAGAGAGAGAGAAGTTGAAAGAGACTATGAAAGAGGGGGCGAGCGAGCAGCGGATCCTGTGTATTTGTGGAGGCTTTAGCAGTCTGATCTCTAATAAAGAGGCAAACCTGATATCTGAAGCTGGCAGTGTTAGCCTTGAATCATAAGAAACACCCCACACCGCCATTTTACACCTGGGGTAATTGTTAAAATGTCCTCTCGGTGTGTGAAAGGAGCATGACAAAGTGCGTAGTGAGCAGGGAGGGGGGGAAAAAAAAAAAGAAAAAAAAAGAGCTGATTTTTCAAAAACGAGACAGCTATGAAAGAATAAATACTGCCTAATCAAGAGCTCTGTTCTTCGCTTTTAACTGAAAGGGGGATCGATACGATTTCAATTTTTTAAAGCTCTGTTTATGGAACGCAATAATCGGTCATTAAAAATGCAGGTGGCGCGTGTATGCGCAGCTAGCATAAATGATTCATGGTTTGATATCACTCCTGTATAATGGGCTTCTCCGGGGAGCCGGCACTGCAGTGCTGCACGCTAGCCAGCCTGCTCGAGATGAAGAGACAGAGAGAGGGGGAAAAAAAAACAAAAAAAACAACCACAAACCCTTCCTGAGATGAAAGGAGCTCGGTGCAAACACGGAAACCAAAAAAAAAGAACGAAAGAGAAGAATAACACTAACACTCGAGCTAACCTAATGGTACAAAATATCGACAGAGCACCTCCCAGCCTTGTGGAAGAGACTACACACAGCTTTCTAATGCGTGATGATTTCCAGGCACCGTGCCTTTTGTTTACTTTTTTATTCCTCTTTCTTCTCTTCCCTTCCTTCTGCCCTCTCACTTCCCTTTGAGAAAATGAAGATTATTGCTTGCGTGTCTGATTTCAACAAAGCAGCCAATCGAAAGGCAGAGTTTAATACAATCTGGCATAATGAAGTGCTTTGCACTCGCTCCCTAATGCATACTAATTTAAAGACGGGGCTCTTGTAGGTACGGCGGCGTGTACGCCGAGGCAAGATGTCCGCTATGCATACGTGCCCGCTCGATCTGGTTTTAGACCACACATACTGACAAAGCACGTCTTCAAAGCGTAGTGAGCACAGGGAAGAAAGAGGTGTGTTAAAATGCGGGGCTGGGGCTCGAATGGAAAGGTCAAGCATCATTACCACATGACTAAATAAACAGCCGTGCACAATGGCGACTGCAGCTGTCGTGTATAGGAACAGCCACACAGAGAGACAGAGTGAGAGAGGGGGAGAGAGAGAGATGCCACTGCTGCTGCCTCTGGCTCTGTCCTCCGCCATCCTCCATCTTTATCCCTCTCTCCGCACAGCCAGCACATTAGGATTGTCATATCCTGTATCGATCCTTATCCGTGCTCCGTGGCTTTGCTTCTACTACTCTCCCAGCCAGGCATGGGGATCAGGCCACTCTAGTGTGCTTCACACTGCATTAATATTAATTGCAACAGTATCCAGTGTGATAACACACACACACACACACATGCAGTGAAAGAGGGTGAGGAGGAAAGATGGAGAAAAAAAACGAAAGACAAGAGATCCCTCTAGATATTTACACGCTGCATATCCTTTAGTTAAAATACTACACAGAGCTCAGTGTGCATACATTATAAACAAAGTGTTTGGAATCGACTCGTGCTGATCTTTAAGTTAATTACCTTTTATTCATGCCCAAGATCTTTAAACCCCACCTCCCCCATTCCAGCCCTCTCCCCTGATGTGCTCAACATAAAATACGCTTTTAATTGAGAACCTTTTGCATAGTCCTGATCCCAGGCTCAGAATACATTCTTAACTCATCTCACAAAATGCAATCATTTGTGTTCACCTTGAAACAATGCTTCTATTGTTTTATGACGCCATGCACATGTGGATTGGGGGGGGGGTGGTGGTGATATGGAAGGCATGTTAACCATGCGTGTCAATTGATCGTCCAATCAAAGCTCAAAATTGCACACACACATTTGCATACATACTTAATATGCATATAAACTTCAGCTAATATATCTGT
>JAOVVA010000019.1:8923585-8942634 GCA_028565275.1 Leiocassis micropogon
ACACACACGCACAGTATACTCACAAATATATTAGCAGTCAAAAGTTTAAACACACCTTCCAATTCCTTTCTACACTATAAAACAATGTTGTAGGTATTTAAAATACATAATAACTTCTTTTGAAAATCCTTTGTAAATGCTTCATAACTCCTCTAATCTGAGGTGCTGTTTGTTAATTGGTGATTTCTGAGGCTTGTAACTCCGAATAAACTTCTCCTCTGCAGCAGAGGTAAGTTTTGGTCTTGATTTCATTAGAGCCAGTTTCATTACGGTGCTTGATGGGTTTAGAAATGCGTTTGACAATACTGTTCTTGCAAGAACTATTCCAGAACCGTGTATGACCTCCATGTAAAAAAAAAAAAAAAAAAAAAAAAAAAAAAACTGTTGCTGTTGTCATTGTTACTTAACTACTTAAGACCATTCATAGTTTTGAAAACTTGGATTTTTTTTTTTGGATTGTTCTAAAATGTAGAAAATAAAATCACTAAACAGAAAAAATTGAATCAGAAGGCATGTCCAAACTTTTTACTGGTACTGTACACGCGCACACACAGAGATCAGCGATAACATTATGACTATGATTAACCTTTTCAGCTTTTCTGATCCAAAATTAGATCCAAACTGCTGAAAAAGGTTAATGCTGGTTTCAGTAAAAAGGTGTCGCAGTGCATTACTGTTCTGGTGGCAAAAGCACGCGCCCGACTCAAGATTATGCGAGCGATCATAATGTTATGGCTGATCATTGGTGTATATGTACACACACACCTATTACTAGGCATCTAAGTGAGCTGCACACTACTACTCAGTGATGTAGATGTCTTCACTAAATATTATCAATGCACCATCGAAAACAACAACAAATAGTTCACGTTGTCAATGCATCATAGCCCTTGCTGATGCCGAAGATGTTGAATAGGTTAAGAATATAGCTTAAAGACATTTCTTTTTTTTCTTTTTTTACACCGTTCCAGTTTCTATGGCTATATTCATGGCGAGAATCAATTTTGGTTATTCAAAATTAAAACTAGATAAATTGTTTAAGATTAATTTTTTTCCTAAGAAATGTAAAACTAAATTTGGATTTAGTTGTTTACAAAGCACAATAGGCCTATGTAGCATAATAAAGATTATATGAATTGTAACAAACTGCCAGACAAATTGTAGTTTTGCGTTAATTATCTAAACATTCAATTGCATTCAATCAGTAACGGTGGGGAAAAAAATAAAAATAAAACCCTGATGACATCATCATTTTCCCCACCCAGCCCTAGACGATGAGGTGAACTGATTAATCTGACAAACTAAACCGAGAACAAAGCTCGTGTTTGTGGAAATGAAGAGTTTGAGTTGTGTACTTCTGTGAAATCAAACATTATTTTTATTTACTCTCTCAGTTTCTATGATCTCTTTCAGGTCGTTATGTAAGAACTGTGACTCATCTGGATTTCTGATTTTTCCCTGTAACATCAGACTCGGGGTATTAACAGCTCGTTCTTATCGAAGCTTTACTTTAATGTCTTCACTATATTCAATATTTGCTGGCTTCACATTAATCCACATGAAAGGGGGTTTATCTTCCATTCCTGCACAAGTAGCGCTAATCAAGATGTAAATAAGCCCGAGGCATGACTATAAAATTAAAATTATAGGCCAGCCAGACAGACACAGGCGCCAATCCACACACCTCTTAGCCTGTAAAAATAGTACGCAGTCAAAGGCATTAGTGCTTTGACAGCTATATCCACCGACTGCCTGCCTCCTCCCGTTTTTTTTTCTTCTCTCCCCTTTCTTCTTTCTCTACTTCATTCTCGCTTTTTATCAGCGGCGAGGAGAACTGACAGCATCCTTAACGGTGCAGCTTTTGCAACGTGTTACTGATTTCCCCCCAGACTCATCAGCGCAGTATTATCAAGTCAAATCAGGTGGCGCTGCGGTGCTCGGCTCTCGCAGACACCGAACGGGCAGGGACGCGCACGATCGCAGCCTGCCGAGAAAACAAACGCGCTCTTTGATGAGTAAGCCTCTTCTCGTCCTCTGTCCTTTGCTCCCGCTCCTTCACCCGGACGGACAGATCGGAATCTCGGGGGCCAACTGTTACCGCATTATTGTTTCTCATTTTCAGTGTCTGACACAATTAAGGTCTGCCTGTCATTTCCTGCCAAAGCCTTTCATCCCCTGCTCAGATAGCGAGATTCTCCCTGTCTCTCTGCTCTCCATCTTTCTCTCTCTCTCTCTCTCTCTCTCTCTGTAGCCAAGGAAAGGTCACCCTTATTGCTCCTTTTCATCATCCTTATCGCCACACCACCATTTACAAGCGAGACAAGCCCTCCTCTGGCAGAGCCTCAGAAAGGTAAAGTAAGAGAAGACAATGAGAGAGGAAATCGCTCCCCTATCACGCCCCCCCACTACCACTATATCTCCCCCCCCCCACCTCGTTTGGGCTCTATTCACGGCTGCATGGTGAAGACAAAACCCTCAGGGGAGGAAGCAGAGAAAGCGCGAGGGAGAAATGTATTGTTTTCAGGCTAATTTGTAGTGCATGTCCATGATTAGCAGGGCATACTGCAACACCCTGTGAGGCTTCACTGGATAGAAATACTGTCTCTCTGTTTCGCTCTCTCTCTGTCTCTCTCCAAGGCATTATAGCTGCAATGTGACAAAACCGCTTGGGCGAGGAGTGAAATTTAAACTGCTGCTGTCAGGAGCATTATTTGGCTTTCATTGCGACGAGGTGCTCAAAGCAAAGACGATGCTGCCTCTCCGCTCCGTGTTTTTATTAATTCATGTTTGCGCATGGCCGCAACATGATAATTAATGACAGAAAGCCGGCTTTGTTTGCTGACAGTTGACACGAAGGTGAGTGATGACAGCACAGACCAAAACCTTTAAACGCAGCTGCTGGGTGACTATTAATATCACACGGCTTGCTGTCAGCGCAGGGGTTTTTAAAAGAAATCTTTTGGAGTACGGGTAGGGGTACAAAAAGATGCCAGAAACAGGTCACTCTGTGCTACGAGTGCAAATCACTAGGGGTCAAGGAAAACATGTAGCAACAAAGCGTATCTAACCTTTCATTTCTGACTTGCTCGGCTCACTAAGGCCCACTGAAATGTTTTTTTTTCCCACCTCCGAACGATGCGAATTGGAAAGTACAAAGCTCGCTCAGCGGCGTGGGCGAGCGAGATTCACTCAGCGCTAATTAGCATTCTGCCAAGAGAGGACAACAACGAGAGTGGAGAACGTTTGGTCTACATTGCAGAGCTCCGGACAGCTCGAGTCTAGAGCCTAAAGAAGAAGGTGCACTTTGGCTTTAGTCTCCTCCACAGGCTGATGAATAAAATGGACATGCTGTCCACAGCCCCCCCACACATCATCAAGTATGCTTCTTAAAGAATCAACAAAACGCCCTGCCACCTGGTGGGGGGGGAACCAAAAAAAAAACACACACATCCTTCAGCCATCTGTAATTTGCTTGAAAGGTGAGGAATGACTGCATGTGACAAGACAGTAATTAATCTCCGTGCAAGAAAAGAAAGGAAGGTTACAAAGCTGGCTCAATTATGCTCCGATGCAGTCTGCTCCTAACAGGCGAGGCAGGACTCGGAGAACACTTAAGATGACAAAAGAGAGCGGCGAATCTGATGTCATCAGAAACAGGCAGTGATCTTGGAAATCGATGGCGGGATCAATGGAAGCGCCTGCCTCCCTTTCTGGAGCGGCACGGCCGTCGATCGCAATCAACAAAGAACCGCTGATCCACGGACAGGAACCAGGAACCGTCGTCTTCTTTTTCTTCTCCGCTGCTTTAACCTTCTCGTCCAAAATCTTGGGAAAAACCCTTCTGATGCAAGATTCTGATGTAGAAATAACGAGCAGCTAAAAGAACTTGGGAAGGGGGTGGGGTAGTCGAAGTGAGGAGGAGGAGGGGGTATCTTCATCAGTGAAAAGGTGAGAAAACCAGAGTCAGACAGCATTCCTGCTTAATTAGTATTTCTGCTGTTTCGCGCAAAAGGAGGCAGGAAGTGGAAGGTTGATTGCCTTTTATTTTGCAGCCTAGCAGCTTCATCGCGCCCGCGTCTTTATTACCCGCGGAGCTTAAAGATTTAGAGCGGCCCCGCAAACATCAATTTCAATAATTACGAGAAAGTGTAAGCGAGAAAAGCACAGGCACCCGCTCTCATCAATGGCACGCGGGCGCCCGTTTTTATACCGACGCTCCGCTTTATGATAATATTTGACAGGAGTGTTTAAAAGCGTATGAACATAAGCATGCTACACTTCACAGAGAAATTAATGTGGGCTGTACCGGAGCGCTCGAAGCAGAGAGGAACTCGATAATAACCTCGATAAGTAGTGATGTATGTCAACAAGATAAGAAGGACGCGATATCAAGAGCCGAGATCCCGCGATGCTACGAGTCCCAGATGTTTTCATACTGTAGATTCAAAAAAAAAAAAAAAAACAAGACTTAAGCTGCATTTGCAGGTTTTTCCCTGTGAAGCCCGAGAAAAAGAACAGAATGCGAGGAGGCAAAGAGGAGGAAGAAAAAAAAAAAAGAAAAAAAAAAAAACATGACAAGACACTCAGCTAGACGATCGGTTAACGTGACAAAGCAGCACAATGGAAATTCTAATGAGCGCAAATCTGACTATGAATAAGTCATGATTTCTACTGACTTATGAAAGAACTCTAAGTGTTCATCTGTCTTTTGAGTTCCACCCCTCTGACGCTTTGGTAGAAAATGCTACTTGGCTAAAAGCTCTTCTTCTGAAAGAGACTACACAATCCTCCTGTGTTGTTCCTCTGTGCAACAAAGTTTTATACTCGAACTGGAGCACTGTAATGCAAAATTTCCATATTTAAGGTGCAAGTAACAATACTTAAGATTCTCCCAGTTGAAAATGTTACACTCGCTTTAAAATGATAACTGCTCTGCTTCCAATCGAAAGCTTAAAGAGGTTTCACAACAGATGACGTGCGAGATAATCACCACAGTTAGCGCTCGTATTCAACTGTACGAATCTCGTAGGAAGCTGAAACCAGACAAATGAAACGTAACGGAGACAACGGCTCGATGCTATACACTAACCCCCCTACGGCTACGTTTATTTTTAACTTCTTGTTTTGTGCAGTGTGAACACAAACTGAACCTAAATATACCCTTTACTCTGATTCAGATTCTGAAAATGTCCTAACGCGTGTTCAAGGACAGTTGGGAACCTATACAAAAAGTCACCTAGATAAGGATGTGTGGACATTTCAACACTTCTGACGCAAATTTACATTAGCATGCAAAGTTTGTGCACCCTGGTCCAATCGGATACTGTGTTTGTTTTAAGTGTAATAGGCTAATACAAATGTTTAATGTACAGTTACTTCATAAATCATCACTGTGAAAAATAAACAAAACAAGAAAAAAATTCAAGAAAAATAAATCTACATGCAAAAAAAGTTTGTGCACCCCTGATCGAATCATACAGTGTTTGTTTTTAAGTAGAATAGATTATTACAAACGTCGATGCACAGTTACTTCATAATTGATCAACTTGTATACAAACTAGAAATTAATTGATGTGCAAAAGTTTGTGCGCCCTAGTTAAAATAAAGTGTAATATGTTAATACACGGTTAATTCATAATTCAACAAGTAAACACTTCTTTACACCCTAATTTTAAGTCTTTCAGTCTCTTGAGCCAGCTTAAAGCATTTCTTTTAATGCACTATTTACCCATGCTCCTTGCAGAACACTTCTCATTCTGAAAAACATTTTACCTCAAACATCAAGAAAGTATGTAAATTAATAAGGGGGCACAAACATTTTGTATAACCTAAATTACAGCAAACCTACACATGGGCCTGTACACACTGGGTTCTTGCTATCTATCCTCTATATAGATATAACTAGAATAAGATATAACTCTATTCATCGAGATCAAAAGAAAAGTGAACAGTGCATGGCGTCCAAAGACCTGAGGGATTAAGATAGAAAATGAGCTGCTTTGACACCATTTCCTCAGCTACCCTAGATATGAGCCTGTAGTTACTAATACACCGAGTTTGACTCGACTTAAAGATAGGTGATACAATTACAGTCTCTCAGCTACTCGAGAAACTGACAGGCTGATGATCTGTACAATAGGACAGACCTGGAACAGACTAAGAAATTTGTATTCATATCATAGATTTGGAATCCTTGAGTGAATTCATGATCAGATCCAGTTTTATTTTTCCTGATATAGAAGAGAAGGATGAAAGAGAAGGCTTAGTCACATCCACTGAAGCATGATTTGGAGCAGTAACTGGAGAGCTCTCTGCAATCTTAGCAACAGAGTCAATAAGGGATTCATTAAACGCTTCTGCTATTTCAGCTGGATCTTGTCTCGTTACCTTTTAAACGGTTAACCGGCCTTAGTCAGATTCTTTATCTGCTCCCAAATTTCTTTTTGTTTTTTGTACAAACTCAAGGCTCATTAATAGTATCAACAAAAAAACATAACATAACATTCACGTCTTTAACAATTTAATTCCAAAATTATATTCAGCACTCGATTTATACTTCAGTTTGCTTTTTTTTTTAAACTGTTTCAGGAAGTCTGTGTACCAAGCCTGTCTTATTCCAAACCTCTATCTTTCTTCATGAAAACTTTGCATTTCATTTACAAATCCACTCCTCTACCTTTACCCCAGTCAGCAATGTGTTCCAGTCACTCTGCTGTGCTGCACTTTAAAAAAAATTTTTCTTCAAGTTCACTTCTGGGAAATCTGAAGAGGTTCAGTGGTCTATGAAAAGATCCACTGAGAGTAGATCTAATACATTTCTTACAAATCTTCTTTTTCCTTAAACCGTTTGTGTCACCAGATGGCATGATCACGTACTGGATTGTGATATTACTCTGAAATGCTAAAAGTAAAACACTATGGCAGGATTAAACATGATAGGATTTAACCAAATACAGCCTCATTTGTCTGGATGTGCGTGCTTAATGATATTAAGATTAATGATATTTTGCAACACAAATGTTTAGGCAAAAAGGTTTCTGAATGAAAGTCATCACTGTCAACCGGGACTGCAGTGAATCCCAAGCACCTGTAAAACATCAAAATGACCCCCCCTGGTTCCCTATTTCAGCTAGAAACAGAGGCTGTGGCTTGGACATTTGACAAGGCTCAAACTATACACATACGAACAACAAGTAAATAGACAACCTTATTTTAGGGATAAAAATACACTATTTTCATACAGCTTTAAGATCTTCAAGCTTGCCATTTAAGTCAAAAGTATAAAGATACTTTCAAGGTTTGTCTTCATACTGTTCAAAGATAAAGTATTATTAATCACTATTATACAAACGTTAGTCCTGACCATGTGATTTGATTGGACAAGAGTGCAGATATAGAGTGTAACAGCACTGTGATGTTTAACTCCACTCGCTGTGCACAGCTTGAGGGTGCCCCATCAAATTTTTCACATTTGGTGGCTGTAGAGACTACTAAATTTTATTTTCGCAGTAGGTGATTGAATTAGCCTTACTAATACAATTTTGAAGCTACAGGTGTTTTTCTGTACGTTTACATTTTCATTTAAAGTGAAAAAATAAAAAATAAAAAAAAGACACCCCTCCATGTTTAGTGTATTTCGTTCATTTCAACTAGAGAGAGTGCTGTATAATATCGGCTGAAAGAGTAGACCGCTCATCAGTGTAAGAGTTTTGCTGAGATGTTACGAGGTGATCGGTCGTGTCAACCGCAGTGTGAGGTATGAATAACCAATCTCAGCTCGTGACATGACAGCGGCATGACTTTAATAAATGACTAAGCAATTTAAAAAGAGCTTCAGAATTTCGGTTTGTGAAGCGTCTTTAGGATCGGTGATTGACTCATATGTGATTATCATTAGTGTTTGTTGTCATCAAGTTATTTATTTGTCACATTTGTCAGTATTTTAGTTGACCATGGAATTGTGCCCCATGACGCCACTGGTCACCAGCTTTACACTAGTTCTGCCAGTTGTGTGAAAGGATGTGTGTTGGCAAAGCAAAACAGGTGATTAAATAAACAAACCAATCAGAATCTGTTAAAAATAAATTTGTCAACAGTAATGTTGACTTATGTAACATGCTCTTAACGGGGTGGGCAATATTAACCAGAAAAAAGGATTCTTATTATATATAATAATCATGTATAATAATTATAATACAAGATATTTCTACAACTGTTCATATGCATCACAAGTACGTTTTAGGTTTAATTGAAATTTCCCAAAAATCCAGCAGTGCTGAATAAAAACAATTTTTCTAAAAGTGTTTATTGCAATGTAAAATGCTTGATAAAATGTAAAATATTAGATACTAAATTTCAAAACAAGAATACAAATATTTAAACACTAAAAGGAAAGACAAACAAAAAAATTATCATTTTACAGGTGTATGATTTCTAACATTAACTCAACTTTAAGTCAGTTTGCAAATATGTAAAAAATAAATAAATAAAGATGACCATGTGCATTATGTCTCAAAAAACAGTGAGAGAGACATACAGTAATTTGTCATTATATACAGATCAGAGTTTAGACACAAGCACTACAGCACTACAACGGATCAGTTAAAACAAACAAATAAATAAATAAACAAACGCCACTTAATCCGAAACACTCATTCAATAAAAGCCCAGTGTTCATGAAGTAAGCTAATACTTTTGCACAACGTGTGCGCCTCCCTCCTTCCAGCAGCCAAGTCTCATGAGAGCCAATGATATCCGCTGGAATTAATTTCTGTTTTCATTATCATCCAATCAACAATAAGGCTGAGCCCTTAACAACCTCTTATCCACCAATCAATAGATTTCCATTAAATTATTAAAAAAAAAAAAACCACCACAGCAGCCCAAAACATCCTGTAGTACCCATGCAAGTTACTTCTCCCTAAACAGCAGCGCTGTACGAGCGGACTCCCGAAGCCCACCGTGGTGTCCAAGTGCTCAGACAATAATACGCGTCTCTCTGCACCATACTGAGGCTAAAACTTGCCATTTGAATAAAATCAATAACTCTGTAGACTTGGACTTTATTGTGTTGCTCTTGTCGCCTTCTGTCTGCCCATGTTTCTTTCATGAGGCAGGTGCCGTGCCTTAGTCTCTACGCCGCCAAATCCCTAAAGGATCACTTAAAACGGCGAGGATCAAATTACCGCCTCTGCTCTCGACGTGCTGACGGACACCCTTACATTTTCCTGTCAGATGAATACAGATGATTGCTAATATTTCAAGCATTACATTTGGAGTAGACGATCAAATTTATAGCGGAGCCTTTCAGTAGCCAGTGCGCCTAATAAAAGCCGGCAGGGCGGCAGCTTGCTCGGGAAAAATATGAAGACGGAATAATAGCTTAATAGGGTTTTAAAGCTGTAGTAGCTTTTTAATTATCGTATAAGCAGCATCTGGGTTTTGAGTCAATTTGGTATTCAAATAAACCAGAGTCCATTCAGGCTTAATTGAGGGGGAATGACGAGTCAAAGAGATAGAGAGAGAGAGAGAGAGAGAGAGAGAGAGAGAGAGAAAGCCGGACAGAGGAACCCGAATGCGCTAGAGGGGAACAACGTCGCTAAAGAAAGGCGGACGAGGCGATCTTGCTTTGATAAACAAATTACCGGTCTTCACAAAATTCCCGAACCAGTGGGTTCATTAAATGCAACAAAACGTCAAGCGAGTTCTTCCTTAAAACTGTGCGATGCTCAACAGCTCGAGGCGATACACTTATTACAAATTGAGCCATTAGACAGAGCTGTGCTGTGGCTTATTGTTTACACTTTTCTCCCCCTCATCTCTCTTTTCTTCCTGTCCCCCACCAGCCCTATAAAGAGAAAGCGCTATAAAAGATATCACACCTATACACACACACACGCACACACTACACAACCACTGCTTTTGTCTGCGCTGGAGGGGGAAAAAAAATAAATAAAAAAATCCAGAGAGCAGTTAAAAGACAAGATGCTGCTGCTGTGTTCGTACACGGACACGGTGCTGTCACTGCAAGGGCAAAGCAAGGGCAGAGTGCTACAGAGGACACACGACGCCGTTTCTCTGATGACTCCGAGCTGATTAGAGCACACAAAAGCAGCAAGGTCACTCTCCCATCATGCCCATAATTCACCAGTTTAGATCCCCACACACTCCGCCATTAAAACATCAGGCAGGATTCGATCATCTCGGCTCAGGCAGGCAGTAAAGAAATGCAGCGGCGATAGAAAGAGCAGCGCGACCCGGGTTTACGAGCCAGTCGTGCAAGCTTTTAAATATCACCCCGTGATGTTGCTCTGTTTGACCCAGGAGCCCTTTAAAAAAAATAAAATAAAAAAAATAAAAAGAGTGGAACAAGAGGGAATGGAGGAGGCTTGAGAGACTCTTTAATGAGCTGTACTGTGTATGCAGATCGTAAAGCTATTAAAGCAAAAAAAAAAAAAGACAGGCGGCGGTACAAGACCCCATAATGTTATTATCAGTGATGATACAGAAAATCCATGACTGACCGAGCGACTCTTAATTAAGCATATAGTGTCTCTCGCTAGTGTCAGCCTCCGAGTTCCAACTGCACGATGTTTCTGAGTGCAGAAAGTCAAATAAGACTCTAAAACACACCATAAAGTCGTTTGAAATTTAATCTGATGGTACTGTATTGAGTGTTAAAAAGGTGTATTTTGTGCTGAGTGCCACATGACAGAGCCATAAAGCTGTAGAAACATGATGTGCTCTGGGACTGAGGCAAAAAATAAGTGCTGGATGCAGTACAAAATATTCTGCAAAATAGTTTCTTATGGATTGAAGCACAGGGCATTGGAGGCTCAGCGGTAGGCTTCTTGCCTGCTATACACCAGGGGCAATGCAATTTTTTATTCGATTCAAACTCACTAATATTTAACGTCTGATTTTTCAAAAACAGCTATATTTTTCACATGTTTTGAAGTATTAAAAACTAGTGCTGGTCAATATGACTCCAATTTCCTTCATTTTTTAAAAAACTTTTTGTGCCCTCATAGTTTCCTGAATATGCTCAACCATTACAATGAAATAGTTCTTCTCCATGTTACCTACATGTCCAGGTTTCAGACTGAACAGGGCAGAATGGTACGACTACACACAAGATAAGTTTTTAAGAGAACAGTACATGAATACACACAATGATGAAACAAATGATTAGACAATCAGTGATTTGATGCTGATTGTTAAAATGAGAGATGCACCGACTGCAATTTACTTGGCATAACGATTTCCTTTTTTTTTTTTTGCCCCACTGTTACCGATTTTGGCCAATTCTGATATTCTTTTCGTTCTTTTTTTTTTTTTAAGAACTATAAAACAACAACAACAAAATCAAATAAAAAAAATCATCAAAAACTATTCAATAACTTCATACACACATACAAAGTCAGCTCAAGAAATATATACACACTTCAGGAAAAGAAAAATAGTATGATGTACATTATATTATATTAATTAATAATCTCAATTCATAACATATAGCAATAAATTTAGTATAAAAATATTTATACAAGTTTTTCTTGTCCTGAAGTGTGTATATATTTTTTGTCCTGACTTTTACATTTTCTCTCAATCTGCTCAGCATTAAAGGACTTTCTCCAGATTATTAAAATAAAACTGAAAATGAAAACTTAACAGGGAGGGTCATCACATGCTTCCTTAGAGACACAAGCTTTTTCAGCCGCTGCAGGGTGAGAATAAAGGGGAGCACAGAGCCACATGCTTGGCTAGTGCTTCTAGAATTGACATGAGAGAGAGGGAGCATCCCCTCACCCCTGAGAGCGCCCAGCTACAGAAGGCAAGAGCGAAATTCAAACTCGCCGTCTCTGCACGATCAAGAGAATTTATTCCTGTTGCATCCTTCCCTCCGTTGTGCGTTTCTAGTTAAAATGTAATGTCTTATACAAATTGATAATCATTTTTCCTGACAGTCTTCTGCTAATCAAGTCCAGTAGGTGACGGTGTTGCACCAACCACCTGTAAACTCAAAAGAATCAGCAGCGATACTTTTGCAAAATTGGACTATTTGCAGAGGACTAAATCAGTTCGTATTTTGTACAAAAACTGTGGCACGTTTTTAATGAGTTGTCCAATATTAGAGCATTTAATGATTGGAAATAATAATAATAAAAATAAATACTTAATTTATAAAGTATGAATCAATTCTCAATCAAAACCTGATTCAGTAATTCAATTAAACCAACAAAACAAAAAGATCAATTGAATTGAATAATCGAATAATTCTCATGCTCTAGTGGTGACTCCTTAACAGAGCAGCTGAATAAATAGCTATTAATGGTCTATAATTTATAATAGCTATAAATTTATTAATAGCTATAATAAATACAATTTTTTTAGCATTTGAAGATGTCACTAAAAAAAATAAAGATGAAAAATTCTACCATTTTTTTTCATGTAACAAGAGTGAAACAGGATACTCTAAAAGCTGGTAGTTCGCGTTTGATTTGATGAATTTGCGAATGATTTCCAAATGAACCCAGAGCCATTTCTGAGGAGACAGTTGGAGGTAAAAAAAAAAAAAATCATCATAATCAGATCGATATTGATCAAATCACCTTCATTTAAAAAAAACAAAACAAAAAAAAAACCTTACAGCAGCTCATATTCACCAGATGTGTTTTTGACATGTTTACTAACATTTGTTAACATCAATCCCATGTTGTTGTGATGTTACAACTGACTAAGGCTCCAGGGAATCATTTACACCAGCTCGCTTATTAAGGGTTGCGATTTGCTGGGAAAAAGTCCAATATCCGTCGAGAAGAGCTCATTGCACTGGGGTGCTTCGGCGTATCCAGGCAATACTGTGTCTAGAATTTGAGACCAACATCTCCGTTATTGATCGCTGCCTATGAGGTCAATCAATCTCCCGCAACATGAGCCGCTAGCTGGTGGGGGACACGGACCATGAGCAATCACTGATGAGCTATTGATTATCATTTACATTTCTTCGCGAGGTCAGGAGAAAGCCAAACAATGGCTCACCTTTGTGTAAGCTTCAGAACTGGGCTCCGATCTGTTCCGACATTACAGCTTGGAAAATGCCATGACGTGGCGTTAGCGACGCATTTCCTTTTGAAACAAGAAGTGTGAGCAATTGACGCGACCAATTTACACTGCAGCCATTGGAGTTCGGGATCACCTCTGTGAACCTAAACGACCTTAGCGAGCGAGCTGAATATGGAAAGAGGTTATGATCTCTAGATGATTCTATGAGTCTAATCAATCCATCTTCCATTCATGTCTTTTGATGTTAAAGAGAGAAGAGATTGCATTCTTTTCTTGATGATGCTGTACACTTATGTATCTAACAAACCTTAGTGATATAATGATTATTCAAGTCTCTGCATATTCGCCAATAATCATGATCAACAACAAGAGGATAAATAATGATGTGCAACGAATCAAATCACGCACATACTGTACATCTGAAGAGCTCCAAATGATGAGGGAATGATCTCAGCGTTGATGGTGCCATGTTGGTTTGTTGGAGATGTCTTACAATACGATGGAAACGCCTCACTGATGAGATGAAGCTCAGAGGAGAATGGTTAGACCATTTTAATATTTTTAGTAATCACACTAGGGTACGGACCAAAACGCTGGGACCTGGTAAAAGATCAGAATTATCTGATCAGAAAGCATACTGAACCAGAACACAACCAATGTACAGTACACGTACCTAAGCTTCAGAAATATCTTTGGCTGATGAGCATGCCGCAGTCCGGTAGGATTAACGCACGCCGTTTCCTTCCTGATACGAGCCTTTGCCGACTTTGTGCATTAAAACAGCAGCAGCAACAACCGTGCTTTATTTTTTAAAATGTATGACTTGCCTAAAGTGGTAAATACAAGCAGTGTAACAACCAACCACCACAGTGACGGCCAACCCGCCGGGTTAACCTTTATCATTAAGTTCTCTCCCGTGTCACAGAACCATGCTGTATTCCATGCTATAGTATAACAACTTTTTTTTTGCCCCAGTGGCAGAAACATCTGATCAGTATGCAGAGAGGATGTTTTCGTGTGGCTTGAAGTGGCGCGTGTTGGTACGCTTGGATTTTTTTGTGTAAAAAGAAGAGGAATCGGAAAAGGAAACGGTACATAAAATGGTCAAGTGATACAGACTGGAGCAAGCGAACTAAGGTGTGAAAGGCCCTCTAGAACACCAGTTTTGTTTTCGAAACACACTTTAACCACCGGATAAATGTTTATCTCGAAATGAATCGCCATCTTAACGGCACGCGGTAGTGGAAGGCATGCATCAAAGCCAATAAAAATGTCTCTGTTCTCGAGCTGCTTGGTCACAGCTGCTGCACTGGAGAAGACAGTACTGCTTTCCCTAATATATCTTCATCTCTCTGCCTTTCGTTCATTCCTCAGATTAATTCACTTACAAACAGACAAACCAGACTGGGACCTCAGCATGTGTGTATGTGTACGTGTGTGTACGTGTACGTGCGTGTGTGTGTGTGTACGTGTGCATCTCCCCCTTGTATATGTCTGAGCTCTGGAAAAGGATAATATCAGAAGAAAGCTCACAGCCCAAGCAATAAAACACTAGCACAAGAGCGAGTGTGTGTGTGTGTGTGTGTGTGTGTGTGAGCGAATGTGTGTGCGTGTGTGGAACACAAAACTAGCATCACGGCGTGTCATTACAGCAGGAAATGTCTTAGCTAATCAGCAGTGTAACACTCGGCCCCACACTCCAGTCGGCAGGGACGGACCAATATGGCTCCATTTTCCCACAAGATGGCATCTCATTTTCCACTCGCTTTACTGACAACAGGCCGCCAGACAAACGGCTGCGTTGCTCTTAAAACGAAAACACCAGCTTGTTCATGGCTTTTTTTTTTTTTTCATAGCTGTCCACAGCAATCCTGCGCTACTTTCATTCTCCAACATCTGCTTTAGTTTTGCTTTTAAATTGCAAACACTCCCCTCATCTGATTCGGCAAAATGACTCCCACAAACCGCAGCTCCGTCTGATCTGGGACGACATCTTGTAGTAATCTGTGAGCGAGGCTCGTAATTCGCACCGGCCTGTTTGCTTCTCCGCTTCAGGGACGGAGGTTTTCTGTCTGTACGGCTGTACCGTGATTCGGTACTTACCTGGAGAGAACATCAGGCCCCAGGCTGTAAGGCTAGGAAATTCAGACTCACTCGATAAAATGCCGCGTAACACTGCCGTTCAAACGTTTTTGACATTTACTGCGGTGTAAATAGTCGGCTTAATGAAATCTGACCTCCATCCTGTTGTAACACCGAATGGCTCAGAATTGCAGGTCTGCTTCAGGAAAGCAATCACATCTCTTCAGTTAATGGAAGAGTTTCATTCAGATGAGCTGTATGATTTCTCTAACAGTTAATCCTACACCGCACTAGTGGTGAAGCCGGCAATCAATCATAAGACCGGTTTTACACTATGGATCAAGGGTCTGATTATACACCCATGGGCCACTTTTGGGTACATTTGTACCCATGCTTATTTATTAGGGAAGGGAATCAGCATTCACTACCCGATGTGATACCGCGATACCTAGGTGTTGATTCGATTTGTATTGCGATTCTGCAAGAATCACAACTTAATAAATACCTGATTTTTTTTTTAACAATTTAAAGACTATAAAAAATTGTCATGACTCAAACATTTTGTACTTTAGCTGTATTTAAAAGCTTCACCACTGAACAGAACTTGAGTAAATAAATGTAACCCATTCCTTATAACATTTATTTTCCCACTCAAAAACCAAACACAGCATTTGAACAAGACAAACTAATTTTAAATACAAGAGTTTATTTACCTTAAAATCAAATTCAACAACAAAAAAAATATTTGTATATTACAATAATTATTTGTATAGTACTAATAAAGTAAACTTATTAGTAAATAATTCCTTCCTACCACGAGATAAAAATGTATGAATTGTTTAGAGTGTACCATCTGTAGGATTATAAAGAAACGGCAACGTTTAACACCTCAAATGCCTTGAAAGTCTCAAAACTTAACTTGACACCGAGCACAAGGGTTGAGCAGCTGCAAGAAAAGTTTTCAAGATTTTCAAGACCAATTTTGTACTTGCCGTGTTTTGAGACTGGTGTAGAAAAAGGCAGATCAGAGGCTTTTAATGCACACAATTTTTCATAACGTAACACCATAAAAATGCAATTCTGTTAAGCCAGTTTAAATTAAGCTTCTGCCACTGAGCCAGTTTTGAGCCAATCAAACTGAAAACCAGCCAACTCTGGTCACTGGGCAATTGACCGGCTTATCTCTATTACAAAAAGGGGGGGAAAAGTATAAATTTTTGGAGTCAGTGTGGTGATTTTACAGTGTGGTAAATTTCTATTTAAATTTCTATAATTCAACCGATTTTTCCCCCATATGTATATTTACATAAGCATCCAGTCAGCTAATCATGTAGCAGCCGTGCAAACCAATAAGAAACATCATGCTTGAATTTTCCAGCTTGAAAAGCTCACATCAAAACATCACAACGGAAGAAAACACGATCTCGTCTTGATCTTCTGCCATTTTCAAATAATTTCTATGAAAAATAGAACAAACAAAAACATCCAAGTAAGCGCCAGTTCGGGGTTGAAAAAAGCAGAGGCAATGAGAGGGGTCAGAAGGCCAGAGTTGTTCAAGCTAACAGGAAGTGCAAAAGTGACTGAAATAAGCACTCCTCACAGCGGTGGTGATTAGAAAAGCATCTCACATGGCAACCATCGAGGCAGATGAACAGCTACAGCAACAGAGCAGCACATGGTCTTTCAGTAAGTTGAGACGGCACAGAGCAAGAGATTGAAGAAAAGCAGGCTGAAATGTTTGCATGAATGTTCAGAGGTACAGGTATTCCTATTAAAGTTGGCATTACATGTGTGTCTGAGATCTCTATCGAAATTCAAGCAGCATTTTTTATATACCATCCCATAGTATTTTATTACAGGTAATGCCTTTACTGAGAAAAAAATAAAGGAAAAAAACCAACAATCAACGTTACAAACTCATGTTATTATAGCAGACTACGAGGAGTCCATCTTGTACACGAACACTTCAAAAGCTTGACTCCTTAATCTTTTATTAATCTTTCATAAGACCATCAGCGTTGTGTAGTTTGGCTCTGAGACACTGCGAGTCTGATGAACAAAAGGAAAGTTGTTCACTGTAAGTCTAATAACACGTCCTCTTTGCGTCCTCTGTAGTTTTTTTTTTTTTTTTGCTGTACTCCAGCTGGAGTACATTTTGTATTTGCCGATGAAACACAGACTACAGCAAAGATCACAAGATGGCATGTGCCAATGTTTGGTTAGAATACACCACAATAGTAAACAAACCAATTGAGCTATTTGGTAAATGAGCCAGTATTGAGTAATGACCTTGTGAATAGATGCTTTAGAAAAACCTCTAGTGTTCACAGGCCCGTGCTTGGATCAGCCTTTTTAAATGGTTTGTTCCGCACATAAACCTTCGTGCCAGGGATATCATCATGAAGAAAAAAAAAACTGAGATGTTTGTCCACATAGAAAATGAGTGGGTTAGGAAATAATTGAAACTTACAAAAGTTCAAGAAATAAATGTTGTTGGCAAAGAATTGTCAGCACTGATTTTTATAACTCATCTGGAGCATTTCTTTCAGGTACAAAGGTGCAGGAATGAGGGGTAAGCGATACAGACCAAGAAATAATATATCTATCTATTTTTAGGTTAAATACTGAGTCATTTTCAAAATGTACCTTTTTGATTCTGTGTGTGTTTTTATGTCAAAATAATAATAATAATAATCATCTAAGCATAGAGAGTCTCAGTATTAGGCAAATATTACCTCGGACTAACATATACATTTATTTTTTTACTGCGCCATTATTTATTCAAAAAAAAAAATGAAGCCAAAAAAGGAAAAAACATGCAGGGAATATTAAGTACGGCCCTTACTATTGCCACAGGATTTAAGAGGGAAAGTTGCAGCCAGGTGCTGCTTATTATCAGACCATGATTAAGCACGTGTGCAGAACTCTATAAAAGCAGACGTTTTGGCAATTTGCTGGTCTGGCACGATCAGGTGTGTATTAACAAGATGCCAGAAGGAAAGTCATAAGCAACGGTCTTAAAGAAGCAATTGTTGCTGCGGATCAATCTGGAAAGGGTTTTAAAACTATTTTCAAACAATTTGTAGTTCAGCGTTCTACAGTGAGAAAGATTATTCACAAATGGAAAGCATTAAAGACGGTTGTCGATCTTCACAGGAGTAGACGACCCAGCATAGTCACCCTCAAGAGGTCAGACCATGCAATGCTTAGCAAAATACAAAAGAAAAAAAAATACCAAGACACTACAGGCCTCATCTGAATACATTCTTTAGAAAAACCTCTAGTGTTTGGATTGGTCCTTCTAAATGGTTTGTTTTGCACATACAATAAACCTTCATGCCAGGGATAAACAGAGATATATATAATTATAATTAAATGTTAAGAGAGAATTGTCCATGACAGCACAATTAGAGGAAAACTAAAGAAATATGGTTTGTTTGGAAGGGCTGCCAGAAGAACACCTCTTCTATCTTTAAAAAAAAACGTCATGGAAACATGACTGATGTTCGCAAAACTGTATTTGAACAAACCACAAGACTTCTGAAACAATCTCCAATAGACGGATGAGTCCAAAGTGGAGTTAATACCCAGGACCACATTTGGCGAAAACCAAACAGCATTTCAGAAGAAACACCTCACACACACAGTCAAGTTGGTGAAAGACCTGGTCAGAATGGCTGGACTAGTGAGTAAAAAAGCATCTCACCAGTCAAAAAAAATTAAAAAAGTTCCTTTATGCTTTCTTTATGTGGCACACATGCAACAAAATATTGATTTAAGAAGAGAAACTTTGAAATAAGTGTATCTAGTTCAGAGATCCAGAGAATCTGAATAGAGCGACAATGAGAACTTAACCTCACATAAAACACATCAAGCTTGTAACCGGTCAACAGCGTCATGACAAA
>JAOVVA010000019.1:8956094-8978266 GCA_028565275.1 Leiocassis micropogon
GCTTGCTGGAGAATATGAGTTCTTCTGGTAACTTTGTCACACTCGCTCCTTTCTATTTTTATGTAAATCCCAGGAGCGTACATTAGGATTTTAGTTTCCATCTGAAAACTGGTCTGTCTTGTACTATATATTTTTTTCTTTACATCTATGCATATATTCTCCTGTAATGTTATTTATTTATTAATTTTTCAGTTATATATGGAAATACTGAATGATTTTGTACATAATTATGCAGACATGATAAACATATATAATACAATTGGTACAGCATATAATATGGTGCCTAAGACTTTAGCACACAGTACAGACTTACAGTACTGCGTATATTCCAGAAAGGCTGACCTCCATGTCTTAAAATAACAACTGACTGTTGTTGTTGTGACATAATTGCCTAATTCCACATGTGTTACTTCATAGTTTTGAAATTCCCAGTATTGTTGTAGAATAAACAGCGGTAATGTATATAACACAAACAGCATGTTTGATGATAGATTTTTTTTTTTTAAATGTAAAAAAAAGGAACTGCATACATGCACCTGATACCCGCTACAAAATTATAAAATTATAGCTGTGAATCACTGAGTCTGTGCGACTGTTTTGGCAAAGCAGTAAAAGAAAAAAAAAATATTTTCTTTTCTTTTTTTTTGTCATTAAGCCCAGACAGATTTGTTGTAACAAGACATCAAATCTATGTGTCCAACTAAGCCAACAAAGAAATGTTTCAAAAACACAAAATCAAGTCTGCATTTAGTATTCACACATGCACACATAATATAAAGCTAAATGCAAATGTTTAACATTCCTGACTACTCTCTTACTGTCTTTGAAATTGTTAGACATTATAGGTAAAAAAAAAAACTTTCTGATGTTTTTCTCCTCACATAAGGCTTCATCATGATATTAATATTAATATTACTCACTCACTCACTCACTCATTCTCTATTCTGTGTATCCTGTACAGGGTCGTGGGAGGGCTGGAGCATATCCCAGGGGACTCAAGGGGCACGAGAGGGTACCCCCTGGATGGGGAGTCAATCCATCACAAGGCAAACACACACACACTCATTCAAATGATATGGGGAATTTGAAAAATTGCAAAATATGGGTGCCAAAACTTTTGCAGTTATTGAACAATAGAACAGCGACATATATAGGAGCAACCATAAAATCTGACCTCTTTTGTACATTAACACTGGATCATCAATAAAACAACAGCATTATATATTTATAGTGTTTTTACAGTACAGATTTTTATTTATTATTCAGGGCTATTTATCCTTTATCTAAGTGTTGCTGAATTTTAATACTCTTTATTCTCGCCATCACATTTCTGAAAAACAAACCAAAGAAATCTCTTTTCATTTCATTCATTCTTATTTTTCAAAGCTTTGAACTTCTTCTTTAATCTGTAAAACTGTGAATCTTAAAGGTCTCTGCTTGTCGTCTGCTCCAGCCCATCACTGTACTACACTGCAATCGAACAGCCCTCCACACATTTCATTTACACTTCACTTAAACATCCAAACCAGTTTATTGATGCAGAATAAAAGTCCAAGAGCTTGTAACAATTTGTCACTTGCTGTGACCTTCTCGAGCTACACGCTGTAGTTAACGTTATAGCGATCCATCTGCATTTGAAGACGTATACATCAGCGGGCCGCAGTGTTGATCTTGAAGCTGAGCGTCCCCAGCGCTACCTCAGTAAAATATCTCAATATGCTGGAGTAAGCAAAGAGTCATAAAATGAAGTATCCCCTTGCCTCCCTAGAAGACATGAATTTATCTTACCTGAAAACCGTGTTACAGTAAGGTTGGGTAATTTTTTTTACTTTAACAGACTATATTAAAATAAATCTCTGCTAATACTAGGGTAGACTAGCATCATTTGCAGTGGCTAACATACTTGGTTAGGCAGCAAGTCATATTCTAGACATTGATCTTGCCCAGATAGCAAACTGATGCAGGCACAAGATCTATTCACATCCTGTCCAAGCTAGCATTACAGATGTTTAACAGTCTGTTTCACATTAGACCAATGTTAGAGTCCAACCAGTGTGATTATTTATATGATATTTGATCTCTAATGAATTAATTAGCCAACTATGCAAACATTTTAAGATCTTATAATAATAATAATAATAACCTCATTCACTCACTTATCGTCTACAGCGCTTTATCATGTATACAGGGTCATGGGGGGCCTGGAGACTGTCCCAGGAGACTGTCCCAGGAGACTTATGGCATGAGGACAGGCGGCAATCCATTGCAGAGCAGACACACATACACATTCACACTATGGGCAATTTGGGAATGTCAATTAGCCTGCATGTCTTTGGACTGTGGGAGGAAACCGGAGTACCCAGAGGAAACCCACCAAGCACGGGGAGAACATGTAAACTCTATGCACACAAAGGTGGGAATCAAACCTGGACGGGAATCGAACCCGGATGCTGGAGGTGCAAGGCGACAGTGCTAACCACAACACCTCCGTTAATAAAGACCTTAAAAAATATTTTTAAAAATTACTTTTCATATAAGAATGGCTACTTAGTACATTCAATTTTTTTTTTTTAGAACTAGAAAATTTTTAAACACTTAATAAAACTTTAACCTGAGTACATTTTCAGCTACAGAATTTTTACATTTTTAAATGGACTGTCGTGGAATATTGCCAATATGGCCATACCATGTGATAATCTGGTCACTTAGTACATTCAGGTGATCAGAGGACTATATTTTTTTGCCACATAACATTACTGAGCCTAGACCTGACCAACTGAAGCAAGGCTTGTACAGTGAGCCCTATGCATGATGGGTGCAGCGCTTCATCCGCCACTCTTCTTACCCTGGACTCATTCGATCACATGACCTTTTTCTATTACATACCAGTCCAGTCTTTAGGCTTTCTAGTAAATACAAACCTTTTTTCCTCACTAACTAGAGCTTTTCTTATGGACGCACAGCTGTTTAGTCTTAATCCTGAGAGTTCACATCACACTACTCTTACTTTCACTATTCAACATAGCTTTGATTTCAACTGTACATTCTACTGTTTATTCTTACCACGTTTTCAAATGTTTAAGTGATCTGTCATTCACGATTTTTCCCCCCCGAACACATTTCCTCCTCGAATTTGACATCTCTATGTTTATGTGTAAGAATTTCTTCACCCAATTCCAATAATTCATCATTTATACCGCTTAATTCTGTGTACAGGGACACTGGGGCTGGAGCCTATCCCAGGGGACTTGAGGCATGAGGTGGGATTCACTGTGGACAGCATTCCAATCCATCTCAGGCCACACACACACACACCATGGGCAATTTGGGAATGCCAATTGGCCTAATCTGCATGTCTTTGAACTGTGGGAGGAAACCTACCAAGAATGGGAGAACATGCAAACTCCACGCACGCATACCCAAGGTGGGAGTCGAACCCTTGACCGCGGAGGTGTAAGGCCACAGTGCTAACCACTAAACCACTGTGCTGCCTAAACCGATTTAAGTAATTATGTTTTCTTGATGTGACTTTCAAAACACTGAAATTTTGGCCAGGCTTTTGTCTGTACTTTCATGTTTTGTCCAATCCACTGCTAATGCAAATGAAGGGTGAGGGGAAGGGGGGAAAAAAAGGGGAAAAAAAATTCCCTTCCCTAGACCTAGGAAGAAAGATTTCAGCAGGGGGAGCCAATCCTTTGCAGAACAGCACCAAGTCACAAGTTAGTTAACATGCAATCATCAGACATACGTTGGTTATTAGGACGAACGACATTTGATAATCATGGTCAGAGGATTGCAGTGTGTTTTAGTTGAAAGCAAAATCTATGTGTTGTACATACAGTAATGTATAACCCAGTAAATAGATCAGGCTGTAAAATGCTTTAGATTGTTGCATTACTCTGAAATGACAGCAGAGGTCAGTAGAGACCACTACAGCTACAATGTCTACAAGGTTTATTATACCCCAAATATCCATTTTTTTTAAATTAGGCTTAGCACTGGCCATTGTGCAAGTTTGCAACATTTTTTAAATTAAAAATACCAAAACTAAAATAGCTGAAAAATTAAGGGAACACTTAGTCCTGGTTTGGCGTTCAAGTCAAACCAGGACTAAGTGTTCCCTTAATTTTTTTGAGCAGTATATAAATGTTTGGTTGTTAATTACTAACAAATTAAAATGTAAATAGATCCTAATTACATGTGCACCTTTAAGCAATAGTAAGGATGAGATGCAGTGTTAATGTTACTGTGCTGTCAGGGTATCTTTTGTTACTTGTTCCTCATGCATCATTGTCTGGTAACAGGAGATGCCCTCCTGCCCCAAACTCACACCAGGGAGGTATTCATTCTTTTCCACTCTACTTATGTTGCTGCCCAACAAACCTTTTCAACTCATGGGTGGTCAAACAATCTACGAATAGAAGTTTATGTATTCAATTAAATTTTATTTATATAGCGCTTTTAACAATGGTCATTGTCTCAGAGCAGCTTCACAAAAATGAAAAGAAAATTTATGGAAGCGTGTATGTGTGAGACAAATGTGTCTAGATAATAATGAGATAGTCCCTGATGAGCAAGAGTGACGGCGACATCCTTCCGATTTCCAACCAGGAAATTGACAAACCAACACACTGACTCTGTGACACTTCCACACAAGTTTATTTGTCGTTATTCCATACTTTAGAGTGACACTACATGAGCAACATGAGGAGCACACGCTACACTACATACAGTGCAGAAGACTGAACTTAACTGTGAAGTAGTAGAGAACCAGACTCAGTACATCACACAAAAAGCAAATTAAACACCGCACAATACAGAGTTATAATTAAAAGGATCAGTGCTATTTTTGGGGAAACCAAAGCATAGGAGGATGGGCGTTCCGTTGGCACAGAAACATTCATGCCGTAGCCTACAGACTTGGACCTTGATTTTCAATGCCTTTCCAGAATCCTTTTGCTCTGGAGAGGGATAACATTGCTTAATGTGTGGGAGCGCAAGTATGGGTAACAGTGGCTAAAGAAAGGCCTGTTTTTCAGATGGGCTTCCTGAAGTTCTGGCCAGCGAAGCGGGCCTTGTCTCCAAGCTCCTCTTCAATCCTACACACAGGGAAAACAAACCATGCTGTAATCAAAACCTTTTCCACTTAGCCAGAATAAAATATTTCCCTCCATTTACAGAATAAAAATTTCCCTCCAAATGCCATTTTAATTAAAATGGTATATACACCATAAGTTTAACCTGAATAACTATCCACCTTTAGCATCTGCAGAAAATAATTACATTTCTGTGTAATGAGAAAAGGAAAGAAACTCCTTAGTGTAGACTTCTAAAAGTCTAACAGAAGCTGCTGGCTCTGTGAGATTTACTTGCAGGTGGTTTTTCATAGATTACTTTGTCTTATTCTAGCAAAGCAAAATCTGTATAATTAAGTGTTCTTCCCTCTGTTAGAGATGAGAATAACAGATTGTGTCTCGTCTCATCCCAAGTGATTTAATGGTTGCTTAGATTTTTAAACATCTGATGGATTTCATTTACTGCCCTTAGGCTTTCGATATAAATAAGTGTTTGATCTGTTCAATAGAACAGACTCTCAGCAATGTTTTAAAACTCTGGATATCACTCATATGCTACAGATGTAGATTTAAAAATGCTAGCGTATTTGTTAAACATGAAGTACATGCTGCGTGATCTAGCTCTTTAACGATCGTACCTGAGCAGCTGATTGTACTTGGCCAGACGTTCGGATCTGCATGGAGCACCAGTTTTGATCTAAATCATGACACAAACAAAAAAAAAACAAACTGATTAATACTGGTTCATTAATTGTGTTTATTAATACATCAAAGATTTACTGTAGTAACTAATTCACCTGGCCAGTGCAGAGGCCAACCACCAGATCAGCGATGAAGGTATCCTCGGTCTCTCCGGAACGGTGGCTCACCATCACACCCCATCCACTGGACTGAGCCAGCTTGCAGCTAAACAGCAACAGGAAAGATATGAATACATATACTGGCAAACAAACTTTTCAATGTGTACAATGTGTTACATGCTGGCTTAACACTGAAAGCCATTAGTGTGAGAGTGTGACCACTCACGCCTGGAGGGACTCTGTGACGGAACCGATCTGGTTGACCTTCAGCAGCAGGCAGTTGCAGGCCTTTTCGGATACGGCCTTGGCGATGCGTTTGGGGTTGGTCACAGTCAGATCATCTCCCACCACCTGAATCTTGGTGCTGCCTGTGAACTTGGACCAGGCTTCCCAGTCATCCTGGTCAAAGGGATCCTCAATGGAGACAACTAAAGAAGGGACAAAATTTATTTATTTTTTAAAAATTGGTTATGACTTCAATCAACTGCATAAGCGTGGGGTGAAAATAATAATAATAATAATAATCAAAAAACATTTCATGACCAAGCTTGCATTAGCTTTTATATCGAGCATGGATTTTAAATAAATAAATAAATGAATGAAGGCAGTCATCTGTTAAATATAAATCGCACAGAGCTCCTGGAAGCCCAAAGCACACACAGCCCCATTTACTGTGGCCTAAGAGGAACGTACATCAAAGAGCACATTATCGTGGCTCAGGTGATTGCTTCAGTACTTATTCCACCAAAATTAACCCATTAAATGCTTTGTTTCACACTGCAAGCTCAGACACATAAATTAGTTTAAAAGTCAAAATGACATTAAGGCAAATGAACACTATACAAGCCTAATTTGTTTGGACTACTTTGACAAAAGTACATTCAGCTTAATGTTAGTGTATAAAACCCATTTACACCATACTATAAAATTTCTGCTGTGCTTGCATCACTCTGTGTTAAATATCACAAGACTAGAAGCTCTGTACTATATAATGTATTAGCTGAAGACTTCAGCAAGCGGCTTAAAGTGATAAAAACTTTTTGTGCTCATTCATTCAGCAGATTAAGTCCCAAAAGAAACTGACCAGGATAATTGTCCACGAAGCTCTTGTAGATGTTAGCCAGCTGGTCGTGGGTGATGTAACGGCTGGAATCGTCGGGTGACTTGAAGTCCAGGTCATATTTGCCATTTTTGTAGAATTCAGAGGCTGCCACATCCATGCCGATCACAACCTTGTCGGTGTAGCCAGCCTTGCCAATGGCACTCTTCAGCAGCTCAAGAGCTGGAAAGAAAATATCATGTTTAAATATTTTCAATCCAAATATTTATGAAATCTCTAATTAAAAAAAAAAAAATAATAATAATAATATATATATATATATATATATATTCTTCTCCTTTTGAGCTGTTTTGCAATCTCTAAGTGAAGAAACGGCTTTTAACAAATTCGGAACTTTTCCATTAACGCAACAGCTTCTAAAAACATCCAATTTCTTACACACTGACAAAAATACTGCAAATGCACAAACTACTAGAATCTAACAATAAACCTACTTTACAGTACATGTGTTAGTGGTTAGAGACAACAGTGTTCAGTAGCTGAGAGACATTCAGCATAGTAAACACCTGGTCTGAAATTGGAAACCCTGTGCTGCTGCCTAAAGAAGAATTTCCAGTTATAGTACTGAAAATGACTAAAATTAGACGCAAAAAAAAACAAAACAAAACACTAAGCATTTAAGCAAGTGAAATATTCAAAACTACACTTTTAGGTTTCAAATAGGACTAAAGTTAGAAAATTCATTCAGAAGACATAGATTTTAAGATTAAATTACTGAATTTATAAATGACTAAATGTTTGAACTCTAACAGATTGCTAAATTCGGAATTTTAAGTGTGTGTGTACGAAAATTTCAAAACAGTTAATTTTTAAATTAACTAAGGGGAATACAAAAGCAACACAATTAGTGCGCTAGCAGAAAATAAATGCAGTTTGATGTTACAATTAAATAATATATACACTATACACAATATGGCACCTTTCATGTCGATATGGGAAGAATAAGGTGACCTATTTCAGTCATTCATATTTTATCATTGGCTTTGAGCTTGTTGCCAGGTCTTGAGCTGAACTACAAGTTCATAAATAAGCAACAGGCAAACCACAATTATACCTGGTGGATCAAACTCGACACCAGGCTTAGGCTTTTGTTGCTTCCACCCCCACCCCTCCCCCATTCCTTCTGTGTAGCCAATTTGGGGAAGTAGATTAAAATAATGACTTTTGTGCTGCCACATTCTTATTAAATAATTTGTGGCATTAAATTTTAGTGAGGAATCTTCCTGTAATTTAACATCAACAACATTAAAGCATTAATATAATCTCTTTGACCAGGACACATTACACTTAGCTTGTATGAACATGAAAAATATTTGCATGATCGCATCAGAGCTCCTGAAATTCCGATTTCATAATCATGGATTGCACGAGCACAGAGTAACAGACTTTTTGCAGAAGGAAACACGATGACTCCAACTGCCACTCCATCTCCTCTCACCTTCTTTGTTCTCCAGGATGTTGGGGGCGAAGCCACCTTCGTCTCCCACGTTGGTAGCATCTTTGCCGTATTTCTCCTTGATGACGTTCTTCAGGTTGTGGTAGACCTCAGCACCGATGCGCATGGCCTCTTTGAAGGTGCCTGCTCCAACTGGGAGGATCATGAACTCCTGCATGGCCAGCTTGTTGCCAGCATGAGAACCCCCGTTGATAACGTTGAAGGCCTTGGGAATAGAAACGGGTTTGTTTATTAGTGCGTCAGAAAGTTCAACAAGAGGACAGATCATGGTCTGGCACGAGCACAATGAACACAATACATTCTTACAGGCACGGGAAGGATGACCTCTGGATTTCCAGCAAGGTTGGCGATGTGGCGGTAGAGGGGAATGCCCTTCTCTGCAGCACCAGCCTTGCACACAGCCAGGGACACACCCAGGATGGCATTTGCCCCAAATTTAGCTAAAGATTTACAAACATAGTACTTTAAAAAACAGCAAATTGTACTAATCTAGTCTCCAAATCAATACCTGTTCATGCACAGACATTCTTTCCTCAATTTTCAAAAATGATTGATTTCTACATTTATTTGTAAATGTTGCTTACATTTGTTATCTGTACCATCCATGTCAAGCATCAGTTTATCAATCTTCTCCTGGTCCACGACAGACACGTCCTGATCGATAACAAAAAGGAAAGAAATAAGAGTAAACATTGTGACAGCAAGTATTGAGCCATGAGGCTGGGTTAAATCTCATGCAGTTAACACAAAGCTAGTGCAATGTTAAACAGGTTCACAGCATACAATGGTTAAAAAAGGGACATACCATGTCTTTAAAAATGATTGGCACCCTTTATGAAAATGAGCAAAAATACCTACAATAATTCCAAATACCTGCTTAAGGGTGGTAGGATAAACTTTGCCTCATTAAAACTCTCTAATTAAAAATATTCATGTCCAAATTAATGTCATTTTAACAGACATTTAATTCCTATTAGTTTTCAGGACATGCATAATATGCTTTGATACATAATATGATTTGATATAACAGTGTATAAATAAAAGGTTGCACACCAACTAGTCAACTAACAATATAAAGATGATTAACTTTAAGTTATGCACAGTCAAGTAAACAAAGATCCCTCTACAGGCGTCTCAAACGATAAACAGAAAAATAAAAATTACAGAAAGAGACTAGGTTCTGTTCTCGCCTGGGCACATGTCTGTAAGTTTAGCAGAAAACCTACAGCATTTAAACAAATAAAAAACAAAACACCAAGTACTGTATGAGATCACTATTCATCTTGCACTTTTTTTTTTGCTTCTTTTGATAAAGGGTGCCAATAATTCTACATTGTCCAGAGCAAATTAATGGCTCTCATGATATTTTTCTGTCTGTCTATACACCGCTAATTACTATTCTAAAAATCATCTTAACCAAGTCAAAAACCTATGATACACAATAACAAACATTCTTGGGTTAGTCAAAGAACAAATATTCCTACCTGGCTAACCAGGGCAGGTGCAATTGTTTTATTGATATGCTCAACAGCTTTTGAGACACCTGCAAGGAACAAGCAGACCATCACTGACCCGGGTGGAGGGGGAACATGCAAAGTTGGCAGTGTTAGACATTAGATCACAGGCCCTGAAGTTGCCCAATTATTTATTAGCGTTCACATGAGGGCGCTTTAACACACATTAGGAGAGTTGCAAAGGTTTCTCAGGATATCTGTGATCTGTTAGTTGCAAAAACAAACTGTACTCCTCATGCTCTGGTACACACAGCTGAGATGATCCTTACTTCAGTTCCTGCACACACTCATTTACCTGGTTACACAAAGCTGGGGCCAAGAATTCATTTACATATTTTACAGCTCTTTTCACCCCTGACAGAGAGGAGAGGAAGGAAAGTGTCAGAAAGAGGAAAGACAGAAAAACAGGAAGGAACAGAGAGTACACTGTGACAGGCCAACAGTAACAAAGACCAGGAAGACTCTGAAATTGTAAGTAAAATGTTAGTTGGCTAAAAGTGAAGCAGCTGTAATTACAATTAAATTACTGGGAAATGTCCTAATTGTAAGCACATAAACTAAATACAGCAATAATTAAAGAAACCTAGTTTCTTTAGAAATCTAGAAACTTTTGCATTAATATTATGAGACTTATAGAAATAGAAATATACATTTAAAAGTAAGGCTAAAGATTTTCTACTGGCAATGTTTTTTTTTTTTTAATAAAATGCCTGGGTTTAATTACAATCCAAAATGTCACTGTATACGTTTAAGACTTAATACAAGAATACACCAAACCATTTTAAACTTTGTAAAATAATTCTGTACTCTGTCCCCGATTCTACATATTTGCAAACCCCGGTGTTTAGCCAGTGCATTTTTTATAGCAATGCTACTTTTGTAAACCAAGTGTCATTAAGAGGTCATTTCCAAACATAAAACAAATCTGCCCATATTCAGCAAATCTAACCCGCCAAGTTAATTTTAACAGAAAATTAAAATACATCAAGAATATTATATAATTTGTCATTTCTCAATAAACTCTCTAACCGCACCTTTGCCCAGATAGCGTGTCTTGTCATTGTCACGAAGCTCAAGAGCCTCATAGATGCCAGTGGAAGCACCGCTGGGCACAGCAGCTCTGAAGAGACCTGAAGAAAAAGAAACAAATTACGACACTTAATTAAGTTACATAACTTTCTCAGTATAAATTTATACAGCCCACCATTCGCTGAAATTCCCCTCCAACAGAGGAGTAACTTTTCCCCTGATGCTGCCCATATAAGGGGATTCCCATAACCCCACCCCCTCTTTCATTAACTGCACAGGAGAGGTTGCATAACATCACCATTAACCCTTTCTTTCTGTTCTTGCTGTTATATACAGCAAGTGCATGAACAAACACTTTCAAAAAACTGAAATACAGGTCGGAAAAAAAGAGAGAGAGAGAATCCAATAATTTACATTACCAGGAAATGTTGCCTGTTATAATATAGCAAAGAATTGCTAATTCTTGGCTATATTAGAGTTACTCAAATTAATTTTCTAGAATGTTATTGTACAGACAGTTGTTTGGCTAAAAGGTGAGTCACAAATTTATATTAAAATGTTCAGACCCCAAAACCATCATCTAGTTTGTACTTGTGGAGTCTTCAGTGTCAGTGCTCTAGTCAGCGCTATACTGTAGCTGTTCCTTTGCATTTTCCACCAAGGAAAAGCCTCAAGACAGAGACACAGCAAAGTGCACAACTTTAAAACAATTGTGCAAGCTTTTTGTCTTATCAACTTTAGCGCAAATGAGAACACAAACTAACTTTAGTCAATAAAATTAAACATTACTACAAACCTGACATGTTCAGAAAATTCCCATGTTAGTAATAGATCATATCACCTCATAACGATTTTTTGTGCTTGACTAAAAACGACTAAAAGAATTGACTCGTGTCCAGATCTACATCACTGCAATAAGACATAAATTGTAAAATGAAAAATAATCAGTATGATATTGTATTTAATGCAAGTCGCAAGTGTTTCATTTTGTATTCATATTTTTACATGGAGAAACGTATTCATAATGACTAACAGAATTTGTTTTAATGTTTGGTTTGTATTTTTTTCCTCGATACATTATATTATCACTGACTTTCTTTAAATATGTCTATAATATATATTCTATGTGCTTTGGTAGCCAAACTTGATAGGCATGACTGTTTAGTAAACACACCTGATCAAGTTAAACTGGAAATACCTGAGTGAGAGTAAGGCAACAGTGAACACTACAGTAGCTCTCTAAAAATAGCTTTGAGTACAGATGACGACTAAAACTGCACTCAGATTGCAGGGAGAGGGGCTGTCCCTCAGCTCAGTACATTCTGGAAAGCTAACTTAAGCATTTGCTAGCCTGGAGGCCTGAGCTTTAAATCATTATTCACCAAGGTTCATTAGCAGTCAGGTCATACATCTGCACTAAAAAAAAAAAAAAAACTGCTGCACGGAAGGGCGAAATCATCCTCCATGTAAAAGCATGAGTTCTGACACATTAAGAAACCTTCAAGGTTCATGTCTTCAGCAGAAGTCTGGGCTGTCGACATGAGTTTTGATATTATTTCTACTCTTAAATACATTTTGGTCTATGAACCAAGACTTTTGTGCCACCCTTTACTGCCAAGAAAAGGCAACTACACATGTATGAGGTATTTATTTTCATTTAGTCACGTGGCAGATGCTCTTAACCCCAATGACTTCCATTTCATTTTACAGTGAGATGCAATGCAATGCAATACAGGTTGTATAGCATTACAACACCTATTTATATTCATCTACCACATGATCTGCTTCTTCCAGTCTACTCGACCGCACACGGGAGACTGATCATGGAGAAAGCAACTCAATGGGTCATTCATTCGGAACCTCACTGCCCGTACAGTATATACAGGCTTTTGCTTAGTAAGTGCTGACAGGCCATCATTCAAATCACCATCCAAACAATGTGGCTGCTGCAGTGGACTATGCTGTCTGAGGAATACTGGAAGAAGCTATGAAGTGCAAAAGTTATGATCTGTATAATTAGCATGCATTTGCAAGTAATTTACTTTTTTTGCCATATCAAAATTATTACCTTTCTTGGTGTAGAGATCAACCTCAACTGTGGGGTTCCCACGTGAGTCGAAAATCTCACGAGCATGGATTTTCAGGATAGACATGTTGCAGGATCTGAAAATGAATAAATAAGTAAAACTTTACAGCACACAAACACAATGGCAATTGTGTGTGTGTGTGGGGGGGGGGGGTTGCAGAGGGGTATAAAGTAGGTTTATTGACTTAAATGTGTGATTCATTCTAGGAAGAAGAAAGTGCTCATCAGTCACCGAAAGTCTGAATGAATTAAGTACACTTTTCTTGAACTGCATCAGCATGCAAATGCTTGCTGAAAGGGGAAACCGGTTAATTCATTTAGACATTTGCTGAGACTCTGCTCAAGCAAAACTGCACATGAAGTCATGGATGTCTCGTTCACTTTCAATAACCACTTTATCCTCACCAGAGCTACACTATGGCGGATCTGGAGCCCAGCTCTGTAACAGTGGGCGTGAGGCAGGAATATACCCTGCTGGATTGGATGCCCGCCAAATCAGAGGCACAATACACGAGTGCATTTACACCTAGAAGCCAATCAACTTACATCCATGTTTTGTGGCAATTTCAGGAAGCCCATGTGGCCAGAGGGAGAACATACACAGAAATTCAGGATCAAATCATCAACCATAGTGCTGTAAGGAAGCAAGGACTACCTGTTGTAACACCATGATGCTCAATCAGCTCTCTCTACAGGGCATTAGGGAAGCAAATACAGTCTCAATACTTAAGTAAACTGAACGGATAACTTGATAATCATTGATATAAAATCTAGGAACTAATTTTTTTTAAGGCAACATCCTTGTAGTTAATGTATAGTTAATGTATTTCCAGTAAACTGTACCAAAATGTGTTCCCCAGCCACCAGATTACTAAAGGATTACTAATTTTCCACTTTCAAAATGATTCATACTAGGCTCTGGAGCTGAAACACCACAGAAAAAAAGGACAAGCCAAGCTATAACACTAAAAGCATATTTATAAAAAATATTTAAAAATGAGGCAGTGATAATATTTTATGGGTGATTACTATTTAAGAAAGAAAAATTCACAACTACTACATATGCTTGAGTTGGACCAATGGAAAATCTTGTGGCCTTAAATGTCAATGAAAACTTGCCACTGGCCACAAAACAGCAGGCTGCACAAGATAGACAGCAGCACATGCAGCCTGCACTGAGCATTAACACTGGGGGGAAAGAAAACGTCCTGAAGTTTATTTTGTGTTCAATATCCTGGATATGAGAATAATTTTGTCTTCAAAAGTCACAACTCAACAGGTTAAGGTTAAATAAATAAATAAATAAATAAATAGATGAAATAAAATTAAGCAACTCATCCAAGCTAAACGCTAGCTCAGGTTGTGACGTCATCAAGCGCTTACCATATTTGCGCTATTTTTTTTCAGTGTTTAATTCGGGTTGACTGCGGATTGTGAAATTTAGGCCGTCTGAGTCGCAAGGCAGAAAACGCGTATTTCTCGTTGATATATACACAATATTTAAGACTAAGAATGTTAAATCGTCAAATTTTACATTTTATGACTACCGGTTTCCATTTCAAGGGCAAAGAAAATCAAGCAAAATCTGTCACTTCATCATGACAGGCGAAGCTCCCGTCTCTTTCCTCCCTCAGACAGCGTATAGACGACCTAATATAGCTCATATTAACACCACGGAATTAAAAATGGTCTTCAATAGCGTTGCAGGAACAAAATATTAACTTTAATGTTACATTTTAAATTCATTTCCTGGTTTAACTCTGATAGCTTGCGCGCTTTAATCACCCTCAAACATCCTGTCACGAAGGTTAAATTCTAACTCGTGTCATTTTAAACCAAGTCTGTGAGAAATTCTAGGTAAAAATGTGTTGAAAGTGGCCTCACCTTGCCTAGCTGTGTGCAAGGACGCCGATCTGGTCACTTCACTCTCCGCAGCAGAAGCAGAGAAGGCGGACGGTTACAGCGCAGCGCAGTGATAACCCCTAAAGGGGAGGGGGGAGAAATCAGGAAGCAGCGCGTGCAGGCTTGTAGAGCTACGTGATTGGCTAAATGGGATCACGTGTTATGCGCTGCAAGGACAAGCGCACGTTTCCTTGAATCATAACTTCATCCAAAATCATTGGAAACAGACATGTTTTGTGTGTGTGTGTGTGGTTCAACTTTACAGAATAATAAGATTCTCTAAATGTCTAGGCATTGATACAAGGCATGTGTAATTACAGAAAAACAACAACAAAAAAACAATCAGTATGCTCATATGAGGTGAGTGATGAAGGCGGTACCCAGGCAGCAGCCTACGTGCCGAGCATCAGCTACAGACAGACTGCGTCACCTGGGGTTAGTCAGTGCATCCGGCACCCAAACCACGAGGAAATTTCCAACCACGTGTAGATATTCGGTTTAATACTACATCCATTTCATTTGTCATATAAAACATTTTAAATGGAATATTAAACCATAATCATTAATTACACATATAAGCAGTAATTATTAAAAAAATGCATTTGATCCATCCTACACCCATCTTTCAAAATTGAAAACCAATATAAAATACAAACACATTATTCTTTCATAAACAGTTATGTCTTCCCACACTTGGGTCCCCAAACTTCACATACTTCACATACACAAGGCCATCTTTTCGATATCCGGCACGTGACAGTGTGTTCTGCGCTTGCTTTAGTGATGTTGTGCAAACCCAAGCATCGCCTATGGCCGCCAGTGACGCAGCGTGTATGTGAGTGTATGTATGTGAATCAGTGTTTGACCTTGAAAGAGAAAAGGGACTCTGTAACTACGACATCTGGTGTCGAATAAAAGAACAACGTTTCCACCATTTCCCAATGAAGTGTGCTTGATTAGAGACACTTTACGTTCACTGTTGTGTCTTTCATAGCAGAATATACTTTATCTTAAAATAAAAATACATATATTATTTAAAATGCTCACAAAATAAGCTGTAAAATGTAAAGTTTAAAGCATTAATTTCAGTTCCCATCATTTAGCAATAAAAATGGATTATTATTTTTAAAATGTTATTAATAACTAAAAAGTTATTATACGATAAATAAGAAAATAAAACAATATTAGTGGTTTGCACTGTTGCCTTGCACCTTTAGGGTCCCGCTTTGATTCTCGCCTCGGGGTCTGTGTGTGTGGAGTTTGCATATTCTCCCCAGGTTGCTTAATGGTTTTCCTCCTGGGACTCCGCTTTCCTCCCACAGTCCAAGGACATGCGGGTTAGGCTAATTGGCATTCAAATTGCCAGTAATGTGTGTGTGAATGCTAACTGGAGGTCCTACCATGGTCTAAAATGGTAATGAATACACTGATAATCACCATTGGCCTCCACGGTCCCTAGTTGGACTACAGAGGTTCCTAGATGGATGAAAGGAAGACCAGAAGTACAGTATACACTGTAGGTCTAACACCAACTCAGTTCATACCCCTCCCCACCAATAGAGGTCATTCTCTGCTGAGTTCTAGCTCAACCTCTAACTCTATTTTCCATCTCATTACACATACATTATCTTTTTTACATGTTTTGGTAATTGTGAGTTGCATAAGCTCTGAGCAGCGGTCCTCCCTTGAATGTGTGTACACCATTTTCCTGTTTATTTAACTACTCTTTGTTAACCTTAGGATCTGTCATTTGAGGTTTATGTTTTGTCCCTTGCCCACTCCATGATTGTGCATTGGTACTGTCAATAAAGCCTTCCTGTATATGGATCCTGCATCTTTTCCTGTATCCGGTGCAGTACAGAAGACACTTCTCTCAGAAGACACAACACTACAAGGAGCTTCACAGCTTACAGCTTGTTTATGCTGCAATTGAGAAGCTCATCAGTGTTTGCTGAGGCAATACTGCACCCTCTTAAATTCCAGAGGCAGATATGAGTCAGAGACTTCAGGCATTAAGCCAAGAAATTAATAGGCCCTTTCAGGTCGAAGATTTAACAGCCCTACCTGAAAAGTACAACATGTTCCTGGGGAAATGCAAAGAATTACTAATGCAATATTCTCTCATTTTTCTAGCTTTGCCTTAATTTGGTTCCTGACCCAGCTATTAGCTGATCTTTTAACATCACTAATTATTGCAAGGGTGCTTCACTGGACTACAAATTTACCATATCCAAGAGTCCCTACAACAGGTATTTGTACTGTTCAAAACAACATTCTGGGAGACATGTGATCAATATTTTTCAAAAAGGGATGCAAGGAAGCAACTATTTACTCTCAAATATGGAAGGTATGTTAAGGACCCAAAGCCTTCATATTGACCTATCATGTAACAATGAAACAATGCACCTTAATTAATTAACTAATTTAGCTGGCGTTAATGTACAGACAAAATCCCAATGTATCATAGACACTTTTACAATGAAGATGCAAAGGTAATGTGACAGGGAGTCAGTAGAAATCTGTCATTTTAATTAAGTTTTGGAGGAAAAAGTTAAGATGAAAAAATTCATATATATTTTTAATTAATTAATTAATTCATGCATTCATTTTGTCATACTCAATCTCCCTGAATGTCATGTTTGCTCTATAAATATCCCCATGACCCACATGAACATGTCCATCACACCATGCTTAGTGACCCAAAAGTGCACTTTACCAGTTCTTTCCCCATGGTGCGCACAATCGAATTATTACACAGCTCTCATATAGACAGCTGGAAACATCATGGAAGAAGACAAATCAAACAACAACTTAAACTCCCTTTCATTCAAATGAAGTGAACTCTTATCATCTTGCCCCAGAAGACACACTTTAAGTTAAAATGAATCAGTCCAATTTGCCTCTTTGAGGGAGCTACAATGCTTCCAGTTTATACAAGTGGTTTATCCAAAGTTTGATCTGTTGTGTCTCCAGCACACCTAAAAAGCGAATAAAGAATGTAATGAAGCTGCCTATAACACCTTTTATACACCCATACTGGTTGATGAGTGCTCCCATTTTTGTTAACCTGCCCCCTCTATTGCAGTAGAGGTTAGTGACTCAGACTGTGAAAGGGGTTGTACTATGACAAAAACAATATAATCCCTGGCACACAAGAGGGGCCCCAAAATGAATCAAAAGCTTTACATAAATATGTATGTTTTCAATCCTTCAATATAAGTTTTGACAAAACTATGGGAGGTGGATGTATATCATATTGCAAAATAATAATAAAAAAATTATATTAATATGATCAAGGCAATTTTGACCTAAGATTTTGGGATTTGTGCCTTTCAACACTTTATACACTCATGCAAAATATATTCTCTATGAGCAGTGTTGGGTGTAACGCGTTACAAAGTATCGAGTAATCTAACGCGTTAGGTCCGCCATTTAAGTACTCAGTTATTTAGTTACTTTTTCGAAAATGTAATCCGTTATTTAGACAATTTATGTAATCCGTGAGCCAGACAGTAGTGATTCTGTTAACATGTGCGTGTGTGATGTGTGTGTGTGTGAAAGTCGTCCTACAAGCCCCGCCCCAATAACCCCCCTCTGTTATTCCTGCTGTTATACCCCTCTCTCACCTATGCAGTTTGACTATGCGAGGACAGACGCATGGAAAGATGGAAACCTAATCACAGCTCCAAAACTCGCGGTGAATCATGGTGAACCGTACTTACGGCAACCGCATGAAACCGCGTAGGTGAGATAGGGGTATTAGTAGTTAACAGATTATGGGCCAAACTTCACCAAGTGATGATGGTAGAATAATTATAAAGGTCTTGACTAAAACAACATGCATGAGGAATCACAAAGGAGTTTTAATTTTCTGCAGTGGAAAATACTCTAACTAGTTACTTTAATCAGAAAGTAACGCTGTAATGTAACTGATTATTTTTTTAATGACAGTAATTTTGTAATGTAATTAGTTACTTTAAAAAGTAACGTCCCCCAACACTGGTCAGTGTGCATGAAATGAATACTAGACGTACAGTACTGTGCAGAAGTAATCTGTACAATATTATCCATAGTACAAACTTTTGTTATATATGTTTATTATGTCTGTATTATTATGTACAAAACCACTCACTATTTTCAAACATACCTTAAAAAACAAAATACAAATAACATTACAGAAGAATATTTGCATGGCTAAGACAAAGCAACATATTTCATGACAGACCAGTTTTCAGATGGAAAAAGCCAAACAAAAAAAAATAAACGTACACTCCTGGGAAAGAACAGAAAAGAACAAGTGTGACAAAGTTAACAGAAGAACTCATTCTCCAGCACGCTCAGTAAAACCTAACAGCTGTTTTACTTATTAAACTGCACAAACCTGAAGCTAACACTACTGAATATTTTCAAGCAAAGAGTTTTCACCTCAAATATTGACAGTGTTTATTTAATTACTATTTAGTGCTCCTTATAGAAGTTTCTTTTATTTAGATTTTTTTAAAGGCATCTTATATGGCATCCCCCCCCACCCCTCGCAAGATGTTTACACTGTACTATAAGTAAAAGACCTGTTAGAGCATGCTGAAGAATATGAGTTGCTCTAATATCTTTGTCACACTTGCTCCTTTCTAAGTTCATGCAAAACCCATGAGCCGACATTAGGTTTTTTTGTTTTCATCTAAATACTGGTCTGTCATGTAATATGCTGATTTCTTTACAGACATGCAAAAATTCTTCTGTTATATTGTCTATGTATTTATACATTTTTAGTAGTTTGAAAATATTGGATGGTTTTATACATAATGCAGATGTATAACAATATTTGCACTACAGATAATATGGTAAAGATTTATATGAATAAAAGACTTTTGCACAATACTGTACATGGTAATACTGATACATAAAGACAAACGCAACACTGGCTGTAATAAAGAGTAAGAACCAGCAGTTGATTGAGAATTTATTTCCTTCGAAGAGCACATACCGGTTTGCATTGAGGAATAATTAACCTCCTTCTCACCTGTCAACAGTAATACAGATGACCGATCCGATTGGCACGTCTCTTGTACCCTCCGGCACCAGAATCTTGGCAAGATAGCACTCTTCCAGGATCTCAAATCCTACAGTGGCCTTGTCTGTCTCAACCTGAATGAACAGGATACAGAGAACACTCAAAACATATTTCATCTGCAGTGTTAATGATGTCATTATTAAGACTTCTGATTTGCCTTTTATTCTGGGCACAATTTGCAGGTCGGCAGAAGTTAAGTTCGTATTGTGATCCTGAGACTCTTGGCTCATACTCCTGCCAACTTCAGAACAAGTTCCTGACTACTGATTACGGTCATAACTGTTCTGCATAGAATATAAAATGCATGTAGAATAAATTCTCTTATGATACCCAGTACATATCTGAGGACTTTTGGTTGTTCGCTTCTGTGGTAGGAGAGGGATACTCTCCTCTTGCTCACTAAGAGTTAGATCTATAAAAAGAGTTTATATACTATTCTAAAAAGCTCTGTAAATCTTTAACTGTCCTCTGAAAAAAGCTACAATGACAAAATACATGAGCTGTGCAATAAAGTTGATTATTTTTTCCTTCATAGCATTTACCAACGTGTGTTAATCCGAAAATTATATTTTTATCTGCTTATATTTACACTGAACTAATGGAATGTGCAAGAAACGAGTTCCTGTCCCTCCAACCTGAAAACTTTTGTTTGTTGGAAAACTTAAAGGGGTGCCTATTATGCAAAATTCCCATTTTAGTCATTCTTAGACATTCAGATGGGCCTCCAGTGATACACACAAAAAGTGTACACACAAAAAGGGTAAGAAAAAAAATTGTGTTGGCCAAAGCTTAAGCAATAACCTCATAATAATAAACATCATAAAAAGATCGCCTCCCTCAGGTTCCTTAGGTTCTCTAGGGGGTGTGGCTCAGCACTAGCTCATTTAGTACAGAAACTGAAACGGCACATTCTGAAGAGGAGTGTAACAGAGGGAGGTTAAGATGTGGGGAAATACTTTATCTGATGTTATTTTTTTCAGCTGGTGCATTAACACACACTTTGTGGGAGTACTGTATGAGACCCATGTTAAGAAATAGTAAAACACAAGGCCTTTAAAGTTACAGCTTTATTTTTGAAAGCTACAAGACACTGAAGACTCCTTTTGTCAAGACTAAATAAGCAATTCCTTACAGAAAACCTCACCAACAACAATTTTCATTCACTCATGTAGACCAACTATAACCTTTGAGTCTCCGTCTCCCCCTTTGCGTTTAAACAGCACTGTAGTAGAACTGAAGTAAGAACTAATTCACAGTAAAAGTAAAAGGTTTCATTTTTCAGATGTTTACAAAGCCGGATTCGTGTCTCACCTCAGCGATCAGGTCTCCCTCATTAATTTTATCCCCCTCCTTCTTCTCCCAGCGAGCGATGGTGCCCAACTGCATGGTGGGAGATAAAGCAGGGAGCTCCACCTGCAAAAAACATTAAAAAGAAAGAAAACCATTTGTAGCATCAACTCAAAAATTCAGCCAGGACTAAAATCACTTTAAGTGGACTTCTTTTTTTTTTTTTAAGCCAAACAACATGAAGTATGATACTATTGTTATGATGAATCACACTTTAATACAAACTTAGATTTTTCAAGTGCAACATGACTGCTGTATTCTTTTATTTTTATTGTGTTGAATTGAACACAGTGTTGAATCTGACCATATTACAGCTGCACAATTTTATACATACATGTCACACTGCAATTTTAATTGTTATATTTAACTATTAAATGTATCACTTTGCATTCAAACACATGTATCTAAGCTAACAGCAAATAATGGCACTAATATCACTGATAGGATATCTGTTGGTATCCTCGAAAGCATTTAACAAAATAAACACTACTGACAAACTCCATGTAAATTCCTGACTGTGCATAAAAATTGCAGCAATTTGCAATTTAATAACTGCACATTTCCATAGTGCAATTTAGATTTTTATCCGTGCAGCACTAGATCATATGGCTCCATACTTGTATGCTTTCCTATTTTTATGCAGCACCAAGACTGTTTTCATTGTATCCATCGCAATGACAATGTTTTTTTTTTTGTACTTTACAGCAGTGATTCCGTTAGTATGCGCTCACGCGAGTGTGACTAGCGATGTTCCTTGCTAATTTTTCCGATA
>JAOVVA010000019.1:9010867-9028225 GCA_028565275.1 Leiocassis micropogon
GCCTTGAACATAGTGTATAATGTATTGAAAATAGAAGAAATTATCAAGGTCACAATACCACAAACTTAAAAAAAAAATAACCATACAGTCGTAGCTTCTTTCCATGATTGCAATAAATAATCAAATAGTTTTCCTTCTCAATAACACACTCTTCATAGGTCACTTCTAAGAAAATCTGAAGAGGTGTTCAGTCGACAGTAGGGGTCTCTGTGCGACTGGGATTGACTCCCTCCTGCAGTGCAGCACTGCAGACTGCCTCATTCCTATTCCTCCCTGAACAACTCATTAATCTTATTGATTGTAGCATACCTCGTCAGCTTAAGCAGGAGGGACTTGGCTCTTTTATTTCTGCAGTGCACGGGACAAAAGCTGAGCTGAAGTTGGAAAAGAGGAGGGTGACCACACAGCATGGAATTGAAAGGCTTTTTTTTTTTTTTTTTTTTTTAATGTGGGATGTTCCTCTGCAGTGTCATAAAGCTTTACAATGAGGGAATCTGCACCGTCCAGGAACCGGATGCTGAGCCAAAAAAAAAAGGAAAAGAAAAAAAGGATAGTGCAAGTTAACAGTGTTCAATAAATTTTATTGAGAGCACAACACTGAGGTGTAGTGATACAGGATAGGCCAGCTCAAGGTCACCAGCTCAGTAGCTAATAAAGTGGAGGACGCTGCAGGGAATGCGATAAAGTCGGTGTAAACAAAGAACTTAAAAATTTGCATTACTAAACACCTATTCCTCAATGTATTCATTTATTCGTTCATTCATTCTCTATACCGCTTATCATGTACAGTCACGAGGAGCCTGGTGCCCATGCCAGGAGACTTTGGGCACGAGGCGGAGTACGCACCAGACAGGGTGCCAATCACGCAGGGCAGTCATGCACACACACACACACACACACACGCCCACACTACAGGCAATTTTAGAACACCAGTTAGCCTAATCTGCATGTCCTTGGACTGTGGATGGAAACCAGAGTAGCCGGGGAAACCTACCAAGCTTGGAGAGAACATATAAACCCATTGTGTGAATCGCACCATCAACCCTGGAGGTGCAAGGCCACCGTGACACCCTATTCTACAATACGTCTTGTTAAATTAACCTCCTTCTCAAGAATCTCGTGGATCTGGGAATACTGGCCACAAGTCAGAAATACTCTCTAGATGGGACGCCAGTCCAGTGCAGGGCACCACGCATACACACACAGATACTCACTCATTCATCTGCAGGCGAATCAACAAGACGACACACAAAACTTCACAGAGACAGTAATCTGAGATGAAGATCGAACCTGGGAACCTGGAGCTAATAGGCAGCAGAACTATCCTCTACACCATTGTGCATGATAGTGAAATTCTGCATCTAAAGCCCTTATATGAGCCCTTTTTCCCTTATATGAAATTTGATTCTTTTTTTTTTTTTCACTTTAGACCTTACAGTTAATAACAGGGGATTGAAGAGAACCAGACCTAGTGCAACTTGCCTGTTTTCTTTGGGGACACCTGAGGTCAGTAGTCTAATTAGAATCGACCCAGAACAATTGTTGTACTAAAGGAGGAAATCATGTCTGCTTGTAATACCATTAGTTCTGATACATTAAGAAAAGTTCAACATTCTTGTTTTTAGTGTACATACTGTACAAGTCCTGCTAATGCGAAAGGCTGTGAATTTGACCATTTGCTGTAATCTATGCTTTTTGGCTATGGATACAGATTTTTGGGTTGCCCTATATTTTTTATTTGTATTTTTTTTATCACAGCAAAATTGAATGCTTGCATCTAAGAATTAACATAATTCATACAGTACTGTATATGCATAACTCTAGTTCTTGATGAATCTACTGTAGTTTAATAACTTCTCCGCTCCAATATGACTACAAACGGTAATTACACCATTATTGGCTCATACCAGGCACATTAGTAATAGTGTAATGGAATAATGTAAAAGGATTTGAACTTACAACAGCATTGTACTCCATGATCAACATATTATACTACTGCCTGTATCTTTAATGGTTTATTTTACTTACAGTCGCTATATGAATTTCCACACCATTGTAAATGTACTGCTGGTTGCTGATACAGTATGTTTACTCCAAATCAGTAATACAGTTTGAAACCCCACAGTGATCTGCGAAATTTACCCATCATATTTAACTAGTCCATGGAGTTGAAAGGTTTTAATCCAAACAATAGAATAAATTATCATTGTCATCAGCTGCTTTATCCTGTCGCGGGGGCGCCTGAAGCCTATCCCAGGAGAATTACAGCACGAAATGGGGTACACGCTGGACATGCTGTCAATCCAGCGCTGAGAATAAATTATGTCAGGACAAATGATGTAAAGTTTTACCTGATGAAAGTAAATACACAATATATAAATGCACTATATACACTAAAAAAACACTGTATATATACACTATATACAGCCAAAAGTATGTAAACACTACCCCTAATGAATGATTTTAGGGGTTTCAGACACACCTATTACAACCAGATAGGACATACAGTAGCAATGGGTCACTCTAAAGAGCTTAATGGCTTAAAATCAGGTATTATCTAATTATGCCACTTTGCCCTGCTAAATTTGCCTCCATCAACTGTAAAAACTGTATAAAGAGCACCGTGTGCATAAAGCAGTGCATCACACAGACTAGAGCTGAAGTGTGTAGCACATGTAAAAATCACCTCTGTTGTATCACACATTACAGAGCTCCAAACTGCCTCTAGAAGCAACAACACAAAAACTGTGCAGCTGTACACCAGCCTAAAATCGTTATGCTCAATGCTGAGCGTCAACTGGCAAGGTGTACAGCATGCCAGCTCTGATCTCTGGAGGAGTGAAAATGTTGTTTGTATTGATGAATCATGATTCACTGTCTGGCAGTCTGATAAACAAATCTGGTCTTGGCAGATGCCTGGAGAAAGCTACTTACCAGAATGGTACCAACAGTAATGTCTGATAGGGGTCTGAGGCTGTTTTAAGGGTTTGGGCTAGGCCTAATGGTGTAATATTGATGCTACGATGTACAAAGATGACTGTAGTAACAGTTTCATAGTTTGGAGAAGTCCCTTGCTTGCTCTAGCATGCCTGTGCCCCTGCACTTAATTCATGAAGTCATGGTTTAAAAAGTATGGTGCATTGGAACATGAAAATCTTTGGAAAGCATTAAAACTCAGAATAAGTGTCAGGCTTAATACTTGTATAACATCTGGGACCATTCAGATGATCCAAAGTTGCTATGCAACTAAAAGATCAGCATTTCATGAGATCTTTAAAATATTTTTAAAGCCATAAGTAGTTAAAAATGTTGTACACTTAATATGCGTTGTTCATATTCAGCAATCATAAGACTTGTTTATCAACAGCCACTGCCTCCAGATGTGGTGAGTCAGTCCTAGACAGCTTCAGCATGGCATGATGTCCATGGTCACATGCTTAGTCAAAATGTGCTGAACATTTCCTCCTGAATTACAGCTGAATGAAACGGTCACACTGATTACACAGGAAACTTGGTTTATAGAACTTTACTTGAATTTTAAAAAAATAACCTACATAAAAATATCTTTGCAAATCAAGAACATGTACTATGTAAAAGTCACAACCCTTTTTGCCTGAAAAATCTGGTGCAGTAAATCTTGTAGATTTCACCATTATGTTAAATAGAATAGTCTGGTTATAGTTAAATAAGAACATGCTGCATATCTTAACTTTGTTTAAAACAGAATTTCAAATACAATGTCAGTCTGTTACAAGGCACTTTGCGCTTTGAGGTGTGTTTAGTCAGGGAAATGATCTGAGGTACAGTATTTGAGTAACGTGTTCACAGTATGTTCAGTATTTTGGTCAGTAAATTATAAATGACCTCTAAATTCTCACATCCCTGAGCTGAAGATTAAGTAAAGAAAAAAAAAGTGCCAGCATGCAAAATGGCATTGCTATACTGTGACCATAAAGTGTATTTAGACTCTAGAGACCACAGGATGTGACTGTAGTCTTCTTTCATCCTCGAATGCCTGAGTGGAGTTTGAGCACTCGATATCCACACGCATTCACGCGTTACTCTGTGCAGAAAGCGTGACGGTCATCGGTTTAGAGTACATCGGCGTTCCTGAGAAAGGACACTAGATGCTGCAGATCTGCTTGGTTGAGCGCGGTGTTCTAGCTCAGGCGCTGAAGGTCAACAAGCCGCAGGGTAGGGTTCTCACTTCAACACTTACTACTCTTCATCCTCGCTTTCATCCCTCTCTAAGCGCGAGACACTGGGCCTGTCCGTGTGAGAAAGTGATTGTGTGCGAGCGGTGTATTGGGAAGGGACGTCCGAGTTGCTTCGTGCGTCGCGGCTCTGGCAGCACAGCCAAGCCGCTAGTCTTGCGCGTACTGGCCGAGTGCACAGAACGAACATGATGCAGTTTGCTGCGCCTTGAAAGGTGTTCCCGATTCCCTGCGTAAGAGTCAAGGAAAAAACAGCTTTAAAAGCTTGGAATCTGAATAATAAAAAAACCTTAAATCTACAATCTTCAACACAATAGAACCTTAAAATCCCTAAAGAAGATAACTTTCTTTACAATAAGCAAAAGCCGAACTATTTCACATAGCTTATTTTAGAGCTAGGGCTTTGTACAATCTCTGTAGTAAGAAAAAATACCTACAAAATGTAAAGGTAGAATCCTGCACATTTGTGTAGAATCCAATCATTGTGTAAATGCACAAATGGAAACCCTGCTCAAAATGCACCTCTTTACACAATTTCTTTTTACAAGGGGTATTCAATTATTTTGATTCTGTTGAATAATGGAAAAACAACCATTATTTCTTCCCTAATGCACTTATCTAAGAGGTTCCCTAGTGCTTGGGTATTAAGGTATATGAACACAGGTATGAAACACTGGCCTTCCTGGAACTCCTTTAATGGCCCAAACATTTGGAAGACAAGACTATATAGCGAATATGGCAATAACTCCCAGCTGAGTTCCTGTAATGTGCAAATGGTGCAATATGAGGTCATGCATTGTAGTGCAAAAATAGAATGTCCTTAGTGATCAAACAAGGCCTTTTCCCGATTAAAGGAGTTCCTGGGAATCGCTGATGCACTGAGAAAACTCTAAGGACAAAGCAAAATGTTGGGATAAGTGCATTAATGTAGCACGGGATTTTATTGAGTAGCTTTTTACTCTCATAATGTGTTCTGTTATTCTACACAATCAAAAGTCCTGGTTTGACTTGAACGCCCCTTGTACTTTATTTGGTGAAGTGGTGTGCATCATGCTTACATGTAACATGACCAGCACAGGGTTCTGTCTGGCAGGAGAGTCAACGAGCAGCAGCACGAAGCGCACAGTGCTCCATATGCGCAATACAATGAAGATGATTGGGATGAGGGTGAGTTTTCTGTCTGCCATTGCAGGAATTGAGTGGGAAAGTCGGTTACAGGCCAAGATGGGTCGGTACTCTGATAGGGCTGCGTGCTGAGTTAAAAAAAAATAAAAAAATTTTTTTTAAAAAGGAGTGTAAAATGTTTAATGCAAATCATGAACTGGAACTGTGGAAGATGAATTTCTTGGATCTTGAAGCCAATGGCATAGAGATTCATTTTTGGCTAAAATCAAATAAAACTGAAACATTAAAATGAAAAAACAAAACAACAAATTCAGTCAGCTTATGCGAGTCAGCTGTATGATGTAGATTTAGTGCTGGGTAACTGTGGTTTATTGTGTTATAATACACAAAATAGGGTGAATTATGAAGGCTGTGTCCAGATACGTCTCTCTCCTCTACTCCATTTAGCTCATAAAAATAAATATACAAGCCCCGGATTAAGAGTTGTTAAAAGACCTAAATGTGTTGTTTTTACATTTCTAAATCTTAAGCACATAAAAGTAAGAGCTTGGTAAAACAAAGACAAATGTACAGTACTGTACATCATTAGAAACCCTCACTTGTTCCGCATGGTGCAGCATCTACTGTATATCGAAAGCACAAGCACAGTCAGTTTCACAAGGTTACATAGCTGTAATGAAACACCAGAGGCTTACCGCTTTGTGGATGTGTCTCTTGATGAGAATGTAAAGGACAGGAAGTATCAAATAAGCCAGCAGTTCCCATATCTTGCCAGTCAGTAGCATCCACATCACGTGATCATCTTCCTTGATGTTGATCCAGCACCATCCCACAGACACCTCGGACGCATCGTAGCCGATCTTCTGCAGGGACACAGCTGCTACTGTAATCGCCACGGGAACACCCCAACTATAACAGACAGCATAAAAGAAAGAGAGAGAGAGGAAAAAAAAAAACTAAACATACACACAACTGTTAAATCATGCCTGAAAAATTACGCTGCCGTTTACTGACTCATGACCTTCAACTCTAGTGCTTCACACAGTTGCATGCTCTTAATGCATTAAACCATGTTATTGTGACAGTGTTATTATGTAGAGAATACTGTCTCGTTAATTTTTATAACTTGTGTCCACTAAACGTTTTTATTGAAGTATTGGCAAAACTGTCAATCTGCAATGGACCAGGCACCCATCACAAATAGCATCACAAACTGCCAGATCTTGTCAATGTATATAGAACATTACTAGGCTTATAAAGTAAGATAATGTTCAAGTTGTGTCACAGTAAACCTTGCAAAATGCCTGCTGCTGATTGGTTGTGGCAGACACATTTTTTAATACTGCACTCATCATTAAAAATGCACTCACAGATAAGCACAAAGATGCAGAACACCAATTTTTAGATCTATTGAAATTGAATTACATGTATAATCACCAGATTCAAGATTTAGATTAAAAGTAATTAAATGTACTTAAAGTTTTTGGTAAATTAATCAGGAGATTAAACCAATAGCAACCCTGATGAATCTATATCCGAAACAAATATTTAGACCAATTCACTGTTACAAACCATTAATCATCGAGACTTCTTATAGAAATAAACGCCCACCTAAAATCACAGCTGCAGTTACAAAAAAATAAAAAAAATTAATCGCCCTCTCTGACCAATGAGAATTTCTAAATAAGAAGAGCACATGATTCTCTCCTTGTCTGCTGATATGCCAGCAGTATTCTGACCACATAACTGAAAATGAGGATGTGAAATCGTGAAGCTTATGGAAACCACTGGCGAATCTCTTCCTTAGGGTACAGTTAATGATGTGCTGCATTTTGCAACAACTTTTAGAGATGAATGATGAGATTAATGGTGATAAAAGAGAGAACACTTTATCTACTATATAGACATACACTCATGGGCTAGTTTATTACTCACAGCTATTATTAATACTCTTAGGAAAAGGGTACTAAACTGCACCATTTATTGATACTTGAGAGCTTTAGAGTATATTTTACCTAGAAAATGGCATGAGTACTCTTCAAACTATACTTTAAAAGCTAAATACAGTCCAGTTATACTTATCATTTCAGTACTGCTTATACCATGTAGCTTAGACCATGGAGGCCAGGGGACACATCACAGGTCAGAAGCACACACGATCACATTCTACAGTACAGGCAATTTGGAACCGATAATCAGCAAACAGTGCATGTATTTGAAATTATCATCATCATCATTTTATATTTAAGTCATTTGGAAGACACCCTTATCCATAGTGACGATGTACTATACAAACCAAAGTATTGGCCAAATACCTGATTATGTTTCAGCCCTCTTATACCCAGGGAAGGGCAATCTTACTGCTTCAGCATACCAAGACATTTTGGACAATGCTTCAACTGGCAAAAGTTTTGGGGAAGGCCCTTTTCTATTCCAACATGACTGTGCCCTAGTGAACAAAGCAAGGACTATAAAGACATGGTTTGATGAGTTTGGTGCGGAAGAAATTGACTGTCCCGCAATTGACCTCAACCCCATCAAGCACTTTTGGGATGAAATGGAATGGAGATTGCGAGCCAGGCCATCTCGTCCAACATCGGCGCCTGACCTCATAAACGCTCGACAGAATGAATGGGCACAAATGTGGACAGCGTTGTGGACAGCCTTCCAAGAAGAGTGGAAGCTGTTACAGCTGCAAAAGTTGGAACACCCTGCATTATGTACTGTATTTGGATACAACGTCATTTGCACGTCAAATACTTTTGTCCATATAGTTTATGAGCAGTTGAGGGTTGAACTTGGCACCTTCCAGTATATAATCCAACACTGAGCTAGCACAAAGCAATTAATGCACTGTATCCATATTTACAGGTCAAAGATAAATATTTAAAGGTGAGAAAGATAAGAGACTAATCTCAGGGACAGGGAAAGATTAGTATGCACCCCCTTTCTTCCCCCCCCCCCCCCTAAACGTGTACACTATATGGTGTAAAACAGGATTAAGATAAAAGAGAAGAACCAGGATGTAATCAGAGGACACCAAAGTAGGAAGTTCTGATAAACAGTTGGATGTAACCTGTAAACTACACCTGCTACCTGATGAGATGAAAGTACAGGACCAAACTGTCGGCTAGTCTCTGGCTGGCCTTGACGATGAAGATGTACAGGTAGATGGCGATGGCCACGGTCCAGAAGAAGGAGCTGGTGTTGGAGAAAGTGGACACGGCTCCCTGCGTCACGCAGTCCCAAGTGTTGGCGTGAAAAGCCATATAAACTCCGTATGAGTAGGAGACAGCGGAGAGCAGGTCAGCTACCGAGAGGAAGACTAGCAGCTGCCTCGGGGTGCTTCTCAGGTCGGGCCACAGCGCGTACGAGCCCATAACCAGCGCCGAGCCCAGCGCCGAGAGCACGCACGAGACCAGCACCACCACCTGCTCGTACACGGACACGTCCGTCCGCTCCCACAGCGCCATGGCTTCCTGAAAGCCCGGGTTAGGAACTGCTTTAATGTCTAAAGTCTCGGACAAAACCCTGTCCTCATGTCACTGCGGTTCATCTACGCACTTTAACACACACAAGTCCTGCCGCGATACTTGAATGGTTTCTGACACACGGATAAATCAGTTCAGGAAAGTTTCGTCACAAAACAGAACAAACAAACAAACATGGAAGTGTGTGTGTGTGAGAGAGAGAGAGCGCGCGCGCTTCCCTTGGTTTCCCTTTAACTCCTCCCAGAGAAACTCCTTATGAGAGAAACTCAATTTTGTATAAAGCTCTCTAAACTACAATTAATATAGCCGACGATTCTTTTTGTGTTTAAAATGTTAAAACAATTCCCAAGTGATTATTTACTTAACGCAATTCATATGGCATGACAAGTCGTGCCAAAATAAAACGCCTTAACTCGGACTTTTTAATAAAAAAAATAAAAAATATCATTGTTAATATTATTTATTCATTTATGTAAAATTTTTTTTAATGCAACTTTTCGTTGACATTCCTGACAGGCGAAGTTAGTCACGTGACTCGGGAGCGGCCTAAAATCTGAGGGGACACGTGACTGAGGGAGAGTTGAGAAGAAAGAGATGCAATCGACTTGTCACAGATTCAGAAAAGAGATGTACAGTACTGTAGGTGAAGAACTTCTTATTCAAAGTAGAGTTCACTAAGCGATTACGTGCTTTTTTTTTTTTTTGCACACGTTGCATAAAGCTGTTCTCCCAGGTGTAGTTATACCAAGTGACCATTAGATGGGGCCATAAACCGTGAGGTTAAATCAGTAAGGCTTCACTCAGTGTGTAGAAATTATTTCACTCAAGTAATTGAAGAAGATTTTTCCTCTGAAAAAGGGATGCTCTTTCTCAGGGTCAAATTATTGTCACAGGTTATTTTTTTGCCGCAACCCACCCATTCCCCAGGCTTGAGATTGCCACCGAGGAGGCCCTGTATCTCCAGGAGCTGGGTATAATATATGGCCGTATGGTTAAGTGACTCAGCTATAAGGGCCTGGCAGTGGCTAGGTTCTAACTCCCAACCTTCTGATCAGTAGCCTAGAGCTTCGACCCCCGGACCCACCACCGCCGCACAGTAGAAGATGTTGTTGTCGACAACTTGGCACCGGATGTCCTTTCTGACGCAACATTTATCCGGGCTTGGGACCAGCGCACTGCATCTAGTGGCTGGAGTTTAGGTATTGGGTGGGAATTGAACCCAGGACTTTCAAATGGCAGGCGAGAAACCTGCCACTGCCAATGCCCAATGCCCCACTAATAGTAGAAGATATATTATATAATTTTAATGAGTTATTTGAGCATTTTATTTTATCTACCTGGTTAACAAAATAATGTTATAACCACAACCATATATCCTGTAGTCCACTGGTAAAGACAGACAGTAATTTGTTCTACTGTTCTTGACTTTTAACCCTGAAGCATCATATTGGATGAGGCTATTCTACTAACGGACATTCAGGCTAATTCTATGAGGAATATGTAGTAAAAATGATTTTTAGAAAATGATACTGAACTATATTTCATTGTACAATTTTTTTACTGGGCTTTTTCACTTAAGTGATTATATTGTACGATTGAAATTCATTGAGCCTTACAACTGCAGTGAAGGCATAATTTACCAACATTTACAGTACACTGCAATTTTGAAACAGTATTTTCCTCCTAAATGTGACTAGAAAAAGACAAGACAAGCAAAGTGTTGTACAAGCAATTGAACACTGTTATAATTATTAAATTTTATTTAATTTTATATTATTTACCTTAATTACTGAATTATGAATAATGAGCACAGGATAAAGCGGCATAGACGATGAGTGAGTGAGTAATATAATGAGCACATATAGTGAACCTAGATATGTACAAATGAAGCTCAGGGAGAAAAACACAAGCAAAAGAGTAAGAGAGGAAAAGAAAACTGTATAAACTGTATATTTTTATTAATAAATAAAAATATAAAACATATTACATTGATTATATCGATCCTTGTTGTTCTACTTGATAGACATGCTATGGTATAGAAAGAAAGTATCCAATATCTCTTTATATCAGCGTCAGTATTAGGCTGGCATCGTGCAAGCTAAGGAAAATTTATAGGGACGTTAATTTTATTTTACACTGTGTCATGCTTTTTATGATCTTTCGTGTGCACTTTTAATTTTGTCTTTAACTGCACATTGTGCTTCTGAAGGGGTCTTTTTTGCATCCCTTTACAATTTTCTTTTCTCATAGCCCATAGCAGATCATTTTTTAAAAATTATTATAAATTACTAGTTATTAAATTTATTGTTTTATTATTAAGAATAAATTGTACTTTCTACAAAGAAGATCAGCTGGATTTCACAATCCTTTGGGTCCTGTGATGCTGCTGTTAGACACATTTTAAATTGTTCATAAGGAATGAAAAAGTGTCCCCAGTATTTTCGGATATGGAAGTAAACGTGTATAAATGTCCTTGTATTCCATCATTTTTTTGTATATATCAGAACATCATTCTTGCTATATGGGAGGATAGTGAGCAGGTTTTCAGTGACCAGATCACTGAGTTTGCAGTTTCGCTGAAGCACTGAAGGGGAAATCTCCCCCTCTTCATTTAGTTATCTACAGGCCGATGCAGAGCCTTGACTCCTGAAGAGCTGCGGTGTTTCATCGTGCTGTACTCTGCAGCAAATGCATCATCCCATTTCAGAGAGAGGGAGAGAGAGAGAGGGATAGATTTTTTTCCCCTAAAGCTGAGCCAGCATATGTTAGGCATGTTTTGTCGTACAGTATTCTCTTTGTGGGTGTTCTGCTGTGGCTTGTTTCATCATCCATAGCTTTACATAGCTGTAGGAAGTATATCTTGTAAAATCTGCACCCGAAATATCCACATCAGACCTCTTGCTACAGTACTGTACGTTGGCCTGAGAATCAATGATCTCTGTGCCTTAACCTTTTATACCGTACCAAACTGTGTCTTGCATAATTGTGTGTTTCCACAAAAAGAAGTCAAAACAGCCTAATTATAGTCATTTTATAGGTTCAAGCTGAGCAGTGCTTTGTCCTTTCATTCTGGTGCAGATTTTCCACTAGGAGGATGCTGCATCACATAGTATGTTGTACTATATATTAATGTAATATTCTGTGGTGTCGAATAATAGTACTTGTTATTTATTAAATAGTATATACTGTTTACTCCACAAATAGTCCTACAGTAGTTATGTGTTTATGGAATAAGTATTAACCGATTATAATATTAGAATTAAATACAATCTGCAGGAGTGGCCAAAAGTATTGAGACAAAAGTGAAATTCAGTGAACATGAAGACTTATGTTCCAGGTGACAAACTTCATGGGCAGGGTGCAGAGCAGGTAAGACCTATGGAATGTACTTACTGTATAATATCTTGATATTTTAATTTAAGACAAACTTAAAAAAAAAACATCTGAACTATCCATTTAAAGCAAAAAAAAAAAAACCTCAAATAAAAACAAAAATGTAACTAAACCTTTGAACTTGTACAGTGATACATCTAAATTTGAATACATTATTCAGAACGAACAGACATCATCACATCATACCCAAAAATAATGTAGATAGTAATAGGAGGTATGCCTTGTTGTTGACATGGAACAAGACTTTTTCCCCCCATATGCAGTCAGATACAAATGTACAGTGCTTATTCCAATAATAAATAGACTCGAATAAATTCACTTAAGTATATCATAGGCAGGAATAAATAAAAAATTATATTTGCATGAGTTATATCTAGTTAAGACCAATAATACTAATGACTTTTAAGGAACTTTTACTGCCAGAATTTAAAGAGAGCTGACATTTCTAGTACTGTTTCAGTTTTTCCAGACTCATTTCTGTTTCAGGGTTTTTCCGATCTTCACTGGAACACTAAATAGATACAGATACAGATAGAGATACAGATATAAATAGTGGATTTATGTTACAGCTCTTTATGCAGCACCACAGTGACTCTGTCACGAAGCTTTGCAAATTGCATCCCACAAGCAGTAGATAACATTCGCAAGCTAAAACAAGTTGCATATAAAAACAGCCACAAAACTAAGTGAAAACACGTCTGAAAACATTTCACTGATTTCATTCAACCGTTTATTTGAAACACCAGTATGCTAATTAAGTCATTTGTATGTATATTTTTCAGCAGCATTTTTTTTAATTGTCCACTTTTGAGTAATTTTGCTTGCAAGTGATTAGCCAGATACTTGGTTATGCTAATCCGTGCTTGATTTCATCTCATCTTGCCCTAATAACAACAGATGCCCTAATGTCTCAGATGTCTTCCTGTCGATTTTAGCCCACTCTACCTTTATCTGTACTCAGCTAGGGTTTCCCACCTGCTGTTAAAAGGACCTATGATTTCTATCGGAAAGCTCTGGTAAGGTCTGGTTATCTAAGAACACTAAGTCTCCTAGTGTTCATGTTCACTGAACAAATCGAACACAGATTTGCCTCAATGCACCCTACGGTTTGGACATAAAGCAATAAAAGGTAACCTCAGAGCCTGGTAAACAACTGATAATACAGTTTAATGCTAAATCATTAAATGTTAAATCTGTGCTGCACTGTAATTATAAATAAGATGTCAGTATTAGCATTAAATATTCAAATCTGACCTACTTTAATGCCTCTCTTCAGCACGATTTTCTGAAAGAATGCCTGCTGTGTAAGAGTCACTACAGAATTTGAGTAAGGTCTGACTGTGCCTCCATCTGCTCAGCAATAAGGCGCAAGATAAGGCAACATTCATTTCAACATTAACATCCATGACTGATTCTACTTGGGAGGTGGGGGACACAGGGAGGACACCTGGGGCTGCCCAAAAACAAAAAAACAAAAAAAGAGGCCAATGAATAGAGCAAATCTGTATTTTTTCCAGAAGGTTGCTCCTTACAAATGTTTATGCTGTTGAATTATGAAATCTAATTGGTCACAAGGTGTTTTTCTGTAATAACCAAGCCAGAGAGTCATATTAATATGCTTGGTCTAGTACATAGTCCTTTCTACACAGTAGTAACAACACATTCACAGCATCACAGGAACTTACCTTTTTGTGAATGTTTGACAAAAATTAAAGTTAACCTTTAACTACACCACATGTTCTTTTTTTTGTAAATAATTTTACTGTACAAAATGTATACTTTTATATATACATTTTATACAACAACAGAAAAAATGGACAAACCCACACCAATCAGGAAATATCTATAAATTCATAAAAAATTAAAGACAGCCGGTTGTCATGTGTAAAAGAATGTCTCTAATGACTAAAACCTCATAGTGTATATTTAATCTTCTCCAGTTTAAGATAAAGTAATAAATCTTTAATCCACCGGGTGATGGAGGGATACTTAATGAACTACCAATGTAAAAGTACAGAACATCATACTCATACACCAGACTCAAACTAATCATGAACATGATTGATGCATTTGTCATGCCATAATAACAAAGCCGAGTCTAGAAGTGACGGGGGAAGCAAATTAATTTTATGTAATCAACCCATGGTTTACACAGATTAATACCAAATCTTAAGTGTGTTGATTATGACTGGGTTATCAGTATATCGAGCAGGTCCGATTGGAACGTCAGTGTAAGGTGGTTCTGAGGACTTCATCCAGAAACTTCATTTTTGGATATGTTCAGCCAAGTAGTATATTTGGAAATTAGGCAGATCAAGACAACCACTGAGTCTATATCTCTCTAATAAAGTCTTATGGAGGAGGTTCTCTCTTCTAGATGGTTTCCCACCCATCTCCAAATAAAGGAGATGATTGAAAAGCAGAAATATTTAGGCAGAATAGTCCTTTTTAACAGCATTTATTTTTCTAGATACCATATATTCTAAAATACATAGGCATATTTACAACACTATATGTGCTGAAGAATAGATAGTGTGGCAGTGGAGATTGTATCATCAGACACTGATGTCGCATGAGGAGACCTGGGGGTCAGTGCTCCTGTTCATCCCCAAAGTATTCAGTCAGTGGGATTGTGACCATGTGCAGGCCACTAGACTTTTTCTAGTTAAAGAGGGAAAGACAGGAAGGCAGCAAGGTTCTGAAAAGCAACATTGACCCATTATCACCAGTGCTTACTACTATTTTAAATTCCCAGACACGGTCTGTTTTTCCTTCTTGGGAATGCTTTAAGAGGTCCTCTATCAATTCTGTGCCCAAGTCATCCACTTCATCCAAGCTGAATGATTACTGTCCAGTGGCCCTGACCTCTGTAGTGATAAGATACTTCAAGAGATTCAGGCCATGTCCACAAGTAGCTGGGTATTTTTAAAAACTGAGATTTTTATCTGCAGGTATTGACATTTCGTACACATGCAAAAGCAGTTTTGGTGATTAAAAATTCTTTGCAACTCTGTCCAACGTAAATATTTTCCAAAACTCCATTTTCAGTGGTGTTGTGTGGACAGGTGAAACAGATTTTGGCTTTCTGTAACGTCACCTTGTGAGCCGATGATGTCAATGTCTGTGTGCTTGTCTCCTTGATGTGACATCAGCTTTGTTTATGAGGATATTGGCGCAATAGTGGACTTACGTACAGTAAACTAGTGACTGTGTTAATGTTGCCTATTGGACTTTTTACATGCGTGTACATACACACGCAATTATTCACACATTATGTTAACAAATAGAGGTGCCTGATTGTACTACGAAGCTAACTGCTGCTACATACAAAACTCCGACGACTTCTACAAAGCGCAACCAGTAATGACGTTTCTGGCTTCTGATTGGCCCCCTGGTGATTAGGGATGCTCCTGACAGCACTTTACAGGGCGTTTTGCGTTTTCAAGTGGACAAAAATATTTCTAAAACGTAGGTCATGTGGAGGGATTATTTTAAAAGACAAGGTAGAAAAATCTCAGTTTTTAAAAATACCTGGCTAGGTGTGGACATGGCCTCAGGAAAGACCTCTTTACTGAGCTTACTCTCCAGCTCACTAAATATTCAAATAGGTCCATGGATGGCACCATCTCCTATGTCCTACGCACGTGAGAACTATGTTCACTGATTGTAGCTGCTCATTGCGCTGCTCAGTGAGCTCAGGGAGCTGGGCCTGTGCTTCTCATTCTGGGGCAGGTTTTGGACTTTTTAATTGTTCAGCCACAGGTGGAAAAAATAGGAAGCTTTCCCTCCAACTCCCACACTCTCAACATTATTAATTCTGCACATGACAATATGGTTGTAGGTCTGATCCCAGTGTTTCCTGGCCCACAACCTCTTGTCAATAATTTGGAAGGGCGCAATGAAGCAAATGCACAGCTCTCACAATCAATGGGGCACTGGTGGAGAGAATGAGCAATTTCTACTTTTCTACGTTAACAAAAGAAAGTCAAGCTTTTTGGAAGCAAAACAATGAGAAATAAGGAGTGGCGTCTTGTTGACACTAAACTTCGAAATATATAAGAATACAAGAACACATGTAAAGAGAAAAACAATGTTAGCATCAGTTAAAACTCAAGGAGTAGGCAGTGGAGCTTCAATTCAGCATAAAAATTGGAAAACAAAGAAACCCAGCTTTTTACACACTAAAGTAGGGAAGATATTACATGTAAATAAGTTAGAATATCCATATTTAAAATAAAAATATTGACAATTTTCTAATCGTTCATACTCGTTCTTGCTACTTGTGACCCAATAATTACTGATCTCCTCCACATCCAGGGCATTCAAGATGACGTGATGGAAACAAGAGAGTTTTGTACAAGAGAGTTTTAAACCCAAACACTACGATAAACATGTATTTTGCATCTATTATTTTTTCTTGAGCCAAAAATGAATAAACAGACAGGGCCCGAATATGCAGTCCACTTATGAAGATAAACTACTGTTTTAATTATTTTATGAGTCAAATAACTCAGACATGACATCCATATCTCCATTTGAATTCAACAAGACAGTAAGTTGTCTCATGAACTCTGCTCCTCAGGGAACATCAGCAGGGCTCTTCATTAAATGTCATAGTCAAAACAGATTTGATTAAAGACTAAATGAATGCCATTAAAAAGTAGATTAACATTTATTAAAAACAGGGCTTATCAGTGTTTGATGATTTGTAATGATTATTAACAAAATATTCAAAGATATGCAATGTAACAACTAATTAACCTACAACAATCTGATTGTTTCGTTTGTTCCTCTGATATCAAGTACGGCCTTTCCGTGTGTGATTAGGCTACATTCATTATCCGCAGAGACACTTTTTTTTAAGGATTTGGATTACTGATGCTGATTATTTTCTACTTCGCTTGCACATTTCTACTGCCTTCATAATGGATTGTGTAGGGAATAAACCATAACAGAGCATTCTGTTGTAGAGAAATAATCAACAGCAAGACCTATGATGTGGCCTGACAAAATTGTGAGTTATTGTAACCAAATTATTTTCTCATAAGAGCACATCTGGGAGTATTTCATTCCTCTTGTATTACAATGATTTGTCATAGTGTTTAATTTTATAGTTGAAGTTGATGTTAGCCAAA
>JAOVVA010000019.1:9028325-9046331 GCA_028565275.1 Leiocassis micropogon
ATATATGTATTTTTAATATTGATTTTAATTGATTGATTTTAATAAAAAAATATATAAAACATATTATACAAAAAAAAGATAATATATATAAAAAGATAATATATATATATATTATATAATATATAATATATGTATTTTTAATATTGATTTTAATTGATTGATTTTAATAAAAAAAAATATAAAACATATTATATTGATTATATTGACCCTTGTTGTGCTACTTGCTAGACATGCTATAGCAGAGAAAGAAAGTATCCAATATCTCTTTATATCACTATGACAAAAATTACATTCTCAAAAAAAAAAAAAGCAATAATCAAAATAATAAAAATACTTTGTTATTTTTTTAATGCAAAGAAAATGCTATACAAGAAGTTCATGTTCATGTCAGACTGCTACAGCCTTCGTTACAATTGTCCAACAGCCTCTGTGTGCAAGGAGTTTGCATGTTCTCCCCATCCTTCGGGTATTCCAGTTTCCACCCACAGTCCAAAGACATGCAGATTAGGCTAATTGGGGTTCCCAAATTGCCTGTAGTGTAAGTGTGTATGTGTGTGTGTCCTGCGATGGATTTGCACCCTGTCCAGGGTGTACCCTACCTCGTGCTCTAAGTCTCCTGGGATAGGCTCCAGGCCCCCCGCAATCCTATATACAGGATTATGCAATTTAGACAATGAGTGAGTAGCACAATTCCTAAGCAGATAGGCTCGAACTAATTAGTGAAATCACTAATCACTGTGTTTTGTTTATAGGGAAAATTATAATACATGCTGTCTTAATACTTTTGGCCACAGTCATGTCTTACTGAGCAAATTAATATATTTCATTGTAGATTCACAAAATTATGAGATTTTATTGTGATTGCTGGTAATTAGGTAAATCAGACTCCATACATATACATTATGTCCATAATATATATATGCCACTGTCATATCTATACGTAAACAATACACACTTTAATTATAAAATGAAATATGCTTTTTTTAAATGTATTTTGTGGCATTGTGTGTTGAACATTAATATTTTATAAAATGATGCTAAAATCCTCTGATAATATTTTACTATAATAATTTCTGTTGTGCATGTATATCCTATTAAAATGAAATTACTGTATGTACTGTAAATGGCATTAGGAAATGTCAGACATAACGTATAAAGGGCAAACATGAAAGCAACCATAAATGTCTTATAAATCTGAGCACAAATTAAGGTATAATGCATTTCATATAGTACACCACTGTGAAATCTGGTCTGTTAGGTTATAAATCATTTCATCACAAGCTTGCGTTTTCCCCCCCGCATTCCAGATGTTCCAATGTTAATAAACAACTCTGCAGATTGTTTTACGATTTTTGTGGTTTAAAGTTTCATTTTGGTTTCTAAAGAAATGATTTCACCTTTTGTGAAGGTCTTGGTAAACAAATGAAAGGATTTACTGCTTTAAATATAGAAGAAATTCAGTCATCTTTGACACACATTTGAATGTGAGCTTCCTTTATTTCAAGCACAGGCACATCAGCACCAGAAAATGATTTCACCACCAAAAGCCCCTTCTGACTCACTTACAAGAGATTCTTCTCACTCTTGTACAACCTGCTGTTCACAAGGAAAACCAAGCACATTTCTGAAAAAAAAAAAATTCCACTTTGCTGTACACATCACTGAGCACGCTCATATCTGATCATATTTTATACTTTGATTACTTATATGATTTTATAAATCAGTTGGTAAAAATAGTTATCAATTACTTGTCATTAGCTTTTATGTATGAAAAAAAATCCACCCTTATTAATAGTATTGGTAATATGTGATCTTCAGTCCTGTCCAAGATTTTGTATTGAAAATCCGATTAGATTTATTTCAGTGTCTTTCAGTTACATGTTGTGGCTATTCTCAGTTCGATTATTAGTTTCATATATTTCTCATGGTGCCTTTTTTGCTTGCTCATAGTAGCATTTACTTGCTTCATTGATGTTGCAGCACTTTTAATCTGTCTAGCTCTCTCAGCTCTTCATCTGTGACAAGAAACATCACAAAAAATCGTGTGAAAATAGAAACTTGTGCACTCGTTGAACATTGTGGAAATTTAACATTTCTCAAAAGGGACTTTTTTTTTAGTACAAGTGATCAATCATTGAGTGCATCTTAACCTCATCCATAAGCCTCTTCCTGTCTGAAGACAGAAAGCAGCTCTCAATGCAGCTCTCAATGCTCAGAGAGCTGCATGACATCAGGGCTGGGAAAAAAAAACTCATCTGTTTCACAAACTCCCCTCAGATAAATGGTTGCTCTTTAGAATTAGAATCAGCACCACACAACATCAACACGACATGTTGGGTGACGTGGGTTACGGGGTGGGGACCTTCGTGGAATGGACTTGTATGGATCAGATTGGGATGTGGGGAATTTAGAGGTGGGGTCTGCAACCTTGGGCTCTTTGCCTGCATGGAATACCAGAATGAACCAGAATGAACCAGGCGTGCTGACCTTTGGTCCCTGTATGCATACTGTAGGTATGTCATGTGTGCCCATCATCCTATCGCAAGTTTACTGGTGTGTACGTGCAAATCAACGTTAATGTTATGGCTGATCTGTGTAAGAGCCGAGCTGACATTCCATATGTCATATTTTTTCATGTCATAGACTTTCCATTTGTATTCTCTTTATCGTATTATATTTTAAAATACATGCTTTTGGACGTCTATTTTAAATCTTGCTTGTGTGTTTTGTGTTTTGCAAATCTGACAAAGATTAATTCCTGTCATCTGTACATTTTTCCAAAAGACTTATTCTAATTCAAATAACAGTCATACCTGACCATGAATTCTGAATTTCTTTCTCTGGGGAAATCCCATTGTAACTATGCTAGCAATACCCATGAGGCGACGTCTCAGAAATACAGCACCAACCCGACAAATCAGCACCAGAATTGCTAAGCAATTCAAAAACATCACAAATGTTTTAATATAAACACATTTTATTGTGTTTCTGTGTTTTCCTTTAAGAATCACATTATTGTAATCGGTTGAAACAGACTTTGGGACAGACTTAACATCTTGGAATAAAGGCATAGCCAAATGGATGTCTGGCTTCTCTGTGATGTTTCAGTAAAGTGGGGCACTTAATGCAATCACAGCTTAAAAGGAGAGAAGTGCAAGATAGCAAGTACTTTATTAAGACCTAAGTGTCGACATGCTGCGAAACAACTGCAGATGTTCAGCATGCCAGGATGACCCTGAGCACACATTATGGCAAGGCTGGCACTGTGAAAAGATGCTATAATAATAATAATAATAATAATAATAATAATAATAATAATAAAAAAAATAAATAAAATCAACTGCTGTTGATTGCAACAGGCCTCGGTAGTCAAAGAGCAAATTCAAGCAGCATGTTTTAGCTGAATTTATTATAGAAATGAGAGAACACAATAAAAAATAATAAAAGATTATAATATACAGTATAATATAATACAAGAATAAAAAATTATATAATATAAGAATAAAAAACTACAAATACACATGAAATGAGAAACCGAAGTACAAATATGAGGAAATCACTGTATTACAGTGCTGCGCAGTCCTGAAACAGAGGCTGATGAGATAAGGTTTCTGTCTTTCTCTAGGTTCATGCGTTGAAAATGCGACTGAACGGGCTTTGCATGGTGACGAGTTTCTGCGGCAGTATACTTGCTGATTGCTTCGTTCTCACTCCTCACAACAACCAGCTAAGACACTGCCAGAGAAACACTCACAGTAGCCACTTCTCCCGACACACCTCCTCTTCTGCTCTTGTCCGGCTTCTCCTCCGCCTCCGCTTTTCCTTCTCCTCTTAATTTTCTTTGTGCTCGTCCTCTGAGAACTCATTTCGGATGAACACATGCCACTTCCTGGAAGCATTTGTTGTCAGCAAGCGAGAGCTTTTATGAGCTAATTCGGGAATGTCCAAATATTTTCCTGTAGCGGCTGATGACGGACAAGTGCAAAAATTTCACACTAAGGTGTAACAGGCTTGAATTCAGGTTCTCTTCTTTTTTGACAAGAATGATGAGTTGATTCTCTGTAAAACAATAAATAAAAAAAAAAAAAGGGCATGAAAAGTCATGATGTAAGTTTCATGTTTTATTTTAAGGGAACACGATGCTCATGACAGATAGGATACTTTTATCTGAAACACTTCAAACAACACAGCAAACGTGTTTCACCGTCACACCCTCTTTTACCTGTTGACAATTATAAAGAGGTACCATTAGCAATGGAAACACACGGAATTAAAAGGAACCAGTACAGAATAAAATAGAAAAGCATCAACCCGGGACTGGGAAAACAAGACGTAAATATTCCTTTGAATTTTTTAATACAGTATATTAGAGAATGTCGCATGAGCTCTCTCTCTCTGTGTGTGTGTGTGTGTGTGTGTGTGTGTGTGTGTGTGTGGAGGGCATCTATAGTTACTCCTTAGTTACACAGTCCACAAAACACTACACCTCTGACCCCCCCTAGTTACAAAAGGGTATATTCTTTAAAAAAAAAAAAAAAGGGAAAAAAAAGGGCCCAAGAAGAGACTCCCCCGACTTTGTGTAGGTAAGAGCAGTCCTTTTCAAATGTGTCTCTCTAGGCTATTAACTATGATCGCCTTCTCAACCTCATAAAAAGTGGTGACTCACTTGTTTGCAAATAAACGCTGAAACAAAGTTCATGAGGTTCAGACTATATTTGCCTTTAAGAACTTGTTAGATGAGGGAGTAGCGTGTGTGTATGTGTATATGTGTGTGTGTGTGTGTATGGTTGCACGTATATGTGTGTGCGCGTATGTGTTGGTGTTTCTAAGAAAGGTGCTTGATATGAACATGCAGTAGGAGTGTAAAAGGGAGGAAAGAGGTAGAGCCCAGGCTAAGATTTGCTAAACACCCACAGAGACAGCATTCAGGTTTATCAGCCGGTATTCCCCACCGCTGGGTTATTTTAGGTTACTTGCCTCTCTCTCTCTCTCTCTCTCTCTCTCTCTTTCTCTTTCTCTCCCTAAAGCTCTCTCTTAACTAACCTTACAAAGACACAGGCCTTACAGCTTATAGAAGCCGGCCTACCCCTCTCACTTATAATAGAGAAGGAAAGTAATAGATGAAAAAGACAGACAGACGGAAAGAGCTCAGGGCCTGCCAAGGACGGTGTAGTCAAGCTTTATCCATTACCCTCACAGTCAGCAACTGCAAGCTCATAAATACCAGTCTGAAACAGCGACCCTCGTTCATCACAGCCGTGCAGGCCAAACCTAATCACTAAAGATTCTGTCGATATGTGTACGAGCAAATATCTATACAGAAATATCTATAACAACCTGAAACAATACCAAGATCATCATTAACAATAGTAAGTATACCAAGCAGAGTAGTATAGGCAATCAATTTAATAGTTATTTAACATTACTAACCACAGGGGCCTTGTATTAATACTTAGGTAATGGTGGTTAGACTCGAGTGACAGTTTGTAAATATGAATTAGAATTAGCAGGTGTGGATCTTTCAAAGCTCATTAGCACTTGGGTTAAGTCACTCATGGTGCATTAGTGTGCAAGAGGCAACCGTAACCTAGACACGGAGGTTTTAGTGTTTTTTTTTTTTTGGAGGGGGTGATAACGCAATCTAATTTCCTGAAACTTGGCTCGTTTATATTTATTGGTAAATTGGTAATAATCAAAAATATAAATCATATGCAAATAAAAAAAAAAGTTCAAATGAATACAAATAGATGGAGCTATAAATGTACATTTTCTATCTGATTTTGACTTTAAACTGCTTTATTTAAAAAATGAGTATTTTATATGAGTAATTTAATTAAATTTTTGCCATTTCTGGGGCTATTTAAAAATAGTACTAAGACCTCAAAATCAGCTTCAGTGGAATTTCTTTTCTTTTCTCTGTAAAAATGTAACTTTATATATATATATATATACACATTGGAGCAAGTCATACTTATGTGATATTTAAAGCGTGGGCAGGAGCTTGCATCCATGCAGCTGTAGCTGATTCATCAACCGCGTTCGGATCATGCTCAGTGCGTGATGGTTTCATGAATCAGACACTGATTCATATGTCATACAGTATGTCTCAGACCTATGCTTGTTCCTACAGTTAAAATAAATCAATCGATTAATAAAATACTCCAGAATTGTTCAAAGTAATCACTATTTATTGCATCTATAAGGTGTATGTGTAATTAGCACGGACAAGACTTATACGAATGGACGTTAGGGATGGGAATCACCAAGGACCACGCCATACGTCACTGTACCTAGATTCTGTTTCAATATATAGTTTTTTGTATTTTCTTACAATTCTAACAACAAACTTAGCAAATAATTAATTCGCTCACCACAGAGGATGCCATGCTACCTGTCAACTTGTGAATAGTTTAAAGCGCATCAACTGTAAGAACAAAATTTTTCCCACCTCAAATGCAATCATATATGCATAAAAAAAGAAATCATATAAAAAAATCTATTCTGGAGTCAGTGTGGATGCACATGAATTACCGGACAAAATCACAGTATGTAATGGAATTATCCCCCCACCCCCACCCCGTCTCTAATGGAATTGTGCAGTCAGTTGTGGGGGTGTACAAGGCGTTCATAAATTATATGAAATTTCGTCTGCAATATACTTTAGTGCAAGTAAGCGTAATTAGCATGTTAGAGTGTAAAGGTTTTTGAGTCTTGGTTATATTGTATACATTTATTTATACAGTAAAACTAAACAACCGCCTCATACTGTACATTCATTATAATCCGCCTCATACTGTACATCAAATATAAGAATTTAGAGTGAACAAGTGTTTATTTTAAACAGGCTCGAATTAAAGAGACTAAAATCTATCATGTCAGATATGCATAATGAGGAAAAAAGTCGATATTGCAGTTACACTGTGATTGTGGTTATTTGCTATCAACAATTGCAATATTCTTAAATTAATTGGTCAATCCATCATGCAGGATGGTTAATGAGTGTCCTGTATCTGTTTTTAACCCACATTATTTATGTCACTGGATCACATGAAAACTGTGATTCATCAAACTAGCAAGTGAATCACTCATCTAAATCACTCATGGACTCTACTGGATGCTCACCACCTATAATAAAATGTATATTATCATTGCTGAAAGATAGTAATGTACTGATAAGGAACAACGGTAACTTATCTACCTCTGAGGCCGTGCTTGTGTTCGTTTCCTGTACCGGACCTTCTGGCACCATTCATTTCGTTTTATGAGAGCTGCTGACACAACATTCCAGGGGCCAGATGTGTTATCAGTGCTTGAGCAAACACACCTGTAATTAGCAGGATATTTCAGTTCCTGCCCTGCTTGCTGCCTTATTCAATAGTCAGTTCAGCCAAGGATTGTGGGAATGACTGAAAGCAAACGAGTCAAACCGAAACCGATCTAGCGTCGAGCAACCCTAAGTTGAGTAAGCCTAAGCTCTCATGACGTCTAACGCTGTGCCGAATTTTTTCGTTCCCCTCGTGACAATGACAAGCTCTGTGAAATATATTTCTGCCACGCTTCTAATCTAGTTATCCTCCTGGTCTATTGTCTTTGTTTCATTTCCATATTTCACACACCCTGTCTGTCCTGCAGTGCCAGGTGCGGGGTGCTGCGTCATCATACATCACCTCTGTACACGCTTGCTTGAGGCGGAGAACTCTTTTGACTATAAAAGCATGTGAGATGACATGATATACTTGTCTGATCACATGTTAGGCACACAATTTCAAGAGGATCCAACCACCAGTACCATCGAATAGGTCTTGAAACTGGTGCAATAAAACCCATAATGCTCTTAAACACCAGCTTGTAGACACATTGTGGCTATAAAATCACGCTTCGCCAGATAACGCATATATGGAATTCCTTCATTATAGCGAAGGGAAAGAATCAGTGTCACTGGACGATGGATTACACAATAAAACACAAACTCTCACACTCAAACACAATCAAAAGCCTCGTGATCCCCCTTTCTGCTGCACTTGCCAAACTACAGCATTGTGTGTCTCATGAGGCAGACGAGGGCACATGACGGCAGGAATTCCATGCTGCCTTAACCCTGATGTAATCCCTAATACCGGCCTTCAGGAAGTAGGGGAAAAGCACGCGACTGCCAGCTGGCACTCCCCAGGCTTGCCATCGGCGTGTGTGTGCCTGCACGCCTCTGACTGTCCTCTGATTTACATCTTTACTCTCGAAAATATGTCGATAGAAACGATGTGACCTTCGTAATATGCTGAGTCATCGTCTATATTTCTCTCAAATTTAGTCACAGTGTGAAAGTCATGCTATAGGAGGCTAATCTTGGGTCTGGTGGCTGAAAACGAAACCCTCAGGAATAGTAAAAAAATCCATCATTTTCCCCCTTATTTGTTGTGAAAATACTACTTCCTTTTTTAGTTTACTTCCTGTTTACTAAAAGAATGAACATTAGCCATCCACGGGTCACATGTGCTCATGAAAAGACGGTATACAGTAAATTATTAAAGATGAAATACTGATATAAAGATGGAGAAATGAATAGAGGGACAGACTCAGGGAACACACAGAGGCACGAAAAAAAATGAAGTAAACGAGCTCACCACTGTGCCTTTGGTTTCTCAGTCACTGCAAGGACATCTGGTGAAGCTGCTGTCATAGGAAGTGTATAGAAGTGATAGTTTGGAGTCTCACTCCTTCTTTCTCTCTATCTATCTCACACATATTGTACTATCAGTTTGTCCATTCTCCCAACAGCGTACACTGACATTCCACGAGCTTAATCATCTTAAAGGGAAAGTACTTGTCACCTGAAGCATGTATTGCATTTGCCCTTTGCCCATTCCAAGTGCTGACCGTTTGATATTTATTATATATGTAATTTAAGGTAAGGATTTACAATTTTTCTTTTCATACTGCAAAATATCTGGTATCTGAGTTGCCCCAGAACTCACAACGCTTAAACTGATCATTAAATCTGTCACTTAGATTTTTAGATTTGACAGAAAGTGAGATCAGGAAGGAAAAGTGTCAACCTAAATAGAAACGCCTGAAAAGTGAAATAAAAAGCGCGTCCCGCAGGTTTTGCCTAAAAATGTCAATCTTGAAAAATGAACACGGATGAAAATCTCTTGCGGGAAATCCGACAGTAGCCTGCGCACCCTCGTGCCTGAAATGACTGACAAGGGAGAAACCCGCGACCGTTCCCCTCCACAAAACGGCAGACAGTAAGGAACAATCTGGGAAGACAAAGTGCAAACATTGCATTCCTAAACAGTATCAGTTACCTCAAGAGACTGGTGATCAATGCAAGCTCTATTTGTAGAACTGGAGAGCATTAATAATTTAATACCTCACCTTTTAGCCAGAAAAATACACTGCTAACATCACCGCACTGCAACCGAGGACGGAAAACTGCTAGAGGAATATATACTAAAATAATATAGCTTCATGCTATACAGTTTGTGGCGTTTTAGGCACTGACGTCACAGAAAGCTGATGTACTGTATGTATTCAGCATGTTTATGGGGTCCTGTGAGAATCTCATGTGATTCAACAGACCATAATCTTTTCTGGTCAAAATAAAGTATTAAATCTCAACATGTACAGAAGTAGTGTACAATACAAAGAAATACATATTTTAATCCATGTTCATTATTTTTATTTTTTTATTTTAATGTCTAATGTTTAAATTGTAATATTTAATTTGACAACTTTTATATATTGGGCCGGTATATATATTTTCATTTTTATATCCAGTGACCACAAATACAACATTTTATCTGACATTTTAAAAGAAAACACCAAAATATTACTTAAAAACATATTGCTCCGTATCAAAATTGTCAGAGTTCCCCTAGCAGACACTACATAAAGAGATCAAGGACAAGACTCACTTTTTTTTTTTTTTTTTTTTTTGCAGCCACAATATTAATGCACATAAATATTTTGCATTACACTATTACTTCTTAAAGGTAAAGGTCTAAATATGAGATTTAAATATTATTTTTTAATTATATACCCATTAATGGAATTTCAATTTCATTTGAAAATAAATGGATGGCCTTACAGTTCTAACATCACACGCTTTAAATCGAATTTAATTAATGAATAAAATCAGTCCGTTAATCTCTGGGACACATTCAGCATCATTTCAAATTTCTTTTACTGTTTTGAAAAGTCCTCACTCGGTCAAAATCCATTTAACAGAACATCTTCTTCTTCAGAAAATTCAACTGTCACACAAAATATACATTTAAATATCAAAATAAATTGTAGATCTTTATTAAAATATCTGCTAACTTACCTTACTGTGTCTTTGGTTTGTAGGAACAGATTAACCGTCCCTCTCTGCATCAAGGAACAGAATGAATTATGGTAAAGTTGGGGTTTTCCAGTGAAGGGACAACCACCGACATAGTTGCTGTTGAATAAAAAAAACAAACCACATTCTGTGAACACACACATACACACGCATGATCACAGAGACTAACAATTCCTTTGCTTTGTTAAACACAGAAGGATAAAAAGCTTTAGATTAACTTTTCCAGTAGGCAAACTAATTTCCTCTGTTCCTCAAATCGGTGCTGTTTGTTCAGGGAAAGGGGGCCGAGGCCGGTGGGTGTAAACAGGCTCTTCAGTGAACATGGTGACCACGGCCAGAAATATAAGCCTTAAGTAAAGTGCTGACTTCAGCATTAACACCTCAGACTTGCTAAGAAATAATTACAACTTTTGTGATTAGCATCATGATTAAAAACAATACATTTAGGTTTTTTTTTTTTTTTATCATGGCAGATTAAATGTATAACCAGAATGACATTTCTCCCTTCTGTATTGAATTAAATTGCTTTATATAGACTTTAATTAACACATGTTTTATAGAATTAAGCCTTATAGCATTTAATAAACGTAAATGAGCTTTCATAGTGTTAACCTATCCTATTACAGGACGGAACACCTACAATATTGACTTAACTCCTACAGAGAACTTAAATTAGATATTACAGTGTTCGAGTTGACTTACTACAGTGTAGATCTCACGCCCACAGTGTTGAATGAATTCGTTCTAATTTAAACAAACTAAATCATGGTGTTAGATTACCTTCTACAGGTCTGCCACTTTTACAGTGTTGAAGAAAAATTTACTCTGCTGAACTGACACATGAAGCTGTGCACAAATCAACATATTGGGAGTGAATTCCACACTATAGAGACATTGAAAAAAGCAGCTGAAAAAGAAATGGGTGGTCATAATACCTGTGAAATTATACACACACCCCAAAAGTCTCTTACCCAGTCCAGGGGCTTGAAGCTGAAAGTCCAGGGCACAGTACAGACACTCAGAGACACTGGTAGAAACAAGACTTGTGTAGTTCTATTCGCCTTGATCAGGGTCAGTGTGCAGAGAGAACAAACAAACACAAACATACACAAACATACACACACATACACACACATACAGACAGACAAACAGACAGACAGATGCAAACACACACACGCACACAGCTGCTGTGTTGACCACAAACCCGAGCTTGCCTTCAGACAAGCCGGTACAAGTCAAGGCATGTTCCTGTGGAACAGAGAGCGCCCCCTAGAAAGAAAGAGGAAGGGGTAAGAGAAAAAGAGAAAGGGAAAGGGAAAGGAGGGGGAGAGATAAATGAAAAAGGGGGAGAACAAGAGGAGAGACAGGAGACATGGACAGAGGCGGGAAACAGATGGAAGAGAGTGAGGTGAGACAGTTTGATCTATCAGTATCAGAGGTAATAGGATAACTGAAATATGCTTATACTATAGTGAAATGTGATATAAAAGTATAACATGTTTATGCACTACTGTATAAATAAATAACATATATATATATATATATATTTTTTTTTTTACAAAATTATATCATTTAAACATATGATTTATATGAATCATATCAATGGTTATGATTAATAATTGTGTCATCTGTTTTTTTTCTAAACATGGTAGGATCAAAACTATGAATAATAATAATAATAATAATAATAATAATAATATCCAACCATGAAATGAAATAGTCTAATGAAGAGGTTTAATTAGAATTTTATAGCTTATTTAATAATATCTACTGTAGCATTTAATGTTGAATTGTAAAATCTTAAAAAGCTAACATGCATCCATTGCGCCCCCTGTTGGTCAAGCTTTATAAATGTACAGTACTGTACATTCAACCTGACTACAGTCTTCTTTACCAGTTTTGTTAAGTGTGGGTTATTCAAAACCAGCAATCCATGAAAGGTATATGGCCTACACACTTTTCGCTTTGTCAGGAAAATAGATTAAACTACAATCCTAAAGGGATTTCTTTTTTTTCCCATTATATCCTGGGAAATAACTCAAACATATGTGGATATTAAACGTTTTAATATTAAATGTACAATACAATCTTGTGCTTATTTGTGTTCGCACACAGTGCCTTAGCTTTCAGACTGATGTATTCAGTATTGATTATAGGAATTAGCTCTTTTCGAGGTTTAAGCCTAATTAAGTGTAAACCAATTGGGCGTCTCTGCAGGAGGCATGTGTAATGGATGCTTACAGTACACAGGTTTACAAGCGCAGCATCCTGAAGTTACAGCGTAGCTCAGCAGTCTCTCCGCCTTCCTCTCTCTGCAGTCTGGGCTACTGTACAGCGCTGGACGGTGACTTCACTCCACTCTACTGTGTCCAAGCACTTTCATAATGATGACCTTATCAATAAACAGAACAAAGTCACAAAAGCCAGCATTTTCCATTTCCGCTATGGCGCAGTCTTCTGCACCTTGACATTTACTTCCCATGCTGTGGTTTCGCTCCACTCTGATAGAGTTTCTCTATTTATTTTAGTTTTTACTTTCCTATTTACAAAAATCATGTTTTTCAGTGTTTTTTTTTTTTTTTTTGTACCTTAAGCTATAACCTGCTATAACATATTGCGCTTTCGTGGATTGGAGTATGGGCCTGTTAAGAATGAGGGTGCACATCTGTGCGAGTGTGTCCCACTGCAGAGAGCCCCTTTGCACATGTGGCTGAGTGAGCCAGAAGCTGCAGTGGCCATTAAGACAGTGATAGTCGAGTGGCCTACTGCATTGGAGTCCCATTTCTCTTGAGTCATCAGAATCCATAGAGCACGTTCGCTATATGAGGTCGAAACACTTCACTGATTCGCTCTAACTGAATTGCATATAGGGAACAGTCTCAGTGAAGTGTGCGTTAAATCTGGCACCATTTTATAATGAAAATACATTTATTGGTGTTAAATGAAGTGGAATTTTCATTGTTATACAGCAAAAAATGACTGAAAAGGAAAAAGGCAAGGGGGGGGGGTTAGGAAAAAAATAGAAATGACACGTGCAGTAAAAAGGATGAAGTGTCTTCGCCAGGATAGAGGTAGGTATTCTTAGTGGAGCAAGTTCAAAGCTTGCTGCATTGATTACATCATCGGGAGGACTAGAGCACTGGTACGGGACAATGCACCATTGGCGGAAAGTGGCGCTGGTGGTCAGGCTAATCTGTCTGTTTCTTCAGAGTCTCCTGTATGCACAGAGGGCACATTGACGCTCGTAGCTGCCAAACTCGGCAGCAGAGTCATTCTTCTCTCTCGCTCTTGCACTCTCTCACTCATTCCGTCCATGTGACTGCATTGCTGCTTCAGGCTAACTCAACACTGCAGGAGCTGTGCTGCAGGACACTGCAGGAGAGTTTCTCTCTCTCTCGCTCCTTCTCTCTTTTCTCTCTCTCTCTCTCTCTCTGTCTCTCTCTCTCTCTGTATCTGCTCACAAGGGAAGGAGAACAGGAAAAGTGCTGCATGCATTCCTGAGTTTTATTTTAATGTCCACCCCCCTATACACACAAAACATGCTCAGTGTGCACTATACTGGGCAGATGGTCTCTGGGGAGCTAAGGAAAGGTAAAGAAAGAGAGAAGGAGATGGAAAGGGAGAAGGATGGGACAGAATAGTAGTGGTGATGGTGGTAGTGGTTGGGGGGAGGGGGGTGCAGAGAGTGTCAGGTGAGTGCGGCAATTTGCAGTTACAGCAATACCCCAGCGCCCCCCCCCCCCCTTTATATACCCCACCTCCAATCCTTTCCCATCCCACCACCATTCAGCAAGGAGCTGCAGAAAACTGCAGTTTCTGCTAATGATGTCAAGCTGTGAAATCTGACAATGATGTATCACTTCTTACTCCATTCTGTATAAAGTATAAAAAAAAAAAAAAAAAAATCTCTTGCAAGGCCCTGGATAACTGAATGTTGAACAATGCCTGAGGCTCACTAAGCTACTTTATCAGTCAGAGTACACAGTACTTTAGCGCAGGGAAACAAATTGAATGAAGTCGAAGAAAGAGCTTTTACTATAGGGTAATGTTTATTTTAAAAGCTTGGATTCCAAGGGCACGCTTGGACACGCATACTTTATAAAAGAAAAAAAATATATAATCATGCACCACTACAAGAGTTATGAGTCTATACGTAGATAACCCACCATTGTCATCTCCCTGCACATTTTTCTCGATCTGTGTGCACTTCTTTGCGCGAGTAGTGGCCGAATGGTTTCTAAAGCCTGTGTGGTTGAATACAGAATAAATGGAATAATAATAGTAATAATAATAATCATCATCATAATAATAATAATAAACACTAAATCCAATCGTCTAAGCAGAAATATCCAAGAATTAGCAGCTTGTTTCCCTTTACAAAGCCACACACTTATACACACTCAGGGTCTCTAGTGCACCTGGTCAGTGTAGATCCTCATGTCAAAATCTTCTGTGTCAGCTGTAGGTTTTTAGTGGATGTGACACTGCTAGATGACATGCACCGAGCGTTCAGTTGCGCAGTGGGAACCTTCTGTCCCAGCTAGGCCGCCCTCGAAAACTTGTCTCCACTTTCACTTCTGCTGCAAACTGCTTAACTCCTTCCCTCCTGGCGCACACATACTAATCATTTCGACAGGAAGAGGCAGTGTGCAAGACGCAAAGAGGAACTAATGCTCTACAACATTACCGAAGCCTAGAGCTGCATCTTGCATGACTGCTGACTAAGATGGACTGATACGTTGTATTTGTGCCGGCATGCATAGACCCTGCACCCACACGGCGCCTAATTCCCTCCTACATACGGCCTCTTCGCCTGTCAGACAGACTTGCTTAGCTATTTAAAAATCATGCCATGTGTTAGCTCACACACGGGAATCGCTCGCAGAGCCGGCTGGTGCAAAGCGGTCAGTCACTCTTTGGCAGTACATGAGCCTGGATGCAGAAGAGTGCTCATCATGTAGCTCGATACATCCTTTACCCGGCATCCCGAGGAGCCTGGGCTGGATGCGATAATTATCCTTCCTTCCTTGAGGATAATTCTCAAACACCTGATCTTATACCTTAAGGTGAAAAGTTGTTCATGCACCTTTAGCCATTGAGAGAAAAGCAAAGTTCTGTGTACTCACTCAGCTCTGTGTTCACTTCCCAGGACGTGGAGCATCTGCTGTGTTTTCTGGTTGACTTCAGCAGCAAAGTTGACTGCAGCATCGTCTGCCGAACGGAATGACATTGTTTGCACTCGCTGCCTCTCTTTCTCTCCGCCTCGTTCTGCTGTCTCCCTCTATCTCTCCCTCCCTCTCCCTCTCCCTCTCCCTATTCCTCAGTGCGTGCTCGCTGGCTCTTCAAACTGCACAGCTCAGCAGTGTTCCCCTACTGCCGCAGCAGCTCCTGCATGAGCGAGTGTGCCGTGACTTTTAAAGGGGAACGCAACCTGGAGGGTCAGCGTGCACCTCAGCTCCCTCCCACTGCCACCACCGTTACCCTCCACCCCCTCGGCTGCATCAGCTGGACAAGACGCTCCTCAAAAAAAAAAAAACACACAAGGAGGGGGCACCAAATCCAAAATCCCTGCTCTCCATAAGCGCTCTGGATAAAGGGGTGACCCTTTTTGAGAGTGAAGTGTGGAGGGAGCATCCGTCATTGCAGCTGACACTGGCCTAAAATCCACATAATGCGTCTACGCTTAAAGGGGTTTAGCAATCAGGGATTGATATAAAACTACATTCAAAGCCACATTCTTTATCCTTTCTTTATCTCTTCCTTTTCCTGCTGTACTACTGGCAAAGCATAAGAGCAATAGGAGGAAAAGAATATGTCGACATCTGAAACTTCATTTTACCAGCATCTTAAGAAACTAGATCCAGGTACGTCCAAGGTGTATCAGGAACCAGCAGGTCAATGGTCTGCGAGTGAAAGAGATCCATTACCAGGGGCATGCAACATAATATCTGACACAGGAAGATCAGAAAGCGTTTTTGACAATCAAGATGATTGTAGTGTGGTCTGTTCTCCATCCTAAAAGCTGCTTGGCATACAACTGAAATCCTGCCCCCCCCCCCCAAAAAAAAGAATACAAAAATTCACTCATATTGTGTGTTAGAATGCAATTAAAGGTTTGGTCTTCTCTGGGGATGGGAAATCAATCTCAACTTCACTGGCTCCACACCAGTAGTGCTGCATCTGCTGCATTCCTGCAGCACAACTCTTGCTGTTGGCGTTTCTCTACATCACACTCTTACACATAGACAGAGGAAGGAGGTTTAAAGAGCCTTTCAGAAATCAGATATGTCTCTGGTTGCTGGTGACCCGTAGGTAAAAGTAACAGAATGATTCATGTTTGCTCCTGTCTGCTTCTGAAAATAGTATCATAACATTGTGATTTTTTGTGTGACTGTTTTAATTTTTAATGCGATGTAGTGTTTTTTTTTAATATATAGCTTAGAATAAAAATGATCATTAAAGGCAAAAAAAAAAAAAAAATGGCTGACCACATATGCTGATCTAATTCCATTGATCCTACTCTTGCATGGCAACAGAAAAATGCAAACTCCTTCATGCACACGTGTATTTCCTGGTCAGGCCTTCCAGCATTGCTGCAGCAAAACCAGTGCCTATTTTGACAGAGCTTCACCATTGCATCTTCTGCCCAAGAAGCATACTTCGGTAATGGCATCTCCATTGATAAATAAAACAGAAGCGAAGGCCCTTTTACACGGACGCTCACGTTACCTCGCCTCACCTGACACTCTGAGTCAGCTGTTACAGTGTCCGCTCTAGTCTTGCTGCATACACACATGCATTGACTCTAGGACAGATCCATGCAGGTGTACTCTAGCTGTGTGCGTACAATTTATTGTCATCTCTATGTATTTTATGTCTAACAGCGATCAAATCCGTGTACACGGTACTAAGAAAAATTAACAGCATTACTGCAGCAGTGTGTGCTGCATGAGGCTAGTGTAAACGCTGCATTTTCTATTGCAGTCGCTCTTCGCAGGAGTGATTTATATAAATTAATAATGAGATGAACCGGAGTCAGCATGCAGGCATGTTCGCTGCATGTGCAGCTTTGATGCAGTTTGTTTCTCCGACATTGATTTCCTACCCTTCCCAGCAGCTCTCTGGCCATCACTCAGCTTAGCGATTTAACCGAACCTAAAGTGTTTGCTCAGTCTGTCCCCACTTGGGCCTGACAGAGACAGCTGTCCATACAAAGAATATGGCATCAGCACGATCCGCTCTGCCTCTCACAACCAGCTGAGATCGTTACAGAACTGCCACAGGTCTGCCGTTAGTCAGTTGGTCAGACTAGCACAGTTCATTCACGAAGCCAGTGCGTTTTCGATGACCTCATTTTTTGGAAGCAGGGCAAATCGTTCTCTGGGCCAAGACTGGAGCAGAACACATACGCACACACACATATACACACACACAGCTAATTAATACTATGCTACACCTAAATCTAACCCTAACTGACTTTGCAAAAACAACTCAAATGTGTGTGATCAAGATATGAATATCTGACCTTTTAGCTTTTGGGACAGTTTTCTACAGCTTTCCCCCATTTTTGTCGTATACACACACACTTACACTACCGTTCAAAAGTTTGGGGTCACTTTCTAACTCCATGACCGTTCCTGATTTTTATTTCTTTCTACATTGTA
>JAOVVA010000019.1:9046431-9059715 GCA_028565275.1 Leiocassis micropogon
GTGTCTTAAAATAACAACTAACTGTTGTTTTTGTTGTTGTTCCGTAATTACCTAATTCCATATGTGTTATTTTATAGAAAAACAAAGAAATTTGCAAGTGACCCCAAACTTTTGAACGGTAGTGTATATGCTACTGTAATGTTAAAAATCAGCAGAATTAAGCTGTAAAAATAAATAAATAATAAAAATAAAATATATATATATATATATATTTATATATATTTCTCCACAAGGTCACTCACAAAACTATGTAATGTTTCCATCCTAATGAGGACATTTAGGTTAATGTGTTTGTTGCAGATCCTTTATCAGCAAGACTTTTTCTTTCCAGAAAAAAAACAACAAATCTAATAATAATAAGAATAATAATAATCCTCATACAGTTATTCCCATACGTATGGGTTAGGCAGGAGAATTAACAAAAAAAATGTGAAAGCCTTTTAACCACAGCCTGCATTCTGTCGACTGCGTTTATGAGTTACAGAGACGGTGGACGCGACCCGGATTTGCATATTTGGATGAAGTTCACTTGCTGCTGTGTTGCGTGTGCGCTGCAGCATTAGGCAGATTGGAGCAAATGCTGCATGATGGATTGGCTGCCTCTGGAGCAGCCATATGTACATGTGAGGCACGTGGCAATGTTGCTTCGTGAGAGGAAATTAGTTTTGACCCCATGATCCCAGAGACCTCATTCCAGTGATCTGTGTGAGAGCCAAGCCCAAAAATAACTTCCTTAACTAATTCAAATTTTCAAAAACAAACTTTGCATGCTTTGCATTTCACTTGTGTTTTTAGATATTTCAGTGGCAACTCCTTAAAAAAAAGAGAGAAAAAAAGGCACTTAATGAAACGAGCATGCATGGGTCATTTAACACCTCAATTAAATATTAAGCGGTTCGTTAAAGTCGAGAGTGGTCAGTATTCACGTGCACACGCAATTATATGTGCTATTAACACAACAAGAGAGAAGCAGGGATTTCTCACGTGTTATTATAGTGTTTGCATGCACAAAACCAGCATCCTGTTGTATCTCTTGTACTGTAAAAATTTTTTAATAGAATGAACATATCGTAGATCTTAAAAGAAAAAGAAAATCTGATAGTATGAATGATTTCTGTCTTTTCTCTCAATGCTGCAGTCATTCTAATAGTGTTTAACCACAGGGAATGTACTGTAAACTGCCATAGGAATAGAAAATCCAATACAACATTTCTATGACCTTTCTCTGACCACCGTCGAAAAAGAAAAGCTCCAAGAAATACACACAAGCTTGTACGATTGAACATTTTATTGCCGTTGCATTTACAATTATGTTATCAAATAGACCAGAACCTCACTAATGAGAGAAAGTTCATCTCAGTTTATGAGATAATGCTAACATTTGGCATAGAATCTCCTTCTGCAGAACACCATCATACCAGATTTAAGGAATCACAGGACAGATCTGCTGCTTTGCAGAACACATCAACAGAGAACATTTTGCAGTAGCACATTTAAAGAGACAGTACACCGTTGCCTAGTGTGACCTGGGGGGAAAGCGATTTGCATAAATGTGTCATACAAATGGGTGCTATTCTAATTTGTGTGTTTAATGAACCTCTCAATCCTCTAATGTATACACAAACCATTCCTGTGCAGATAGACAGTTTTAAGCCCTTTTTATTACTTTGTAAAATGTTACAAGATGATATTTCAATAACCAATTGTTTTGAATATTTAACTTTTATGCTAATGCTAAAATGTGTTAAAGTTTGGTTACCTATATGAGAACTCACCAGAAAAGTAAAAGAGTTTAGAGAGAATAACATAAAGAGTAAAGAATCTGTGCCTGCTTTGTGTTTGTAGGATTACAACCAACAACTTACTGTCACCTCGGGAAACACTCACTTACTTTGTAATTATTAAAGCTGGCATATTTTACCATTTTAAACAAGTTAGCATAGGTCGTAGCGGTCCCCCAAAGTGTGTCTGTGAATATTCCATCTGAAATACCCCTCACATAATGTTTATTTATTTATATATATATTTTTGTATCTAAATTTCACTGTTTTACTGCTTACTAGATAAGCGCCAGATCAGCCACTATGTAAAAATGAGATACTGCCAAAACCACGCCCCATTACCGCTGAGCCGGGCGTTGCAACTGCCAAACCACACCCCGCCATGCTCCTTTGCTGAAGCAGATGTGACGTCTGCGTTTAATTTCCCCACCTCTTCTTTTGTTACCATGGTAATAACTGTAAAATACCCTTTTTAGCTCTTTAAATAAACGGCCCATAAAATGTATGTATATTTCATTCACGCTTTAACTTAAATATCACTGAACAGAAGAGTCTGTCCCCAGCAAATATATACACAAAAGAAGCTAGGTTTGTTTTTTGAGGTAAAAAAAAAAAAAGATGGTCCATTAAGTATAACTCTAAGTTTTAACTTTTTCATCGCTAAACAGGTAAAAAAAAAATTTAGTGGTCCGGGACTTTTCTGCAGTATTGTTTTGGAGTTAAACACTGCAGCCTGTAACGATCTATACAGGTTGTTGGTGGCTTTATTAAAATGTTGCCATCATTTACTTGTCTAGCAATACAATTTTAGTCAAAATTAATAGCCCTAAAAAGTCACAGAAAAACACAGATTCTCTGATACATCCTGACCTAACTTTAAGTGATGTTAAAACATAGTGTTAGTGTTTTTGTAATATAGAAGTGATAACACTCCTATGACCTTATCTTCCGCTTGGATCTGATATTAACATCTTTACATACGACGTCTTCCTCTCTTCCTCCTTTTTTTCTGATGTGCTTTCCCGTATTCCGTAGCCAAAAAATAATAAGAGAAAGATTGATAGCTTCTGTTCGGCATATGCAGTATGTCGTGGTGGACACATACAGAAGAGAAACAAGCATGTAAAAATGAATGAAGGTAATAAAAATATACATTTTCAGATGTTTTGTTACAGATGTTATAATGTGTCTACCTCAGACGGTATACAAATATGTGATTTCTCCTGGATTTGGTGGTGCTTTGGCGAGCTCCAGTTAGTTAACTAATACTGACAGTTTAAGCCTTCTAATTAATAGCTAACTAAGCATTCTGGGGTTGAATCTCAAATAGCATAAAATGGAAAGCTAGTGAACTTTATAGGGTGTAGAATTCCTTGTTTAACACACCAAGTAGTGCCTTTGATCAGGGATTAGAGAGAGATTTTGAATTCAGCCTTTTGTTTAAAGCTATTAAACTGTAAAACACAACATGGACAGTTCAGAGCCAATACTAAGGAGACAAAGCGTTGTTTAGACATAATGCTATCAGATATATTTTCTTATTGAAAGTGCTACTGTGACAGGTTTTGTATGTGTCTGGTACTGGTATGAATGTCCGTTTTGCCATCCAGAAGTGGGTGGGACCATTGGACCAAGGTCAATAGAGACCCATATGACTGTCCCATGTGATCTAAATGTGAATAATTGGTCACAGTTAAAGTTTTTTTTTTTCCAATTAAAAACATTATTCCAGTACTTATTGCTTAAATGCATTTTCAAAATTGTTGTCCTTTTTGTTTTACTTTTTAAAGTTTAGATTTTTTTTTAACTGGGCATCTCTAATATCTTGTATATCATTAATGTATTACATTCTATTGCCACATGTATACAGTGTAGATAGATAGATAGATAGATAGATAGATAGATAGATAGATAGATAAGACAAAGAATTTGGGCCTAAAATGTATTGACAATGTCAGTATTTAATTATGGCCCTATGTTTTTGTAAAAGTTTCAAATTGTTCCTATTCTTTTTATTTATTGCTTCATATATGCTGAGCTCCAGTCTGTAATGTTAAATTTTTTGTTGTTGTGCACATTTCATCTGTACTAGTAATTCCCCATATAAAAACACATTTTATATTTGAATTATTATCATGTCTTTAGAAATTAAGCATGGTTTATCATTATTACAGTGTGTATAAAATGATTAACCATATTTGAATTTTGAGACCTTAAATTATATATAGGATGATCACCTTTGAAGAAATTTTAGAGAAAACTCCCTCTCTCTCTAAATCCAGTTCCTATCCCTGATGCTTTACACTTTAGACTGAATCGCCCTCTACCTCATAAAAGCAGGTGCAGCAGAAATAAAAGCTTTTCTGCAGGGACTTCATGCAGTCATGCCTGTTATTATATATATATATATATATATATATATATATAGATATAGATAGATATAGATATATATATAAAAAGCTCATCTTATACAATTGCTGGAAATGTTTGCAATATTTTAGTTACAATAGTACATCATTAGAGAGTTTATTTTAAATACAAAATGAACACCTAAAGCATTAGATTTCTTCCTTTTTCAAATATATGCGAACCTTTTTTTACACAATGGCTATTGTGTTATCCCTGAGTATATGTACTCTCCTGGCTTAAATACAACTTTGCCATTTGTTAATGTCAGAAATATGGCATGGGTTTTAGAAAACCTACCTCTGTGATCAGGATGTTGAAGCAGCAGTTTGTCATAATGTGATAATCTCATTGGAAAGGCTTGAAAATATCTAAGAATGCCTTCAGTCTGATCATAATATATTTGGACAACAGGCTTATGCACAGGGAAGAGGGGCTTATTATGAGACCTAAACATTTACAGTACCAGAGTATTACATAGAACTTACAGTGTAGACATCCTTTTCCATACTGTATTGCAAATATCCAGTAGTATTATCCAGTTGGATAGTGTTTAGTGTTTCCACCTTATGTACAGATAATACTGCAAGTAGACAAATATCACATGATTAACATGTCACCTATTTCAATCTTCATTTAAATTATCAATTAAATTATATTAAATATCAGAGAATCCATTCACAAAAAAAAATCACTAGTTTCTTTTTATGTGCGGTATTCATCAAGTCGCTAGTTTGTTATCCCAAATAAATAGGCAACGTGGTGTAGTTCTAATGTTGAGTATTTAAAGCCCTTTAGACAGGAAATGTATAAGCTGCTACAAGGGCCTAAGAAAAACTGTGACCTGAATAAAGGTACCAAGGGTTTTGTCCTACACATGTCCTTAACTGGCAACACCTTGTCCAGTAAAAAAAGTCACTTTTTCAGTAAAGCAAAAAGTGGTAAAAAAAAAAAAAGAAATCTTAAATTGCAAAAATTTTATATAAAAAAAATACAAAATAAATAAACAACACAGATGACAAATATTTTTCATTAACTGATTTGTTGCCACTGCCCTTCCTTACATGGTTTATTCCCCATGCTGGATTCTTTTCCCATGGAGAGCCCAAGGAGACTGCAGCAAACGAGCGCTGGCTGTCCACGGCCACATGTGATCTGCCACAGCCATGTTTTAATGCTGATTGCCTCTCTCTTTTAGCAGCAATGCACCACTCAAGTCCTGCAGGCAATTTGACAAATGAGCTGCAATAATAGCGGAGGTGCGCGTGCACTGCAGCAAGCATCCCTCACTGTACACCTTCCTTATGACTGCATGTGTATACAGTCACTTTATGTGTATACAGGAAATGTGCTCTCACACACACGCACGTACACACTGCAAAAATAATAATAATAAAAAAGAACCTAGGAAGGCTCACCTTGCTCCCAGCTGTAGTGCACCTGGACTGATACACTACTTTTTACATACAATAAAGCTGTAATGCTTGCAGTATGGTCTGCCATATTTCCACATTTGTTGTTTGGGAACAAAGCAATTTAGCGGAAATAAAGAAATTTATGACAGCAAAGATTAGACCAGAATATTTTAGCTACACAAGAGGACAGAAAATTAAATCCACTGATATTCATAAATAAATAGAATAGAATATATAATCTACCGTTTGTATTTTTCCAGTTGATTAGGAAATTTCATTCAAATCAACTACCGTATTATTTTAAGTAATATGGACAAATATAATAATTCAATTGCACTTTCTCAGCAATGCAGTAAGATATCAAATTTACTCAGATACACTGCATTTAAGACTAAATAGAATAGAACAGAATAGAATACTTCAATCCCACTGTGATGTTTTTAAGCTTTCCTGGATGTTATTTGTAAGATTTGTGAGTAAATAAAGGATTTTTATCTTTACATTTTGAAATTCAGTTTACTTAACTGCAAGGTATTTATGAATGACTAAATTCCCTCTCTTCTCCCACCTACTTGCGAGCCCAACAGCAGCTATATGCAGAGGAACGACTGCACTTCCTGACGCATCAGGCACTCACTCACCTTGACGTAAACTGGGGGAGCAGAGCTTTAGCTGGTGTAGGAGAAAACGCAGGCCAGGGGCTGCCTGATGGGACACGGTATTGATTGCCCTGAGATGGAGAGATTTTAAAAGGCTGGCGGAAAAAGAGGAGGAGTAAGCGAGGTGCTCGCAGTAGCATTTGCATGCCTTCCTCCCTGCAGATATCAGCACGCTCAGCATTATAGAGCTGGTGCTGTGCAGGAAAATGTGAATTTCACATACAGACAGCTGAGTGCTAGGTAATTTAATTCTGCACCCAGCTTCTCTGCCAGCAGCGTAAAGTGAACCATGTTACCTTCAAACAGACTCGACCTCTCATCCTCACCCCTGAGGACGATGAATAATTGCAATGAAGAAAATAAACATGTATCATAATGCATTGGATTGCCTGAACACAAGAGTAAATAAGTATAGAAAGAGCTGCAATCCAAAAAGTAAGCTAACTTAATTAACTTGTTGTTAATTATTAATGGGCTAATAAATATGTCTAACCTCATATTTCTAACTGATAATATGTAATGAAACCTTATAATATACACCCATCAGCCATAGCATTAACACATTAACATTAATCAATTATATATCAGTAAACTGATGACAGGGTCATGGGGACCCAAAGCTCGGGCACCAAATGCCAGCCCTTTTGGTCCGACCCCACAGAAAAGCCAATGCAGCACAAATTACTGAAAAAAGTACACGCAAGTGCAAGTGCAGGCACAAGTGTGCCCGGGATCGGAACCGAGGGTACTAATGTGCACGCAAACCAGAGGGAAATTGGAGAGGGGAGAAATCGTGCTTGGGAACAGAACGGAACAATCCTTCCCAGTGTGAAACTGCCCAATAAGTGGGTCTCCATGATAATATCACCGATTAACTGGTATATATAATAAGTAACTCTTACGCTATACTGCTTATTCTGTAAAGGGTCACTGGAGTAAATACATCCAGGATACATCCTGTTCAGGGAACCAATCCATCGCACACACTCACACGCTATGGAAATGCCAATTAACTTAACCTGCATGTGTTTGGACTGTGGGAGGGAGCTGGAGCAATTAGAGGAAACCCACCAAGCATGGGGAGAACATGCAAACTGCCCATGCACAAAGGCCTAAAGGAGGGATTTAAACTCTCAACCCTGGAGGTGCCAGGTCACAGTGCTAACCATTACGCCACCATGCCACTAACTCAATTTAGTGTGTGTGTGTATATAATATACAGACAGACACTTACAGTACCGGTGCAAAAGAACAAACTGTGTTATAGGTGTTTATCCTGCCTGTATTATGTACAAAACCATTTCCTATTTCCAAACATACCTTAAAAATGAATAAATAAATAACATTACAGAAGTATATTTGCATGCCTCTAAAGAAAGAAACATATTTCATGACAGTCCAGTTTTCAGATGGAAACAAAAAATACCGAATGTAAGCTCCTGGGTTTTGCATGAAAATAGAAAGAAGCAAATGTGACAATGTTATCAGGAGAAATTATATTCTCCAGCACTCTCAGTAAAACCTCCAGCCGTTTTTGCTTATAAAATCTGTATCTAATACAACTGATAATTTTCAACTAAAGAGTTTTCACACCAAATATCGACTGTTTATTTTATTACTCCTTAGTGACCTTTATAAAAGTTTCCTTTATGTAGAATTTTTTTTATCAGCATATGACATTTTTTGGGATGTTCCCAAGACATTTGCAAAGTACTATAGGTAAAACAGTTGTTTTTTTCCCTTAACATGTGGGAGAATACAACTTACTTCTGGTTACTTTGTTACACTTGATCATTTATATTTCTATAAAAACTATAACCAGGACCACCACCACCCAGCCATTCCCTAGCCATCCCCAGTGCCCCATCCTAAGAGCTACCCTTCACTACATTTACAGCTGCAAGTCTCTGAGATATGTCTCCATTAGCTTAGTACATCCAACCACAGGAATTTTTGTCCTTTCTTCAAGGCAAAAAGGCATGCCACAAATTCTCATTTGAGTTGACCAGGATGTTCCAAAGTGTTTTCCTTTAAAAAACTTAATGGTTTAGTGAGACAGTATGCTTAGGGTCATTGCATTGCTGGGAGGTAAACCTCTATCACTAGTCTCAAATATCTATAGACTAAAATAGGTGGAAAAAAATTGCCCTGTACATCGTGCCATCCAACTTTCCTTATTCTGGCCACTCCCATGACTCTGTGCTTATAAAACCCCCTCATTGGTCTTCCAGATTCCTTACATGGTAATACTTCCAGATGAATACACATACAAACAGCTAATGTCCACTGGAACCCCTTGTTTAAGCAGAAAATACTAATGTGTTTCCTATCATCTGTCTGTCTCTGGGTCTCTCTACAACTTACAGGTTAATGACTGGTTCATTGATGTACAGGACATATGTGACACAAGGCACCTGGCCAAAAGCTTAAATATGATCTCTTAATTTTTCTTTTAATTAAACTTAACAATTTGGGCATGCGTCTTAAACCTTACAATTTGAGGGCTCGGTCCGGTCTTCCCTTCCGCACTCCAGTTGCATCAGCGCTTTCCGTTCAAGGCTACTGTCTCCCCAGTCACTGCTGTGCAGGTGTGAACGTGATTTGCACAAAAGAAGAGCAGAGTGCAGTGCTTTGTTTTGTTTTTTATGGTTTACCTGGTGAAGTTATTTATCAAAGACTTTGCGAGCAGTATGGAGAAAGTGCTTGGATATCTGTAAAAAAAAATTTGGCCTGATACTCCAAGGAAGGTAAAATTTTTTGAAAGAGAATCATTCTTGGTGACAAGACATGGATTCATCCAATTCATTCAATCACTATATGCCTGAGAGTAAACGGCAGAGTACGGAATGGAAACGTCCTCAATCGCCGACCAAGAAGACGATCAAAATCAATCATCAGCTGGAAAATTTATGCTTACTTTTTCTGAATTTCTCAAGGGCCAGTATTGAGACATTATCAGACAAAAATGTTTCAACAATCAACAGTCCTTGTTAAAGTAAAACGTTTTTTGAAGAGCTGAAGGCTAAACTTTGGATTACAACACGCAGTGGACTGCTATCCAAGTGTGTTGTGATCTTGCGTGACAATGCATGTCCGCACACTTCTGCCCACTCTGTAAACATTCAGAGATTTTTTTCTTTATGATGTAACCGCATCTTCCCTATAGTCCTGATTTTGCTCAATCTGACTTTCACCTGTTTGGTCACATGTAAGCAGCCCTACAAGGACAAAGATTCACTTCTGATGAAGAAGGAAGACAGCGGTGCATCACACTCACTTATAGGCACATTTATAATGGGCTGGCTCACAGCTCGGCCCATTAGAACCTTTTTTTGGTGAGGTAATACAAAAGTTTAATGACAGATGGACAAAGTGTATTGAAATGCAAGGAGATTTTATCTTTTCTAAAAGCTAAGTAAAATAACTAGAGTGCGAGTAATTTTTGACTTACCCTCATGCATGTATGTGTGTGGGTGTGTGTGTGTGTGTGTGTGTGTGTGTGTGTGTATGCGTGTATTATAAATACAAGTTTGGCTCGTTACGGTCACTCCCATCGTGTTTTCAAAGACTTTTATTTTCCATAGTGTGTTTTAAATGACCTTCCTTTTAAGTAAGGTTATTAATGCCGTCCGTAAAAAAAAAACGTTGCTTTCTCCTTTTTTAAAAATCCATTGTTTGAAGAATATTTTTATCCGCTCCCGTCTCGCGTCGCGTTTTGCTAACTCTGTAATTGTTCTAAAATTAAAATGCAACGAGCTAAAAACAAACGGTGCGGCTGTCGCCAACTATCTACGTCATCAACCCGCGCCGGCTGTTGCCATTGGTTACTTGACGCAGTCGGGGACCCGCCGTTGGCGCGCTGTTATGTAGTAATATATATTTAAGGCCTACGACGTGGGCGAATTTACTTTAGATATTCATGTTGCGCCTGACAGTTACTTCTGCAACTAAAGGTAAGATCTTGTATGTCTAGAATAAAGTGGAATAGGTTCATTATTGTGGCTTTTTATCTTTGTGTATATTTTAATAAAGCACCTTGATTGTGCTTTTGAAAAGAGGATCATGTATGTGAGAAGATTATATTGTACGTTTTAAAGCTACTTTTACATCACCGGCAGTTGTTAGTAATTGTATTTGTAACTTTCTGTGTGAGCTAAATTTCCGCTTTATATATATATATATATAAAAAAAAAAACAAGATTTGTATGGGTATTGCTGTGGTGACACCTCAGTGGGAGCAGCTGAAAGACAAACAACAGCCTGGGGCAAGATTTGTCTTTACTGTAGATTACAAACAGTAAGCATTTTGCCAAAACAGTAGACATAGTCATTTTTTGTGCTAAACTGTGAGGTAATAATATATCTGCCGATGCATTGAAGGAGAGTAAGGAGTGGCAGCAAATTGACCGCACACTGCATTCGCAGGTAATGGTAGCATGTTGGCATCAGAATCTGCATGCGGGCGGAGAAGTGGGTAAACCTCTAGTTCCCATATAAAGTCAAAAATAATTGTCAGTCATTCTTGAGAACTGGGACAAAACATGTCCAGCACATAAAAGTGTTGTTCTGTAAATTTCAGAAATAATTCATACTTTGATTCTGATCAACTTATAACAAAATACTTTTTTTCAATTCTACTTAAAATATATATTTTTTTATTTAGCAAAGTGTCCCCACTAAACTTGAGAAAGTCTTTGGCCAGAAAAAGGTTCACATTTTCAGGCAATCTTGTGTTCAACTGAAACTCCAAAGACCTCTTCATGACTCCCTGTTTGTTCTATAACCTGTTCAACTGCTCAGTGATACTGCTGTGGGCACAACCATAAAACATCAACTCTGTTTCTCTTAAATTATATTAAATTTTGGGAAATTTTAGTAAAATCCATGAATTTAATGAATTTCAAGCACATTAAATATATAACTGGCGAATTATGAAAAAACAACTGCCTCTCACATACATTTCAAAAGTTAGCTAGCATAATGTGAAATTTTGTCAACTCTGTCAGGTTGTGATATATGGGACAGTGTTGACAAATATTTCTAAATTGTGTTTTATTTTAATATGCTAAACACTTTTTTACATTTTCTTCAGCAAAAACATTAGTTTTTTAAATTAATATAAATTTATTATTTAGTTTTAAAGCATGAGTCATTCTTAAAATTTAACAACTTATTCCCAGTAGTGCACAATCTGCTGATTTTTATAGGTAACCAACACATTATTGTGCAAGCTCTTTTTAAATTATATGAAATTTATTTCACTTTGCATTAGTAAAAACATGTTATTTATCATGTGTAGTATATGATTTAAAAACAATTTCAGCAAAGTTCGATAGTGTTTAATAATGGACATTTGAGGCACAATATATAGGAATTATCTCATTTCAGGCAAGAACGGCAAGACAGCAGTCGTCAGTGAAAAAAAAAAGCATTTAAAGGTCGGAGCTTGACTCACATCCAGTGTCTTTTATCATGGAATGTATTGAACATTACAACCACTATCAAAGTTCTATTATGTTAGTCTTGTTTAATGTTTTGCGTTCATTGTGACCTGTATTTCTAGATAAGATATATTTCCATTCAATTCACCTTTTTAAAAAAAATAATAAAAATTCAGTGGTTCTTTTCTGATTCTGCATAAATGTCTTAAATCACAAGGGTCAATAAGCCTTATCTGCACGTCTTTGGACTGTGGAAGGTAACTGGAGTTCCCTAAGGAAAGCTACCAAGCATGGGGAGAACATGCAATCTCCATGCACACAGGCACTGCAAGGTGACGGTGCTAACCAATAAGCTGCCTAAATCACAATTCAGTGGTTTTGAAAGTATGAAAGCTGGATTCGAAAAGTGTTCAATGCTAAAAGTTGTTTACATTAAAAATGTTTAAGGTGTGAAAGTTGACTCCAAAGTGTTAAATGCTGCATAAAGGTTTACAATAAAATGTAATAGTTTTGTATCTTTAAATCCTTTGATATCTTTCAAAGATCTCTTCTCATATAACTTATTAGAAGTTTACCCATGTGCAGATCCTGACTCCTGCATGCTACTATTACCAGTGCATGGTCGACGAATAGCAGAAATAAGTATGATGACCTTCTCCTAGGTTAGAAGACATGGGCTTGATGTGCATGGCTATGATCCATTTTTCTGGGAGTTTTCGCAGGTACAAGGAAGGGCCTTATTAAAATTATAGTGCAGTTGTACGTATTGCAACCTTGGATTGTGAGCATGAAAAACATGCACGGGGTCACAATATTATAGTAAACAGTACACGTGCACACGGATGGTGACTATACAAGTGACGCACACGCAATACGTACAGTATACGTACTACAAGACCGCGTATATCAAGACCATGCTCGTTTATCAAGTTAAGATTTATTTTAAAAATTTGCTCATCTTGCAAAACACTTGCAGACCAAGTTACACACAATCAAATGTTTCACTGTATTTGCTTTTAATAAATGTGTACGTGGATTTAAGGATCCATTTTTCTAGGTTTGTTCTCAAGAACAAGGAATCCTGTGAATTTGCAATCACATATCTTGGTTTTCCAAATGCCCTGTGTTTAATTACAGTATTTGTTCATGATAAATGTGTGAATCCCCATGGACTACATAGACTTTGTATGAGGGCAAGATCCATTTTCTGAGTGTTTCTCAGGAACAAGGTATGGCAGGTATTCCTGGCCACACATTTTGTTACAGTATTTGTAAAAGATTTGATATGTATAGGACAAATGTAATGAATAAGCTTAAATTATCCACCTCATTTTGGTAATTAAATAAACCTAATGAGTTCATGATTAAATTAAACTCAACTAATTACTGACACTTTAGCTTGTTTAAAGTATTCATGATCATATTAAACAAATTGAAGTTCCCTCCTAGCTTCGAGCATCTTGATTTATAACAATTCACTAACAATATATATATATATATATATATATATACACACTACCGTTCAAAAGTTTGGGGTCACTTTCTAACTCCATGATCGTCCCTGATTTTTATTTCTTTCTAC
>JAOVVA010000019.1:9059815-9082580 GCA_028565275.1 Leiocassis micropogon
TAAAAATTCTATGAATGTTAACCAATGAAAGTCAGACATTGCTTTTCAACCATGCTTCAACGGAATTATAAAAAAAATAAACTCATGGAACAGGCCTAAACAAAAATGATGGAATCCCTAACTAAATAGTTTGTTGCACAACCTTTTGAGGCAATCACTGCAATCAAACGATTCTTGTAACTGTCAATGAGACTTCTGCACCTCTCAGCAGGTATTTTGGCAAACTCCTCATGAGCAAACTCCTCATGTTTCTGGTTTGAAGGGTGCCTTTTCCAGACGGCATGTTTCAGCTCCTTCCAAAGATGCTCAATAGGATTGTGGTTAGGGCTCATAGAAGGCCACTTTAGAATAGTCCAATGTTTTCCTCTTAGCCATTCTTGGGTGTCTTTAGCTTTGTGTTTTGGGTCATTGTCCTGTTGCAAGACCCATGACCTGCGACTGATACCAAGCTTTGACACTGGCCAGCACATTTCTCTCTAGAATCCCTTGATAGTCTTGAGATTTTATTGTATGCTCCACAGATTCAACACACCCTGTGCCAGATGCAGCAAAGCAGCCCCAGAACATAACAGAGCCTCCTCCATGTTTCACAGTTGGGACAGTGTTCTTTTCTTGATGTGCTTCATTTTTTCATCTGTGAACATAGAGCTGATGTGCCTTGGCAAAAAGTTCCATTTTTGTCTCATCTGTCCATAGGACATTCTCCTAGAAGCTTTGTGGCTTGTCAACATGTAGTTTGTCATATTAAAGTCTGGCTTTTTTCTGATTTGTTTTCAACAATGGTGACCTCCTTGGTCGTCTCCCATGTAGTCCACTTTGGCTCAACAACGACAGATGGTGCGATCTGACACTGATGTTCCTTGAGCATAAAGTTCACCTTGGATCTCTTTAGAAGTCTTTCTGGGCTCTTTTGTTACCATTCGGATTATCCGTCTCTTTGATTTGTCATCAATTTTCCTCCTGCGGCCACGTCCAGGGAGGTTGGCTACAGTCCCATGGATCTTAAATTTCTGAATAATATGTGCAACTGTAGTCACAGGAACATCTAGCTGCTTGGAGATGGTCTTATAGCCTTTACCTTTAACATGCTTGTCTATAATTTTCCTTCGACTCTCCTGAGACAACTCTTTCCTTCGCTTCCTCTGGTCCATGTTGAGCGTGGTACACACCATGTCACCAAACAACACAGTGACTACCTGGAGCCCTACAGTATATATAGGCCCACTGACTGATTACGAGATTGTAGACACCTGTGATGCTAATTAGTAGACACACCTTGAATTAACATGTCCTTTTGGTCACATTATTTTCAGTCTTTTCTAGGGGTACCATCATTTTTGTCTAGGCCTGTTCTATGAGTTTATGTTTTTAAATAACTCCGTTGAAGCATGGTTGAAAAGCAATGTCTGACTTTCAATGGTTAACGTTCATAGAATTTTTTAATTATTATTACTTTTGTCAGATTATTTCTGGGACCATTGGGAGTTTTTCTTTCATTGACCGAAGGGTGCCAACAATTTTGTCCATGTGTGCAACATATATACTGTATGCAACATATATATATATATATATATATATATATATATATATGTTGTTTCTCTGAGGTTTATTTGCATAATACTACAGTATGCCCTGCTATGATCAGATTATTTTACAGTTTTTACACAAAAAATGTAGAATTAAATGATTATTTTTTAAAGCTTAATCAAACTGAATGTGCAATACTAAACACAGGGAGGCAGTAAAGTGCTTTCTCTGCAGCTTCTCCATCGTTTTTTCCCTGTCGACAACTGCAATTTAGATTTATATTATAAGCTGCTAATCATTAATTATGTGAACAAAGTACAATAAAACGAATCAACATAAGCAACTGACTTGAAAAAGGTCACAGCTTGTTATTAGTTTGTGCCTTCTTTGCACAAGCAAATAGCTTTTGAACAATACCTGGAAACCAGCTGATTATTTGAACACAGTGTTATGTTTAAAATGATAAAATCTTAAGGTTTGCATGAAATCAGAACTTCATCAGTTATTCTTATGGATCAGATGTACACGTCTAATATTTTTTATTACAAAATACGATTTTCTAACTTGGGTTTGTCACTGATGTGCTTTGAAAGTGAGAATTAGAATAAAAGTTTGTTTTTCAAGGACAATTAAGTAAATAAACCAAAAACAGCAAAATAGTTTAAAATAAACTACATGGGGTTGCGCTGTGGTGTCTGGCACTAGGACGTTGGCATGCCCATGATCCTGTCACTAGTTTGCTAGGTGATTAATGTTGTTCATTTTAACTAGTGTTGGTTTTAATGTTTGGCTAAGCTGTGTAAATTTCAGTGCTAAAAAACGGTTCACAGCTAAACTGTAGATACTACTAGTATTAAAAAAGTAGAAAAAAAAATTACAGTAAATTATGCAGTGGCCCTTAGTTGTGATAAGTGCTGCAAAATATCCTATACTGTAAAAGATTTTATATACAAGGGGTGTTCAAGTCAAACTTGCATTTTGATTGACTACAGTGGGCTCAGTCACATTCCGAGTCTCATTACTGTAATGTGCTTGAAGTCTTCTTTAAATGTCAATTAGTTTGACTCCATCAGTCTCAAAAACTTTAAACACAAGTCCCGGTTTGACTTCAACACCCCTCCTATGAAACAAAAAACGGTAATGGCAGACAGTCAATATTGCACAATGTACAATACACAAGGAATGTGACTAAGTAAAATGAGATAATGGATTCGTCTACATATATTGGCTGACTGTGAAATTACCTCATGTTACTTTTGCTTTAATCACGACTCAAGGTCAGAACGGTGACAAAATTCGCACCCAAATACCTCAAATCTGACATCTTTCCGAAAAGAAAGACGTGTTTGTGCTGAGATCTTTGGCGGCTCTTCTGGGGAAACCTACAGAGAATGAGTCACCCAGAGCTAAGGCCTGCATGTGTGTGGTGGAGATGAGGTGGCCAAAACCACGGACAACCAAACAGGACTGCATAGAGATGGCATGAGTCCTGGGATTAAGGCTCCAAGTAGTGACTTCTGTTCAAAAGGCAGGGGTATAAAAGTAAACTCAAACAAAAACTTTAGGTTTTAAGGCAAATGAATAGTGTATTTAAGGTTTAAATCTTGGGTCTTCGTGCATGAAGTTTGCATGTTCTCTCTGTGCTTGCTGGGTTTTTTTCTGGGTACTCCAGTTTCCTCCCACAGTCTAAAGACATGCAGATTAGCCTAATTGGTGTTTCCAAATTGCCCATAGTGCATGAGTGAGTGTGTGAATGTGCATGCTTGCGCCCTGCGATGGATTGGCACCCCGTCCAGTGTGTACCCCGCTGTATGCCCCGGATCACCGGGATAGGCTCAAGGCCTAAAACTGTTTGGTACAACTTAGGCAACTGTGTTTTGCAAGTGTTATTCATCTGATTGTGTGTGACATCTTTATAGGTGTTCAAAAGTACAGCATTGTTAATGCTCCAAGGCATTTCTGAGTCAATAACATTCTGGTTTATGTGCTGGAACACCAATATAATGATAGACAGAAATAAGTAACAGAGCATGTGGTGCCAACAAATAAAGCAGACAGAGTGAAATATGGGAATAATCTTCTGAATAGTTATAGTTCTGAATGCTATGGTTTTTGATGTCTTGTTCCTGCTTGGGATGTTCTGTGGCTGAGGTGTGCACAGCCAACCTGAACACAAGGGGACACTAAAGCCTTTTTATCACTCCAAAGCACACTATTAATCTCAACATTATTGCTTGGTCTCTCTGCTGCGCAGGCCTCCTCACCAACATGCATTATAAAATGCCTCAGACTGACTGAATTATCTTCTGGCAAAAACAGGGCCACGTTTTATTCCTTTCAGAAAATGAGACAGTTGCAAACACAGACTTTAGCCAGGAAGGTGTGGCAGTCTTGTGAAAGGTTCGAGGATGAGTTCAGCAGGCCGCCAGACAGTTTAGACTGTCATAATGAGCCTGGTTGCTAGTTGAATCATTATGGAAAGCAGCCACCGCATGCAGGGAAATGCTGTGAGTCAACACAAGGGGGGGCTTGAGAACAGGTGGGCAGAAGTGGTAGTCATCATGAAAGCGGATGTGTCGGGATACACCTGTAGCTCAACAGCCCACAGTTCTATTGTTTGCTTCATGTAAACATGCTTGGCTGGCAAAGATGATTTGCATTATCATTCCCAGCATTCTTAAAAAAAAGGATATAAAATGTGGTTTTAGTGTGTAACCTATGGATAATGCCCGGCATGTGAAAAAAGTCTTCATTATTATTACTATTAATAATAATAATAATAATAATAATAATAATAATAATAATCATCATCATCAAATAGATACAGAAATAGTTTTGCCAAATTAGGCCTGGAATTTCAGGTGCCCAAAGCTAGACTGGATTGAATTCAGACAAATTGTCTCTAATTGATCCTTGTATTGTTTAATATTTTAGGTACACAGTAAAAATCTACTTTTGATATTTTTTCCTTGGAAGATCATTTTATTTTGAAGAAGTTGTTAAATTTGGGAATATCCATGGACCTGTAGAGTAGCTTTCTCTCACTTTAAAACAAAAACAAAAACATATAACTTGATATATATTTGTTATGATCTATTTCTAACCTCCCCTTATTACCTGATATACCGGTTGACGCTTTTTAGAACTTTGTCCAGAACCGCATCCTAGTGCACTTCAAATATTTCACTAAAATATTATGCACATTATTGTACAAACAGCATTTCGAAATTGCATACATGATCCCTGTGCATATCGAGTGCACTGTTACACATAATTGACGAAAAAATTCGGACAGTAACGCGGTTCGTTTGAGCACTATTTAGTGAGGCAGTGGCGATTTGGGACGCAGCCGTCGATTTTAACGCAGCTGGGTGGGCGGGTCTTAGCAGCTGGGAGCTATTTGACCACGTGACCTCAAGGGCTGGTTCTCTCGGTGTAGCAGCCATCATATCACTCTGATAGAAGTCCTGATTTTTTAAAAAAAGCAGAGGAGCAGGACAGCCATGGGTTTGTGCAGGAATGCAATTTCAAAGACACATATGTAAGCGCTGCTTGGCTTATGCTTCATTTTCGCGTATAGGCCACATCAGCTGCAGGTAAGTCTGAGTGTGTCTGTGTGTTTGGCGCTGTGTCCGCAAATTGCGAGGCTTTTGTTGAACTGGGATGTGTTTGTGTAGCCAAGCGTTACACAGGACAACTAGTGTGTTGTTAGTTAATGCTTTAAATCGCGTTAAATCATCGTATTAAGAATGGACGCTGTAATGCGGTAACGTCACTTTGTTACAGGTTTTGTGTGTAAATATAAACAACGAAGTCGAGTGCACGACATGAACACTTCCTGTAATCGAGGATGTACATTTCACCAGAGTAACACCTGGGTCATTAGTAACAAGATAATATTGTAAAACCTAAACGTGACCCCGATTAATTTAAACGATATAAACCCTAGACTTTTGGCTAGACTGTTTAATTAGTCAGCTTCCCTGCGAGGACAGGTAAGCAAGCAGGCGCGTTCACTGAGCGCAACTTGTGGTGCTGTTGAACGCTGCACGGTAGTGTTAAATAAAACATGCCTACTGACTCAGGTTTGTTAAATCAAACCCTCTGCCACGGTAAATATCACAGCGGTTATTACTAGAGCAGATTTTTTAAAAAGATGTTTTGGCCACGACTGAGCTCAAATGAACAATTTCACACATGGTCATTACCTGATCTACCGGCTGATGCGGTTAAACAAACATGCTGCGTTCAAGCGCTACATCGAATGTCGTATTCATCCTGGTCATCTTTTTACTCACATCAAGCATTTCTTTGGAAATAGGAACAGCACTTTGTATATATTGCACTCCATATTAGTACAGCACGGTTATGTAATATTTGACACACTTTTTTTGGTCTGTTATTTATTGAAATTTAAAACGAAAATGCCGGCTCCATGCTTCGCTTTCATTTTGAGTGTCGGGACTGGCATCCTGTTTAGTCTCTCACTTCAACTTAGCATGCAACACTTAATTAAAGGAAAGTGCTTTTTCAGTTTCGGCCCCCGAATTTTGGTGGTCACCAAAACCTGCTGTCGAACCTACACAAAGCACGTCCTCAGCTTAAGGGAAAAGTAGGTGGCTAGTTTACCTCAGAAATCCTAAAGAGTTCTTCAGTTTGTTCTGTTGTAGAAACTTCTCCAAGGTTCTGCAGAGAAACCTACAATGTGCTTTTCCCTTTCAGAAATATTTAGTGAATATAACTAGAAATACTTTCTAACCAGATGGAACACCCCTGGGGGATCATTCACACACACAGTTTATGGTGTGATGTCTTTTCAGAGATTTTTATGTCAGTTGCTGATTGTTAGAAGTTGCATCAGTAACTGAGCCTTTTCACCAGAACTGATAAGATGGAGTGTTTAGTCTTCCTTGTCGCTGATAACATGTTTGGTTTTAAATTGAGCTGGCCATGAAATACTTGTGCTAATACTTCTAAGAGTTTGTACATGTTGTTCTTTAGCACACGCTTGGAAACATACTTTCCAAGACTGTATGATGGAACATTGGTTTTATGACGAGCCATAATTTTAGTATTATAATAAAACAACATTTAAGGGCGCAAGTGTGTGTGTTTTTTATTTTATTTTATTTTATTTTTTTTTTTTGATTTACGAGTTATGTCAGAAAAGATGGGCTGTTTCGGATGAGGTCATTAACACTACTCTAGTAACTGTTTCAAATGAGTAAGTGAAATTCTAAGCAGTAAACATTTGGCGAGTTGAGCGATGCAGACGGTGCAACATCCATGTGTGGTTTCAGGGAAAATAAGCACTCGTAAGCACAGGTGAATGAAACACCACTCGACTGAGCAAATTAGTGCATCCAGAATTACCTGTTGTTTAATATTGTACCTTTTGTTGCAAGGAGAAACTTGCATTTAAGAAGCTTAGGTCTGAGTTGGTTAATAAAATAAAACCTGTCTGGCATGATTTCCATAGGGTTTTTTTATTTTTTTAAATTTATTTATTAAAAAAATTTTTTTTTATGGATGGTGTCTAATGTACAGGTTTTTATTTATTTATTTTTTTTTATAAAGGATCACCGCTTTTCATAGTTTATGATGTCATGTCACACTTTTGGAAAAGTGCACTGGTACAAGAGCATACTTGTATCTAAACTCAGATATGATGATCATATTTTTGTCATCTTTTTAGTTTTACATGCACGAAAGCACAAGCTTTCTTTTGTTGCCTGAGTGGGCAGGCGTACTCTTAAAGGAATACTTGTACTGGACTTGTGCAGTTTGTCCAAGCTTCCAACACGCACAGGTTCAGGTTGGTTAAAGGGTATACTTGCATAATGCAGAGGACTGCAATATCAGTGTTGTGAAAAACACTATACTATGATAACAGTTGTTAAATTATGTGCTGTGCAGGCCTAGAATAAACTTATTTAGCCAGATAATCAGCGATTGTTTGATTTAGTGCTTAACACAGCCCTAATATGGATAATTGGTTGCATTTAACTTTAAGTATCCTGACCTAACATCTAGTTTCAGGCCGTAAGCATAGTGGATCCTTTATCCTGTTGGTGATATTTCCGTTTATGTATATAAAATGAATTACAAGGCACTGATGGCTTCTTTAACGTACCTCTTTCCTATCTTTGGCCTTTAAGGGCGCTTACTTTGCAAAAATGTGTATTGTTTACATAATAAAAATGCATGTACATGTAAGCTCCCTATCCACTTCAATTGGTATACCTATACACTTAAAAATGAAAGCACTGTGGGAGCAGTGCTACTTGTAAAATTATGCGGATGCATGTCAAGAGATTTAATGTTCACATCACACATTTACTGTTAATGCGGGCCAATTAAAGTATTTGCGATACTCCTGATCCCAGTCGCATAGATCATTCACAATAGTGATGGAGTGAACATTAACTGAAGCTCTTGGCTTGTATCTGCATGATTTTATGCATCATGCTGCTGCCACATGATTGGCTGGTTGGATAACACCTTAAATGATCATGTTCCTATTGAAGTGGACATTAAGGGTTTGGCTGCAGAGTAACTTAATTGGAGATTTTTCCTATTTTACCATATGCACAATTATTTTTGAAGTGCACTTTCTGAATTTATATTTCTGAGGTGTGTGCGGTAGCAGAATCAGTGTTTTGTAATGTTGTTTTCTGTTCACCGTGTCACAGAGGTTTCGGTTTCTGATGATGTCATCATTGTCAGGCCTGTACTTGGCCTGACGGAGTTATTTAACTGGATTAATTTGGTGAAAATTCATTAGGCTAACAAGCTTTGGGGTTCAGTGTTCAGCATTTACTGAGGCCTATTGAGCGTTGATCTTCCACTAAGCTGATTTGAGCACTGGTGTAGTCACATGTGGACCTTAGCCAGGAACTGGTTGCCTGTGTGTGGTGGAAGCAGACAGTGAGTTTAAAAGGTAAGCAGACTCTCTCTAATGTTTAGTCCACATTTTAATGAGTGTTGATGCTCTGACAGTCTAATACAGTGGAATTGTCTGGTGAGTTATGTGAAGTCTGCAAGTGATGCATCTATACCGCAGGCTTTTGTGGAACGTGAACCACATGGTCGTTGAGGACAAATGTAATCGACACACTTTTTATTGTTGCAAAATGTAACACAAAGATGGCTAAGAGATTTGCTTCGCTTTTAGTAAATTTTGTGCTCAATACAATAGGATGAATTGTATTTGAAAAGCAAGTTTTAGAGTAAGCACTGTGCCCAGTGGTCAGTATACACGTTCCGCAGGCAAAACTTGGTTTCTAATGCTTTCAAATTCAGCATAAAACTCATTATCGATCAAATATTTAGTTATAAATACAAAAATCAGCTGATGCCAAACTTTTTGTATAGATTTCAAAAACAGGAAAGCCATGCACTTCGAGTAGCAGGTCAAGTGGCAAAATCATATACAGCCGTATAGCTCTGTATATTTCGTGCGTGCTGTACACTTTAAAAAAAAAAAAATTTTGTTTTAACTTTTTGTACAAATGATATTCGCTCTGTCTATTGTGGTGCTATCCGAAGGCAGAAAGCCTATTGTTAGTGGCTTCTTCCTTCTGTTCCGTGTTTTGTTCAGCTTTGGTTCAAAGCCTGTCACGAGAACTGTGGAGCTAGGCCAATTTCTGTGTCCAGCTGAGGTACATCACTTGAGAGAAGCTCAACTCCCAATCACATTATCTGGGTTCGCTAGTCTGACTTTGGGTAGTATGAATCCGAGTATGAAACCAATTATTCGGTCTAACACAATGTGATGTAAACGTACTGACTAATGTATGGTACTCGTTCCCGCTGCGCTACGCAAATCGACTATGATCGTTCAGCTTGCACAGAGAACAAACAAGCTTTTCAGAATTTTTGACGAGAGTGCAAGCTGGCATAATGTGCAAGCTTAGAAATGACAGTGACAAAGGAATTTATCTGTTGTTTGCACTTAACCACCTAATGGTGTTTTTTGCCTGGTCAGTTTCTGGGAAGACTGACTCAGTAGCACCCTGGGGATTTTGCTAATGGATTTATGACTTGTCCATGCTTAATTTACAATACATTACTACTCCTAATAATAATTACTATAGCCTATATATGCAATGGTCCAGGCATTTACTGTTTGCTTCAGGGCAAGTCTTTGGCTTAACAAAAGTATTAAAATGTATGCAAAACTCAAGCCCAGCCCACAGCCTATAAATCAACACATGGCAGTGAGATTATGGATTCCAGAGACTCGAGTGGACTTGACAACCTTGCATACTACCCAAATAATTTTATTACTACAAAACACCTGCATTTTTACACCAGATTTTGCATATTCAAAGTTACCAGGCTGAACTGCAGCAGCATAATTTTCAGATTGCGTAATTTTTCTATTTACAGTCTAATTAATCAAGCAGTTTTTCAGTCAATATGAAAATTTGAAGGAAGCCTGTATTTCTGAAAATATGCTGTGAATATTGATTTGTGTTCCACTGTAAATATTTGAGGATTTTCTATATCGCTACAATTTTCTAAAGCTGACAAGTCAAGTGAAGGGTATGTTTGTAATATCTTGCCACTAAATTGTAAACGTAATGTTTGATATTAAGGCGGGTTTGACGGCTAGTGCTGATATGAGGCATTTACTAGTGTGTGCCGGAATAAAGCACTAAAGGAGTATACTATATTTAAAGGGGACTTTTTAAAAATTATTTATTTTCTCATATTGGGTTGATATTTCTTGATTTGCACATGCAGACTGAACACATTTTTCTGAACCTCCTTCCTAGGTTTCATAGAGAACTTGTAATGGTTTCCCTCAAGAAGGTCAACTATAGAAATGACAAATAGTAGGCCTCTATCAATTTGTGTAAATTATTTGGATGCTCATTTACATACAGAAAAAAAGAGGGTGTATTCATAAAAATATCTTCAAATCGGAAAATTTTAAAATTAAAATCGAGTCTTTGTAAATTTATGCACATATTGTAAACCTTATGACCACCAAATCTTTCAGTGCACAATTTTTTTTCCCTCTTCATTTTTATGATTTATGAATATAATTTTTTTAACACACAAAGATCTGTAGGCTCATTACATATAGCCCAAATGCTATTAAGAAGAAAGTTGCTGCCTTGTATTAGCATATAAGATGAGGCAGTGCAAATTGGCAGAATTAATGTAGGTCAGCACATATTGCCCCTAGGAGGCAACGAATATGTACGCAAGAGTATGTTGTGTTTTTGGTCTCCCTTTCACTCTGCAGGGGATGAATAAGTCAGGACTGTTTCCTTTGGTATCTGGTCAGCTTAGAAAAATTGTCATGCTTTGTAACCTCTGTTAGTAGAGAAATAGTGTTCGCAACACCGCCCCCCTTTAAAAAAAAAAAAAAAAATCTATTTTTTTTGTACCTTATATTGTACTGGATGGATGACGCCTTATTCATCTCTTTTTCATTTCCTTAAGTTGGCATTTTCAGGTGCTGTGACACTAGACTTTTTATTCTTGTAAACATGATTTGAAAGAAACATCTGCCTCACAGTGTCTCCCCCAACTCCCATGGCTTTTTTTAAATAAAGTTTTTTGCCATCACCAAATGTAGAGTGTGTTAAAGGTCTTTTATTATCATGTACTTGGTAATACATAGAAAATTATAGTCTATGAAACTTGTGTAAATCTGTTGTAAATCCTTTCAATTGTTTTGGCTTATGCAACCATTTTTACACAACCTTTTTCAAAACTTTCATTACATTTTTCCATGATGTGCATTTCCCCTTTGCCACTGTATTCACAAGCATTTCTCAATGACCGTTTACTATAAGTGCAGATGAAAGTAACTTATTCTGTATTTTGTGTAAAATTCTAAAAAGCTTCTGCAGCAAATGCCAAATCTTGCTTTATCTCATTTAATGGCATATGGTAAAGCGGTTAAACGCAGACATCACATTTTTATATCAGCACTTGCCTCTGTATCTGTTGTAAGAATTATTAGGAAATGAGAGTTTCAGACCAACTATGATTATCTGTAACTTCTCTTGCCTGTATGTTGATTAATATAACAGACTCGAGTTTTGGGGAGAACTGTTATCTACACACTGCAGGGGAATAAAAAATAAGAGATTTAGTGCGGGAGTTTTTGTAATTGTATATAAACAAACTAATGCTTGAGCTTTTGAGTGTTTATAATTGCAGCAGTTGAATTTTATGAAACTGCACTGAGACAGCGTGGCTGAAGAGCTACATGTGACGCTGTCCCTCGTTATGTTTCCAAATTGGAGCAAAGTTTATAGCGGGTATAGGCTTTCAACTCCCTCCAAAGTAGTCATCATGTTTCTAGAGCCAGGTATTTATCAAGTTGTTCTAGTGATTAGCAGTGTTGGGTGTAACGCATTACTAAGTAACGTGTTCGATTACTCGTTACATCAAAAAAGAAATCCAAGTATTCTAACGTGTTATGTCCGCAGTTTAAGTACTGTTATTTATTTACTTTTAAGTTATTCAGACAATCTAGTGTGTGTGGTGTGTGTCTCTCGTTGGTCCTACAAGCCCCGTCCCGATAACCCGCCCCCCTCTGTTATTCTTGCTGTTATACCCCCAAAATTATTGTCTTTTAACAAGTAATTTAATTAGTTACTTTAAAAAGTAACGTCTCCCAAAGCTGGTGATAAGGTTATTTTACTTGCTTGAATCAAATCCGTTTTATCTAAAACTTAAACTCGAAAACAAGTCGGTCCATAAATATGTCTACTTGGACCTGATGTGTTCTGTCAGTGGAAAAACTCGGGGAAACAAAAAAGCTCTAGGGCTTCAACAAAGATCCAGGATATTATTGTAGACATTTAAATAATGAGTTTAATATTTGAATAGTTTCCTGTTCACTGAATAAATCCCTGGCTTATAGTGAACAGTGTAGAGAAACACACGTTTAGCATTTTTCAACATTTCAGATGCATAAAAATATTGCATACAGGAAGATTATAAATGGAGAACTGATTTGAGATGGGATAAAAAGTTTGTAAATGTATAAGGCTGTGGAACTGTTGTAGTGTTGAGTTATCTGCTCTTATGTTTCTTCAAATTTATGAAGACATTTATAAATTCACTAGCTGTTTTTATTACACTGTATTACAGAGTATTGTGACTTTGTGGAATTGTACGTTCTTTAATGCATTGGTGTCAACTCTTTTCCAGAAAGAGCCTGTATGTGTGCGCGTGCAGGTTTTCATTCCAACCAAGCTGAAACCACACCTGATTCCTGCTGTTTCTTCAGTTGTTCTTAGCTTTGAATAGACTCTCAGGTGTGGCTTCTGCTTGGTTGGAATGAAAACCCCACCACACACACACACACACCCAGGCCCTTTTCTGGAGAAGATTTGACTCCTCTGCTTTAATGTAAGGATGCATAGGTTGATTAGTCAGTGACTGGAATCAGTTGGTTTTCTGCTGAATCTGTCATTTCCTGTTTTTGTGACAATCAAATACAGACTCCACCAGATTGTTGATGTAGAAAAGCATTTGCCATATCCTCTGGAGATCATGAGTTTGCATTTTTTTAACATAAAGCTCAATCCTTTTTGATTACCATTAACATCAATAGGTAAGACTGTGTGTGTGTGAAGCGAGACATTCCTGTGAACTCTAGTGCCATGCAGGGTTATTAGAAGTCATTGGCCTTGTTTTATGGCACCTGTTGGTGAACTGCTGTGATATGGGTCGGTGATAAGATCTTCTACTGTTCTAACAAGCAATAACGTCTTAATATGGTAAACCACTAACCATTTATTGAAGAGCATATTTCAAAAAGGTCTTGATGAGTTTCTTATTGAGGGATCATATGACACACCCATTTATTGTCTCTAAAATATGGTGGTTATTAAACTGCTGTATTGATTTGAATTAATATTAAAAATCAACAAACATTTTTCCTTATACATAAATCAATGTTCAACTTTTTAACAAAACTACCAAATATGTTAAACATCATAAATGGAGAGATTGTGATTGAGATCTTTAGTGTCGCCTGTCTACAAGTTGGCACTGTTATAATTTTTAAACACCTAGAACAAATAATATTCCCCATCTGTGAACGTCATTTTTGCCACATTTAGGACATCTGTATTCTCTTTGGCATTTAGGCATTTTTTTTAGCACAGCTGCATGCTGGTTTGTTCTTAATCCCCCTTGGTGTAGGTTTTGGTCATTATTCTTTATAAGCTTGTGCATGCATGTGTTTATTTTAAAATGGCATTTTCTCTGTAGTCTTCATTATTATGTCTCCACCAGTAATGATGGTGGATGGCCTCACTATTCATAGCCCGTGAGCGTATGGCTACGGGTTTGGGCTTGCTCTTTTGTGCATTTCTGCATCTTTCAATTGAAGCGAAATGACATGCCAATGCTTCTGCGGTTTGCAGCTGGTGTTACTGCTTTGCATGAAAGTTGGCTGCTGAGCATCCAGAGAGGGGATTTTGAAAGTGTGGTGAAAGTTCATTTATGGGCCTTTAATCTTGAACATAACCTTTTTAGAATGAAAGAAAATGCATGTGTGTAATATACAGTTAGTACATTAGTGTAATATTAGTATAATATACAGTTAGTGTTGAAGCTGAAATACCCAGCATTTTTTATTTTATTTTATACTCCCTCTGTTTTACTCCTCTTTCCAATGCACTGTTTCAGTGTCTATGCAAATAATCTACTGGTAAGCCATGCCCTCCAGACAACAGTAGAGTTGAGCAACAACCTGTAGGGGATCTTGTATGAGATCATAATAGAGGGGGGGGTCTACCTGGCTTGTTTTAACTCCTGGGCAATACTAAAATGGAATAAAAGGGCGTCGACTTTTTTCTTTGGGGTTTCTTTATTTTTTCACTTGAGTATGCACCCTGGAGATCCATTTGCATATCTTAAGCGGACCTATAATGTGCAGTTCACCTTTTAAACTATTTTTAGAAATGTATTTTGACAGTATGATGAATGTAGATGAGGGGTTGTTTAATTTAACAACAAATTAATTTAACCCCCGCCATCATAACAAATTAATTTAACCCCCGCCATCATATTCTAAATGTAATGCAGTGTTTCTCTCAGCTGTTAAAACCTAACGGGGCTTTCTCATGATCCCAGATGAGTGCGATCTTGAAATAACTTATAAACTTTTCAGGAAGTTTGTCAGAGTTCATAGGTTGAAATAAAATGCTTGTTAAAAGGATAAGAAGACCTTTTATTCATATTTAATTAAATTATGTAGCTTAAATTAAAGAAATGGGACAAATGTTTAAACAAGTGTTTAACTGCAACAGGATGCAAAGTGCCTAGAGATGGACTTAAAAAAAAAAAAAATTCCCCTGATTTCCTAATTTAGTCGTGTCCAATTCCTCCGCGTCACTAGGGGGCTCCCACATTAAGGCTACTACTACCACTCAGTTGGGAGGGCTGAAAACGATCTGTGGTTTCCTCCGAACCACGTGACGCCAGCCGACCGCATCTTTTCGAACTGCTCACTCGCATACCGTTGGGGGTGGCGTAACGCACTCGGAGGACAGCGCTATCTGCTCCTTCAGCTTGCGTGAGCTCACAGACGCCCCTGATTGGCTGTAGAGCCGTGATTAATGTGGGAGCACAAGTACCTCTCATCCCTCCCCTCTGAGAGAGCTTGGCCAATCAGCTCTCTCTAGACCTCCGGCTGCGAGAGGTTACAGCGTCACCCGGGAATCGAATTCGCGAACTTCCATTTATTATGTAACAACTTCATTTCCCCTTTCATTAGCATCACCAGCCTGATCATCTGCACCTGTTTCTCACTGATTTTATGCCTCAGGTTATATGTTTTTCTTATGCTTGAATGATTCATAGGTCACTGAGTGGCTTAACAAACAGTTCCTCTGAAACTGGTCAGGTACAAGGACTGGACTGAAGATGCAAGACAAAACCTTGCCAAATAGGAGTGCCAAAAGTCCTTCAGGAAACCTGGAGAACTATTTCTCAAGACTACATTAAAAAAATTAGAGAGCCTGACTCTTTGGAAGCAAAATATAAAGATATGAGGAGTGACTCAAGTCCCATGCACAGTACTGGAGTTGCTGACTAAAAACAGATTGTAGCAATTTTTTAATTGTTTAAAGGTGGATTGTAGCTGGTTGTAGGAGGTTTGTGCATTTTAGAACATGAATTACTAAACTCCTGGATGCAGTGCCGGTTCCAAGCCTGGATGAAATGGGAGGGTTGCATCTGGCGTAAAACCTGTGACAAGCCGTGTATGGATCAGATGGGCCGTTGTGGCGACCCCTCGACGGGAGCAGCCGAAAGACTGAACTGGTAAATAGCATGCTGTAATAGATACTAGGCTGTCCTATAAAAGTGTGAGGCAGGTTTATAGCTTTTGTATCTTTTGCTAAATCAAAGCAGTTTGACAAATCTTGACAGCTCTTGGATAAATGGTGTTTTTAGATGGCTTGATCACGGTTCATTGTACCAATCCATAGGTAGTGCATTAACAGTTCACAAGTGATTTAAGGGATGTGACCTCACGGAGTCGAGTTAGGAAGAACAGCCAAGAATTTCAATTCCTGTCAGCTTGTTTAAAGTTCAGGAATGTGAAAAAACTGCACAAGTTTTCAAAATGCATGTATTTTAAAATGTGTAAATCTGCTGAATTGATTGACTAGCTCACTAGCAACTATAGTTTAGACAGTCAGTTTTTGGGAAATGTTTAACGGCAGCAAAGAGCTCTGTGTAGTAATTGAGCGGCCATGTGTTTGGTGCGTCTTTTTTAAGAATGTGAGCCCTGCCACTGTCAATTCTTACTATAGGGTGAGGATGTTTTCATCACATTGGGCGTGTGTGCGTAAAAACTGAGTCAAGTCAGAGTTTGATCTGACGGTTCTTGTACAGTGCTTGTATGTTTGTTTCTTTTGTATGTATGTTTTAGCTCGGCGTAATGCCATAAGTTAATTATGACTGAGCCTGTTTTTGGGCTGTTGGACTCGTCTAGTGAGGGAGTGTACCGAGTGCATGTTTCTCACGGCTGCTGTGTAGGCAGCTGTGCAGCCCAGCGAGTATGCTGGCATGTGACTGAATTGCATTATTGCTTTAATCCAGGGTGAGCCCGGGTTCATCCGAAGTTCATTGGAAGGACTCCGCTCCTTCAAAAAGCATTCTCATATTTCAACTTTGTGTTTTTTCCCCCTCTATTTAATAAACTTTTTTTTTTTTCGTGCCACTGTTCAGGCATGCTTGCGTCTGTTGTACAAAAACAAACTTTTTATTCAAGCTGTGTTAATGGTGGCGCCATTGTTCACCAATTAATCACCAGTTTAATTATAATAAGCAAAAGTAGATGCTCTTTTTAAAGACGATTGTGACTGCGCATTAAAGCCAGACCTTTGTTCTAGGATTTACTTGGAGAAAATGTTTAAGCATTTTGTGAAGTTTCCTAAATCTCTTGTGCATTTTAAAATGAATAATACGAGTTTGACTGGTATGCAGGAGCACACAAAAAAGCTAACTTGAAGCAGTACATTCCTAGTTAATCTGAGCTGCTAAGAGTTTTGCATTGAATCACATTTCTCAGAATTGGAGTGTGTGTGGTTGCACTAATTGACGCAGGCATGTAGATGTGCGAGATGTGTGAGTCAGCAAAACTGAAGCATATCGAGCAATTCCACGGGAGCGTCTAATGTTTTGGTCCTCATGAGCACCGCTGGAAGTAATGCAGTGCAAATCCACTGTGTTTGTAATGGTGTGATTATTTGGGGGGTTGAGGGGTGGGGGCAGTTAATCAAATAATGCTGTCGTCCAAGAGCTCTTAATCCCCTGTTAGTCTGAATCGGAGCCAAACTTATAGTTTTGGTTTGTTGTCAATTTGGCAGATGAATAAATTAAATGCACAATTTTTTTTGCTTAAAGGAAATATTAAAAGTAGAAGAAATATTGTGATTGACAACACAAAGCTAATATGTTGGCATATTAATTATATGAATATCGTTTTTGTTTTGCGTCACAGTTCATTTTCTTTCCTCATTCATTGCTCCAGATATCCAGAACAGGATCGAGCCGAATACAACGTACCATCTGCGAACAACCTGAAGTACAAGTCTGATTCACTTTCTGCAGCTGGGTCGATTCATAGTCGAATGACATTCTCACTTCAGAGTTTTGTTGGAAGTGGTCCGAGACCACCTTGCTGAGACGGTCTCAGATCAGTCGTTTTGGTCCACACTTGGGTGCAATTGCTGTGTTGTTCTCACCAAACAAACCGTGCATGTGTGTGTCCAGATGAGGGATTTTTTTTTTTTTTCCATTATGTGATCATTCTGAATTATTTTGCATGTGTTAATTCTTCCCCATTTGCTGTAATTAGTTCCTCATTTGCATAAACTGATGTAAGGCATCAGCAGCCTACTGACTCTAACTGGAGTGTGTTACTAATTGTTTCCTTTGAACATCTGTGTCTGTCCGTGTGCATACATAAGGAGCATTCAAGTTAAACCGGGACTTTTTGACATTTCTTGAATGAAGGCATAAAACCGATTTGACATGCACAGAACTGTAAAACTCTTAGTTGAATAAAACATTTGAGTGGCGCAAACTTTTTAAAGCAGGCCGTACATCTGTGAACGACGGTCTCGGCTGAGGTGGCTCAAGACCCACTCCAGACCTTCCTGTGGACATTGACCAAGTAGAACACTTGATCCTTGAAAATCAACTTACGGAAGAGCATCTGTCTGTGGGAAAAGATGTACACACAATCATTCAACAACACTTGTACATTACAGGAACTTTGCTGGAAGTTACTGCCACACCCCCTGTACAGTCCTGATCTCGCTCCAAGTCATTTCCACATATTTGGGATATTAAAGGAGTTCCTGAGAGGCCAGCGTTTCAGGCGATCTGATCATGGCCCTGGTTTACTAACCTTGCACTGGTATCCAAGCACTAGTGAAATTCCTGGTTAAGTGCGATGGTGTAGAAGGGAATTATATATAAAAAAAAATAGAGGTAGTTTTCTTAACTGTTATTCTGAGCAATAGAAAGTCCCCTTGTTTATACATCTCAGGCATTTTATTTCTTCTATACTTGTTGAACTGGCAAATGGCTAAATAATTAAGAGGAAAACCAAGAGCCTGAACAGTTGCTATAACCAAAATCAAAGCATACTGTATAAACATTCCTCCTTTCCCCCAGATTTGTTTCTGCCACCAAGTAATTGGTGGGGGGGGGGAATCTCAAGGAAATGTACTGTTTGCTTGCTACTTTACCACGTCTGTCTAGGTGGGACATTTCTGTTTACACCATGATTTGCCATCTCTACCTTCCCACTCTTGCATTAGCAGTTATCTGTAAGATGCCTCCAGTGTGTGAGTACAACCTGTCTATGTTTCAGCTCCGTGCTACACCATGCACTGCGACTGCTTTTGGCTGTAATGATTTGGGTCATGACTTCCTTTACTCTATTAAAGGCATGGCCAGTAGAGACTGCTTTTTAGAGCAAAGTGGCACCAATTTGGCACGTCATCCTTTAAATCTGGTTCCAGGAAAGCCCTTATTAGCATCAGTATTAAAATGTGCTTGGAACAAAAGCGGCCAGTGTTCTCCAGACCCTGCAAATCCACATGGCGTTCCGTGCATTTCAATCAGTTCCCCACATACGAGGCCAGACGCTCTGACCAGCGGCATGAGCCGCTGTTCTCAGGTACCAAAATAAACCTGTCGAAAGCAGCGCGACAGCAGGGTGTCGCTTCCATGTGTCGTGCTCTCCCACCCAGACAAGCTCCTTGGCTACAAATCATTTGGTTTCATGAAGCTCATTTCAGAATTGTTTTCTAGTTCATGTAGATAATAGACTTGTATCTTTTTCCTGTTAATGTAGCGGAAGGAGTTGTTTTAAAACCCTTGTGTTTCAAATTAACACATTTACTTACTTTTTAACGGTTGGACAGCCATTAAAAAAACGCTATTGTCTGTATTTGCAAATTCGCCACCCACTTGTGGGTTTTTTTTTTTTTTTTTCTTTTTCCCTTCTCTCCTAGTCCTTCTTTGCTCTAGCCATCACCGGAGAGGCATGACCCATTTAAATGGTTGTTTACTTGTATCAGAACAAGTACCAAGACGCTTCTCAATGAATTCTTGTCTACAATTCAATTAGGACTTGGCCCCCTTGAGCGGTCCAGTATTTAACACAGAGGGACTTGGTTCTCTTTGTCTTTTGCTGTTCCTTAGAACTGTTATGCGCTGTGCGAAGACATTTTGCCTTTGCTGTGTGTGTGTGTGTGTGTGTGTGTATATATATATAGCGCAGGACTGCGGATAAAGATATCGCAGCCTGTACTGGTAAAAGTAGACTGCCTGTATAATGAGGTTTTGTCATCTTTTTCTGCCACGGCCTGTCTGGGAGCCAGACAGAATATTGCCACTTGTGGGTTTTCCTGCAAACAACACAGCTGCATATTATATATTTTTAAAGCCAGACATGTTATTGCTTTTCCCGTTATCTTCTGCCTAGACAAGCTCGAAAGAGGAAATGGCTTGCCTTTGCTTCCTCCCCCTTTAAAAAAAAATTGTGGCGACTGTGCTGAATGTGGTAAGCAGTGGTGATTTATGTGTGCACTGCCTCATCATGTGATGTAATGTTACAGTGAGAAATCCCCCAGTCGCATTAACTAACTGTAATGTAATATTCACAAGGAGGACATGGGAATAACAAGATTCTCCAAGGCTACACAGTTTTCATTGCATTTTGTTGTGAATGAATTATCAAAAGAATGACTGTGAATCTCTTGGTACTGTATTCATAGCCAGCTACAGAATCCAAATGCGAACACCGCTGTAAATTCCAAGTGAGTCTTGAGACAGATGTGCGAAAGCCTTGTTTTGAAGACTGCATTGAGAATTGCAGGATGTAACCGACACAAATTTGAAACCACGCTGGTTATGCAACACCTGCCTAACACATATTGGCACGGAGTATGTGTGGGGCTCAGAGGAACACAGTTTGCGTCCATGTTTAACGATTCTGTTTTTCTGACTTGGAATGTGAATATTAGTAATGGTTGCCATGTTCTTCCTTGTTTATTACAGGTGGGGTAATTGGCAACGACTTTGACCCGTTTTTTTCCTGCGCCACTCGATCCAGAAACATCAGACTACTCTTGAGGTCTGTGGAGGGGCCGAGGTGAAGGAGCAGAACCCCGGCCGTCTTTGCTGTTTGCCGTTCCTGGCTTGGTTTTAGGAGGAAGGGAGGCACAAAGCACTATCTGAACCACCCGGAGCATGGGGCAAAAAGTTCCAGGGGGCATAAAGACCGTGGACATGCGGGATCCCACAACTCGGCCGCACAAGCTACAGTTGCAGGCCCTAGACTACAGCAAACCGCCACGGTTAGACATGCTACTGGACATGCCGCCTGCATCCAGCACGATTCAGGTTCAGCACTCGTGGAACAACGACGATCGTTCGCTTAACATCTTCGTCAAAGAGGACAACAAGCTCATTTTCCATCGCCACCCAGTGGCACAGAGTACGGACGCCATACGTGGTCGTGTCGGATACACGCGTGGCCTTCACGTCTGGGAAATCTTCTGGGCGCTGCGCCAGCGTGGCACTCATGCTGTGGTGGGCGTGGCCACTGGGGAAGCCCCTCTGCACTCGGTAGGATACTCGGCACTGGTAGGGAACAACAACGAGTCCTGGGGCTGGGACCTGGGACGAAACAAACTTTACCATGACGGCAAAAATCTACCCAGCCAGACCTACCCAGCTTTTCTGGAGTCGGACGAGACTTTTGTTGTTCCGGATTCGTTTCTGGTGGTGCTGGACATGGACGAGGGCACTTTAAGTTTCATTGTGGATGGACAGTATTTGGGGGTGGCTTTCCGAGGACTGAAGGGCAGAAAACTGTACCCTGTAGTAAGTGCAGTCTGGGGACATTGTGAAATCAGAATCCGGTACCTCAATGGACTTGATCGTAAGTACTAATTTTGTGCTTACAATTTAAATGTTGCACAACATTGATTTTGTGGTTTGTTAAACCTTAAGAGTTCTGTAGGTGTCATCAGTGTATGGAAATATATTTTGTAGAGACATCTGTGGTTGTATTGGGTGTGGGGGGAAGTGACATCACTGTTAAGTCTTGCAAATTTGAGGGAAGTTATTTTCCTAGTCTAGCCACTGTCTGTTTTCCACTGCACTTTATTGTTCCACAGCTGATATGGATCTGCTCCTTAAATATGCGCTCTCGCCGCTGGTTTAGTTATCCTTAATGATTTAATGATTAGGTGTTGCTTTTTTTTCTTTCTTTTTTTCCACCTAGTCATGTTTTAAAGACTTATTCTGTCATTTTGGCAATGAATCGTAATTCGATCTTTGACAGCGTTATTTAAAATGAAGCCCGAGGCTGATTTATTTTACATCTTTAGCAAACGCACCACATGTGAAATTCATATCGAGCCAGATCTCATGAGCCTCATACTTCTACAACCTGTCTACTGCTCCAGGAAGCTTCTGTAACATAACTTCACCCAGTGATGCACACATACAGCTCTGTAAAACTTTGACAATTATTCCACGCCCAAGGTGTGTATAAATAACCCGCTTAATAGCTTAACTCTGAGATGGCGAGCTCGGCTAACAGGAAAACTTTTTAAGTGGGTGGTGCGATGACGTGTATCTCGTTTGCAAGAGCTGCATTTTAAAATGCCGGTTTTGTAACGAGGCCCTGTAAATCCACAGCGGTGCTGCTATCTTGGATTAACCAGAGTGGAAGCTCTGAAACTTTGTAGCCGTGTTGCATCTGAAGATTAATATTAGTAATAATGCAGCATGCATTGTGTGTTAATTGAGATTTTTACACAGAACATAAATTAAATCTAAAACTAAATGTTATTTTGTATTTTTTTTGTAACAATCCTGAATTTGAAGGTTGAGTTTGACTGACTTGAATTGTAATTACCAATACGATGCTTAGTTTTTCACCCAATGTCTTTTGAAGTGGTATAAAGTGTATTATTATTCCTGTGTGCTCACTCAAGCTTTGCTGTATGATATCCGTATGATGTCATCGCGACGTGGTCCAGTAATGTGAGGGCCGCAGCTGAGTACGAGCAGTCTAGCCAGTTCTCAGTTCTCTCCCATAAACGCTGTTTTTAAAAGGAAATGGACTCCTGACCACCAAATGCGTCCTGTCTAATCACACGCGTATCTTCCCCCCCCCCCCCCCCCCCCCCCCCCCCCCCCCCCCCCCCCCCCCCCC
>JAOVVA010000019.1:9091445-9117638 GCA_028565275.1 Leiocassis micropogon
TAAACCCTTTACAATGAAGATCTGTAAAGTTATTTGGATTTTTACAACATTATTGTTGAAATACACAGTCCTGAAAAGGGGGCGTTTCTTTTTTTGCTGAGTATATATAGCTCTATATATATTTTTTGTATTTCTCTAAGCATTGCGCGGTCTGACCTTAGGGTCAATGTGCTGGGACGTCCACTTCTTGGAAGATTGGCAACTTGTCTTTTATGCTTTCCACTTGCGAATAATATTTCTCACTGTAGAACGATGATCCAAATGATCCAAATTGTTTGGAAATTGTTATATAACCCTTTCCAGATTGATGTGCAGCAACAATTGCTTCTCTAAGACCGTTGCTTAGGTTTTTCCCGCTTTTACAGAGGTCTGCACACCTGCTGATGATCAATTAATCAAAGGCTGATGATTACGAGCACCTGGCTGCAACCCTCTTAAATCCTGTGAAAGCAGTAAAAGGGGTATTGGCTGCATGTTTTTTTTTTTTTTTGGCTTCATTTTTGTTAAATAAATAGTGGCACGGTGAAAAAAGTTGGATGTTGTTTTTCATCTAAGGTTCTATTGGCCTAATACGAAGACCCGCAATGATCAGAGGATTTTTATTATATGTTTACACAACGCAGAATTAAAAAAGGGGGGTACTAACTTTTTGAACATGACTGTATGTAAGGTTGAGACGATGTGTTAAATAACATTTTTAATTAAAAAGACTTTGAGCATGGGGTGTGGTACAGGGTGCCAATCCTTCACAGGGCACACACACACACACACACACACACACACACACACACACACACACACTACAAGCAATTTGGGAATGACAATGAACTAACCTGGATGTCCTTGTACTGTGGGAGGAAACCAGAGTATGCGGCGGAAACCCACCAAGCACGGGGAGAACATAAAAACCCCATGCACACAGACCTGAAGTAGAAATCGAACCCTTGATCCTGGAGGTGCGAGGCCACAGTGGTAACCACTACGCCACTGTGCTGTCTGTTTTTATTATTATGTTGAGTGAGGGAGGGTGTACATTTTAAAATAAAATTCTGGCGATGCAAACTTTCGCACACTAAATTCCTAATCCGTTAAGTGTCAGTTTTTTCTTTTAAGTCTCTGTAACTGTATAGACATGAATATAAGTATAATGGTATAAAAGTAGATCTTGTTTTAATCTAAATATAATCAAAAATAATATGACATTGACGAAAGTTGAACATTTCCATTAAATGGAGCACGGTTAAGGTTCAGTCGGGTCAAATGATGTGTCTGAGGTAGGGATGAGTGTTAGACTTTCTCAGGGCATGACAGCATTCTTCAGTCACATGCTGTGTTTTTTTTGCTAGACTGTTGGATCTCTGCACCCTGAACAAGGAGTTCTGTCTCCAAGCCCGAGCTCTTAAAACTCATCATTGCAGCCAGTTGGGACAATTTCCTCCAACATCTTGATTTGTCCATTATATTTATACACTTTTGTGCTCTTCTAATACAAACACCGCAAGTTTTCACTGTAAATACGGATAAAAGTATGGAAATTGAAAGTTGTTATTGAATCTCCTTCGGTTCATATAATAAAATTTGATTGCTTCCTGTAAATAAAACCTTAGCTGACATGGTACCCTGTTTAAAAGGTTAACAGTAAAGCTTTTTGTACAGAATATGTCCTCTTTGGTTATGTTCCCATAACCACGGCATATAAACAGAATCCTGCTGGAAACTGGGGGAAATCCAGAGTGCTCACCTCACCTCCAGAATTTGTCTACGGCCAGATGAGAGAAGTCTGTCTGAAACACTTTTCCTACACTGCACATGCCTGGGTTTGGTCAGATTATCGCCTGTCTTTGCTGTCTAGACGACACATTATAGTCAGGTTCAGAGAGTATTTTGTCTAAGAAGTTACACAGGATAAAAAGGGAATTACTGTAGACCATATTTCAACAGTCTCATCCGGCTAAGCTCAGACTGATAAATGTCCAGCAGGATTTTTTTTCCCCCCTGTGTGTTTATCTGGGCAAAGTGACAAAAGATATTTCTCTTAGTTTGCTATGATCTTGAATGAAACAGGAGAACAGAAGAGATCTTGCAAGGAAGGCATACGGCGAGATCAGACATGTCTTATTCCAAGAAAACTTGCTGGCGTTTAGTAGATCATAAAAATGTGTGTATGTTTTACATTTCATCCTTGTGCATATATGTGTAATACATTCACATGCAAGATTTTAAATATCAGTGCAACCTATAATTTGTGGTTGGAGCTTTGTATAGGGCAGTGATGATCGGTTATTTTTGTCAGACATAAGTATGTAAAAAGTGCAAGAATGGCAGAGTTGGATTTGTGTGCAAGAGGCTGGACAGTGTGGATCCCCATGGCTGTGCTGGAAGCAAGGAGTCAGGTTTTTTTTTCTTCTTCTTCTTTTTTTTTTTAAACAGTCCAGTGCCAGAAGGGAAGCGAAGGCTCACATGTCAGCAGGGTCTCACCACTATCTCTCTCTTTCTCCCGCCACCTCCATTTCCAACAACAAGTAGTCCAGCAACCTGTGGTAAGCTTGCTGCTTCAAACCTATGACCTAAAGACTAATCCTCGTAAGACTCTTGGCACACAGAATGGAGAAGAAATATAATTCTTTTGGACAATGTACCAAATTCATCCTCCGCATGCTTTCCAAAACCAAAAACAGCAGTTTAGCTTGAACTTTCACAGCCTTTAATGACAGAATCACTGGTCTGTACTCTTTTAAGTATTAGGCACATTTATTTTGGCTTAGAGAAGAAAAGTAGAATGCTTGGCTCCACTGTGTTACGCTATGTAGAATAAACCATGAAAGATTAAAAAAAAAAAACACTTTTCACCCATGAATGGAAGCAGAGCATAATTTAGCTTCATAAAAGCACAACAGGTGATAGGGGGTTTAAGAGGTTGTAACACTGGCCATTTAATACTTTTCCAACAAATGCATCATTAACAGGCCACCTGTTCTATGAAGCTTAGAAGCTTAGGATTTATTTAGTCGAGTGGAGTTTATTATGGCATGATGAAACCAACAAGACATTTCAAGCAAGCTAGGATTTGCAGATGATCAAAATGAGCCAGAATTGTATTAAAATTAATTATAATGTTAAATATGAAACAACAAAAATAGCTTTTTTTAAAGGGGACTAAATCTGGACTTTTGTTAGACTGACTAAATTTTTTTATCTGTTAAACTAATTTTTAATAAGAAATCTTCGTATTTGTCACTTTATATTCTGATACCTTTTTGTACTCTATGAAAGATCATTTGTCTTTGCTTTTGTGACAGCAGTTTTCATGCTCTGGTTGTCTGTCTATCTGAATAAGACTAACTGTATTATAGAAAAGATATGACTGTAAGTCATTCGCTTATTGACAGGAATGAATTATGCCACGTCATCATTTAAGCCTGTAAATGGATATAATTACTGATCTAAATTACGTATCTAGTACTGTAATATCTGGACCATGCTACAGTACTAGATCAGTAGGAATAGTGAAACATTTTTTTAATTACTCACAAACTAAAGAGAATTTTTTTTTTTTATATATAAATTGTAAACATGCAAGCTTATGAAAACAGATTATGTACAAGTGTAAATTCTGCATATCAATGCAGTAATATTTAGGGATATGGTAAATGTATTTAGTTACATATTGCAATTCTTGTGTGTTCATGAATTCATGTCATGGTAGGTTTCTCGCCCGCCATTCGGAAGGCCCAAGTTTGATTCCGACCCAATACTCAAACCCCAGCCACTGATTGCAGTGCCGGTCCTAAGCCCATCAACGACAATGTAGTGTATATGTCGTGCTCTAAACTATTCACAAATCGGCAGTCAGCACAGCATCCTTTATGGAGCAAATTATTTGTTTCATTTATTTACAATTTTAACAAAATCTGGAAAAAAAGAAAATCAAATCGGGATACATATATATAAAACTGCAATACAAATCGAATCGGCACCTTGCATCAGGTGCTCCCTGGTGATTCCCATCCCTAGTAATGTGGCATCTTTGCAGCTCTTACTGTATATGAGTGAATCTCTTATCAATGTGAACCTTGTCTGTCTTTTTTTGTGCATGGATTATGTGTAATTACTTTAGGTTTCTTCCAGATTTCCCTGTTTCAAGTCAGACAAAGTGCTCTGTATACATACATGTAAACTGTTTTCCCACCATGCACAAGCGTAAGCGAAAATTTTGTCCATATGTATGCCCAATTTAAGGGCTTCAGTGGTGTACCACCCAGGAGAGGGCAGAAGGATAGGAGGCATACCTCTGAGGAGTAACCAAGGCTAGTCATGGAAAAGAGTGAAATTGCCTTCAAATGGGTGCCAAGGGCTATTTGGAAGTGGAAAAACTGCAAACTCGACTGATTAACAAAGACCAAGTTTGTTTAAGTGTCCGGTTTAATTAGGCAGACAATTCATTATAGTGAGTAGCAGTAATTACTTCAGTCCTCCCTCATGCGTAAAAGGGGAGGAGGACTTAGAGTGTGGCTAAGGTCAGGGTGGCTGAGGCAGGTGGGAAAGTTGTGGTCCAGACTGCTGCAACTCATACATGGATTCACAGAAAACACAAGGACTGACTCAAGCACAGTAACACAGCAGTATGATTACATCATCAGTACCTTTTCCTCATATTAGACTTTCAGTTCAAACGCTGTGGCTTTCTTTGCATCTAAATATAACTGTCTGTCTGGTGCTAGTGCAGATGATGGTTAAACGTTTTATGCAAAGGGCTTTTAAGCCCTTGTGGGATTTTTTTCGATTATTGTTAACCAAATATCAGTGTCTGCATGAAACCTGTCGACAAAAAGAACGTCTGATGTTACATTCAGCAGGATAAATATCACTGTGGACCAATATTTGTGTTAGGTCAAATCTTTAGAATGGTGTAAATTATCAAGGTTGGAGCTGATTCTGTTCTAGACCAGGCTGCGACCCATCAGACTGAAACACCCTCATGTGGGCTGATAGTATTAGCCTGCTTTCCTGACACAACTGTATCACATAATTTTTACGTTTTTTTGACGTAAAATTATTTACGTTTCCTGAAATCCCTAAAAGTCAGACTAAACACTCATTGTCCGATTAAAGTACAAATGACACAACAGGACACCTTGCAAATTTTTTTTTGTTTTGTGAAAGGGTTGCAACCTTTCTGTTTACCATGTTGGGTACTGAGGGGAAACACGCTGTGAACCCAGAAGAGCATTACGGAAATTATAAGTCACGAACGCAGCTGCCTATCTGTCTAAGTCTGCGTGTGGGTGTGTGATAGTTTGCACCACATCATCGTATTATTCCATCCTGTGATATAATGCATTGCTCAACCCTAATAGTTTCTTTTTCGAGCTTTTGATAGACATGTTACTCCTCCCATCTAATAGCATAATCTGCCTGCCATTAACTTTTTTCCTACCAGAATGCTATCATTAACTTCATAAACTAATGCTGCATCGGTAAAGCTCCACAAGAGAATGTAATTCTGTACTCTTCAAACACAAAGCATTTATATGTTGGAGTCCGTACTACACCCTGGTGTAGTCATGTGCCTGCTCTACCCTTATGTACAAAGGTGAGTGTATGAATCACTGTTCTTTGTAACAACATGAATTCTATCATAATGCATAAGGATACTGGAATAATAGGCAGATCTTGTTACACGTTAGACCCATTTACAACACAGTTATATTGTAGCTGATATTAATTATATACAGCAAAACAAAGTTGGGATGTGACCATGTTCCTATCGCACCATTAATGTCCTCATATAACCCCTAACCCTTGCAGATACGGCTCACCATTGTTTGCATTTTATTCCATTGTTCAAGGAAAGTGTTTCAGGCATGGACTGAGAATATCTCATAGGAATGCTCATCACAAGCAGATTTTAAGTGTCTTTTGGTCTGTGTTTGTGAACAGTGATTAAAGCCATGTGGGCGAGAACATGAGGGAGCGCCCAGTGCCGGGAGCTCATGTGAGCAGGCCACTTCCTGTGGAGAAATTATTCGCAGGCCTCTGTGGTTCACAGCTCTCCCTGTTGGCTAGACATCACAAGCCCCCAGCCAGACACCACAACATGCTGTTTTCTTTTTTGCCTTGCCTTTTTCATGAGCTTGACCACACACGATAATTTAGCCGTGCCGATCAGCTGGGGAAGACGGGCACAGTTGGAGGCTATTGGGAACGAGCAGGCCGGATTGATTGTTCCTGGCCTGGCTGGGCTTGTTGTGTGACTGTTTCAGGGGCATTTCCTGGGTTCTGGGATGCGAGAGGTGAGGGAGGACAAGGCTAGCCTCAGACTCTGCTGGAATGATGGACTGCATCCTGAGACAATTAGCTGTCTGGATGTCATGTTGAAATTATAAACCAGCAAAATCTTAAAATATGCTCACACCGAATGATGCACGACACAGCTTATTGGTGCAGAACTAGTTTAGCACTACAATTCAGCAGGGCCTATAAACTCGAAATAGACCACAGATGGAGACTTTATCAGTCTGGAGATCTCTGTTAAAAGAGCAGAGGGATGATTTTTTTTTTTCCAGTTTCATGGTCTAGACTTTATCTCTGATCTAATCTGAGCCCAATTAGAACCCACAAGTTTTTTGAGTGCGATTGCTTAAGAGCTTGCCAAGCTCTTGATTTACAGCTGAACAATGAGAATAGAAAGGATATCACCAGACACACTGAGTAAGACTCTTGTACATGCAGAAAGATGAATGTGTGAGTAATTTAATCAGAACAGTATGCAGGTGGCTTCCTTTAATGTACTCATGACTATGGCATTTGTCTTTAAAGCAAAACATTGAAGCAGACAATCTCTGCCCAAGAGCTGTTGTTCAAACCAACAACAGAAACTTATGTCACTTATGTCACAGCTGTGAAAATATATTCATATTTCTATGAACAGATGAGCCAGATAACATGTTTATACTGTGAACAACCCTTGTCTACAATTCTGAAAGTTGTGCCAGTCACCACTACTACTGTAGCTTATCATTAATGTAGTCATCATTTGGCCAGGAGTAAACTTTATTGAACTTTGTATTGAAAACATAATATTACTCAGTCTCATGATGATCACTTTATCTCATATCTCAGATAATCTTACAATAAAATTATAAAATAAAACAATCAGGGAAATATACCTGCTAACTTCAATCCTCTCCACCTGAGGAATGTGGCACATAGGTTTACGGTGAAAATAGGTTATCAAAGTGGAATCCAGTGAATATTATTATTATTATTATTATTATTATTATTTATAATTTTTTTTTTTTTAGTTAAATCCATCATTATCAAAATTATTTTATTTAATATTAAGTTGACTTCTTTGACTGGCCATTTGAATTAAAAAAGGTTTCATTTACACCCCATAAGCTTTGGAGAGAGAGAGAGCGAGAGAGAGAAATTAAAAGGGTGGTGTATTAAAATAATCTTTATGCGCATCTCTTTTTGAAATCTTAACAACTATTAAAGAAGTTGCCACAGCTGTCTTTCTCTTTTATTTTATGTCACCTATCCTTCAAAACAAGCATGTCTTATATAATATTCTCCCAAATACAGGTAATCATAAATTTCCTCCAACCATCCCTACAACATGAATAAAGGAGACGGATATCAGAAATGAACAATCCCTTAAATAGACAGGGGCTGTAGGGCAGGTAGATGAATAAAAGAGAGAATCGCTAAATTCTGACTTGCAGGCTTCTAGTTCTGGCAATACCTATGTGGATTTCACAAATCTCATACATACCAGCTAAGCCAAGACGGTGCCTTAAGGACATCATGCTAATTTTAAACCCTTAGACAATACCTCACTGGCTTTGAGCACAAGTATGTGAATGAACTGTGATGCCACTTATGCAAAAGAACAAGAATTTCCAACATGTGTTTGTCTTAAAGCAGCACTAGAGGTTGATAAAAAAAAATTTTTTTTTTCAAATGCTTAGATGTGAAATGAAAACCAAATGGAGAAAAAGGTTCAACTCCAGGATACAACGGCTACGGCCAGGGAAAGGAGCTACGGGTTGTTAATATGAAAATGATTTATCACAACTTCTGTGTGTCAATAAAATTCATTGTAATCAGTTTAGACAGACACCATAAACCATGTCTCTTGTTAAGGTTACGTTGTGTCATGGATTGCGTTTACAAGCACCAAAAACGAACTATGGAAGTTATGAGCAATAATATGTTTAACAATGTCGATTATGAACTTTTTTTTCTGTTATGGATCTGTAATGGTCTGGGAAAATCGCTGTAGTCCAATCCATATTCTCACTGCGCAATTTTCTTTACTTTTAAGATATAATCTTTTAGAACTCCTACATCTCTAAGTCTCATAATATTTTGCTTTTGAAATTCTGTGAATAATGAGATTTTCCTTGATTACGTGTAATTTTAATACTAATCACAACCATTAAGTCCCTCGATATTACATGAAACTGGCTGCTGGAGGCTTTTCATGTTCAGTGAACTCACAAAACCTTTTCTATTGACTAAGAAAACAATAGCATGTTCAAAACGAGAGTTGTTCTGAAGAAATGTGCACTCCATGGAATGACATTCCCTAAAAAATTGCCTTCTTTTCATGGATAAAGCAGGGGGAAAAACCTTATTGTCGTTAGTGACATACTGTGATTTTTTTTTCTGATCTACAGACCACAGATAGGAGAAAACACTCAGCAAAAAATACTGAAGCTATGTAGACTAATCCAATCAACTTAACATGTAGCATTAAGGGAAAAGCAAGCTGTGTAAGGTTTCAGAGGTCTCCTCAACACTAGATAGCTGCTCTCATATTTATGACTGTCCTACAGTAACCCCCACGAAACCAGGCAGGAGACTGCCATTCTGAGTCAGATAGAGTTTTTCATCACCGTCCTTATATAAAATCTAATCTCTTCAGTCACAAGGGTTTGTCAGTTTGATATTTTACCTGTGATTTACGTTCCCTCCCTTCATCATTACGACTGCGCCACTAAAGGTTATGCCTCAGTCAGCAAAGCCATTTGACACTGTAGAGTGATATAACTTAAGAACTACAGTATGAACATGTAACACTATAGATGAGTGCAAAAGTTTATACGCCATGTTTTTATTTTTAAACACATGCACCAAAATCATTGTTTACTAATGAACTGAATTCAATAGAAAAAAAGCAATTATTTCCTGCTAAAGTCCAAAACAAATAACAAAATCCACTGACTAATTATTTGAAAAGGAAGGAGTCAAACCTTTTGTAGACTCATGATATGACTGGAAAAAGCCAGTCTATGACATCTGTTCCAGTTACAACAGATATTCAAAGAAGAATGTAGAGAGAATGAAACTGAATGTGGTTACTCAGTTTGGTGTAAAGGAAAAAGAGTTTCTGTAAGAGTGATAAGAAAAATGATTTGCATGGTTTATGTATGATATTACTGTATACTAATATCATGTACATTATTTGTATTATGTACATGATATTACTAATATCATGTAGATTATTTGGGTATGCTTTAAATTAAGGTTCCAAAAATAATATCGCAAGGGGTATTCAAGTCAAGGTATGACTTTTGATTGTGCAGAATAACAGAACAGAGGTATAAGTGGGGAAAAACTTCTCTACAGTATATAATGCCCTGTTATATTACTGTAGTGCACTTTTTCCAGCATTTCAGTACTGCTTGGTTACCAACAAGGTAGAAAAAGTATGCCAGATTAATGAAATAGCCCACATCCAAGTTCCTGTAATGTGCACGTGGTGTTTGTGAATGAGTGCATGTACAATTACCATAGACAGAGCTCTTTTGCAAGTTTGAAAAGTCTCTTTGTAAATTATCTGTGGGTTTTCGAGGACCACCTCGGCTGAGATCATGATTCACGGAGGTACAGCCTTCTTTAAAACGTTCGAACCATTCAAATATTTTACACAAATCTCCTCACCGTACTGTGCGTGATGAATGCCATCGGTTATATGCCTACATTCACAAGAGATTTTGTCCCGTTTTGTCTTGAAAACCCCTCGTAATTTACTGAATGAACTAAAAAAAATTTACATTTCTTAACATTAACACAAGTTAATGCAATAAATCTTCATTGGCTGGTGCTTATTTAATAAATAAAAAAAATCAGTATTCATAATAATAAAAGATGTTCCTAAATATTGATAATGTAGTGAACTACCAGATCTCCAGATGTAAATTTTGTAATTATTATAGAGCCTTAGTGCTGTATTTTATTATTTTACAACCTCAAGCATGTACAGTACTTAAGGTGTGGTTCACACTGGCCATTGTGGCCTTATTTAAAAAATTAACTGATAGCATAAACAATGGTTAATGTATGTTCTGAAATATTTTCAATCATTATTAGTATCATTATTTATTTTATTTATTTTTCACTTTTAGCCTTGTTCGATTTACCATTCCAAAGTAGTGTTAGGTGCTTTGTTCATGGTATTTATAGTGTGTTCGTTCTGAATTTTGCTATTTGTTCATATTGTCAGATCAGGAAATAATATAACTATAAGGCTAAAATGTTTTTACTGCTTATACACCACCACTCAAAAGTTTGGGACCGCTTTCTAATTCCATGGTCGTTCCTAATTGTTATTATACTTTCTACTTTGTAAAGCAATGTTGAAGGTGTCTAAAATATGCAGTAATCTCCTTTGAACAGTTAACGTTGCAATGTATCTGCTACTCATGATCTGTAAAAAGAATTAATAACGGCTTAAATCCGAGGTGCAGTTAATTAGTGATTTTTGAGGCTGGTAACTATAAATGAACTGCAGCAGATGTAGGTTTTGGTCTCGCCTTCCTGGAAAGGTCTTTATGAGAGCCAGTTTCATTATGGTGCTTGATGGGTTTTGCAAATCCACTTGACAATACTGTTCTTGCCAGCAACTATTCCAGAAAGGCTGACCTCTGTGTTTTAAAACTGACTGTTGTTGTTGTTGTTGTTACGTAATTACCTAATTCCATATGTGTTATTTCATAGTTTTGAAATCCCAAGTATTGTTGTAGCATGTAGAAAATAAATCACTAAACAAAGAAATTTGCTAGTGACCCCAAACTTTTGAGCGGTAGTGTATCTTACACATATTTGCTACGTCTGACAATAAAGAAAAACCATACACATTACTTGTTCTGATAAAAATATATTTTCTTTGTCCTTTTGTCCTTTGTTTGATTTTTTTTTAAGGTATGCAAACTTATGCATTTAACTGTATTTATACTCAGCTTCATCTAGATTTATTGCTTTTTTATTTCCCGAAGGAATATGATGCTGTTTTTCACCTCTTAATTTGTTTGCAGACTCTGAACTTTGGCCCTAATGACATTACCGCACGTTAGTGCCAACGATTTATTAGCCATGAATGGACAGATGATTCAGATCATTAAATTAATTTTCTTCTCTCTCTAATTACCCAGCGAAAACAAGTGACGGCATATCTCATGGCTGAGGGAACGAGACTTTATCTGTTGTGCTGGCTGGGTGATGGTAAACAAGTTATCTACCTAACAGTGCCCACAGAAACAGCCAGGAGAACATAAGGCTCTCTCTGTGCTGTGTCTGATAATGGTAATGGTCAGCACAGCCTAATCATCAATTATTATCATTACCAAGAGCCAGGAAAACATGTACGAACACGTTCAAACAAACAAGGGATTGCTGTAAATGGAAGAACGGAGCTGAGGCTGAGATAGGGCACTCTGTGGTGAGAAACATATTCTAGCAACAATTTGGTGATATTTTATTCGGATGCATTTCAAGTCTTGAACTTCAAGTACAGGGCACTTATGCATTCCTTCCCTGGTGAAGTATCCAGACAAATAGGCATTTGTTTGTGGTTGTAGCCACATGAATCTGTCTGCAAGGCCTTGGATTCATACACAGGATAGACAAAAGCCGCTTTATTGAATGATGGGAAAAAATATAGATCAGTATATTATTTACAGGAGGAAGCAAAACAGTCATGAATGGAAGCCATTGTGACAGTCATCCAAAAGTGCATATGTGGCTGAGACACGATTATGTTTCCTGTGGTGGAGAGGCAATATTTTGCGCTTCAAATGGACCTGTTTAAAGACCAGTCTTCTTTTTTTTTTTTTTCTTGAGGCCTTAAATGTAACTGGAGACCATATGTGTAATAGGTAAGAAGGTTAATAAAATGACAAAACCATCACTGTATGTGAGAATTTGCAGTAAGTCAGTACTATTAACAGCACTTAGACACACTTGGTACAGAGGGTCATTTGACTCCTGAGTGTGGCTTTTGTAATTCCTTTTATTCCTTGTGTCAGGGTTGAAGTATGAGGGAGAGAGAATGGTAAAGCAATCACACAGCTTGCTTCCCTTCTGTATGTCACGCTATAGAGATTTACCTCAGAAAATGTCTCCGGTACACATAAAACTGCAAGGGAAGAAAGCTGTGTGGTAGAAGAATCCTTATAAGATGTGTAACATGTTTTAATATCTTAGTGACCGTTTTCACCTTGTGGAGACATTTGGATGGTCCCCCCCAAAAAATTCCTTTTGGTTAAAATTTTAGTTAGATTAGACACGATGTTAATTAGCTGCTTTAATAATTTTGTTAGTAAAACGTCCTCAAGGCCTTTTATAAAAATGGCAAGACAAATGTGTTTGTATGTGTGTGTCAGGATGCCACATGTCCTGAATGTGTTTAACTGTTGAATGTGTTTCATATAAGAACAATAACAACTATATTAACACAACCATTAAAGCTACTAAGGCTTGTTACAGTATTTGTACCTTGCTCCAATGTCTATTTTTACTTATGCTAGGGTTTTACATCAGACTTCTATTATAAGGTTCAGTGAATCCTAAACATTAACATTAAGTATTTGTGGTATGTGTTTGTAATTAATTCCAATGTCTTAATAGATGTCTGGATAAAGCTCTGATTTTCTCAGTGTTCTAAGGAAATTTATGAGGAGTGAGAAGTTTCTTTTGGGATGGTTGTTTCCCAGTAGTCCTGCTGTGGCTTGGCGACTAGCTGTGAGAAAAGGTTGGATTTTCCTCTCTTTCTCAGGACGAGAGAGAGAGAGAGAGAGATTGTGAACACTTAAATCACTCTATATAATTTATTTACTCTTTATTTATTTAAATGTATCTTAAAAAGACACTCTGGAATGTAACCAATACAAAGCCAAGAGCAATATTGGGATAAATTTGCGTTTTACAGGATCTGTTATGCAGGGCATACACTTCAATTCAATTCAAATTGTGTAGCACTTTTAACAGTGGGCATTGTCGCACAGCAGCTTTACAGAAGTAGAAAATAATTGAGAAAAATATTTAAAAATAAATAATAAAATAGTCTAAATTATAAATGATCAGGTATTAAAAATTTTCAGTTTGTCCCTGATGAGCAAGCCAGGGGTGATGGTGGCAAAGAGAAACTCCCTGAGATGACAAGAGGAAGAAACCTTGAGAGGATCCAGACTCAAAATGGAAATCATCCTCATTTGGGTGATACCCAATAGTATGACCATAAATCAATTAATTATTATTAATAATTAATTATAGAACAGGAAAAGTTATTTACAGTTTATTCCTGTGTGATTTATCTAAGAAAACCTGACAGGATTTCTGAGAGCATTTTAGTTATGGTCATAAATTCATAATCTTTGCTGCTAATGCTAGCCCGCTAGGCAGCAGGAGCAAATATAAATTCATTTTCTGAGAGATTTCTTTTTCGTATTCATCACATCTAATGCCAGCTAGCTAGCCAGCATAAGCTAATGTGTTAGGATTAGGATATAATTATAAAAATATAAGATTTTCACAGTTATGTTATGTTATATGTTATTGTTAACATAATTGTTTACTAGCACTAGCCTGTTAGCTAACATGAGTTTTTCTGACAGGAATTTAAGTCGAATTTCTAAATATTCAAAATCTTCACTGCATGTTTTTCTCTAGGTGGCCAGCACCAGTTGATACTTCTGAAAAGACTGATAAAATTTTAGACAAGATTCCACAGAGGTTCCATGGATCCTCTTTGAGACTTATATGGTATTAAGAATTTGCATACTGGACTGCATTTTGCAGTAGCTCTTAAAACATTTTCATTTTTTTATGGTTGTTTTCTTTCTATGACAAATAAATAAATAGATAAATAAAAATAATAATAACATGCTCATTTTGTTATTCAGGTTCTACATTATTGCGACATCATTCCCATATTCCATTAGTGGTAAAATTTACACGTTATTTAAAAAATTATAACTTTTGTTTAACCTGACATATCTGAGACACCTAATGCACAGTTTGATGTCTGAAGCCTCCCTATTAACACACACAGACATAAGCACATGTATTTTTTTTTTTATCATCATTGACCTATGCTGTGTATGTCTTTGTTGCTTGGCTTTTAAGTTTTTAAATAATGAGTGGGTTTTTATATAGTATTATGAAGTTTTGCATCAAGCTTGGTCTGACCAGCTGCTGTGCTGATCAATCTAAAATGATCAATAAATTATATTTTCTTAAGCTCGATGTTAGTATTACATGTATGTTCTCAAAAACAACCCGTCTATGAAAATCGGTAGCTGAATTGATGAAACACACAGTGTCCCCGGGGCCATGCAAGCTGTGTAGTTTTACTTTCTGCATCCACCTTTCTCTGATCTTTGTGAAAAACATAATCCAGTCTGAAGAGTAAGCACTAGAGCCTTGCTGTGTTTAACAAGCAGGTGTTGGGGTTCAAATAAAATTAACAAATAAAAAAGGCTTGCTGGTCTCTTATAGAGTATTTGTCCTACCTTTGTATATTTGTCTCTTGGCAACCAGATTCTTCTAAACCTTCAGTTCACTCATACAGGAACAACTACAATGGAAGTGGTTTTTATGATGGTTTATTACGACACTTGGAAAAGCAGCCAGCGTTACTCCATAAGTACACCAAATAGCTCCCTGTCACTCGTCCAGCCAAATCCATGCCTGTTTTATGAACCAGTGAGTCATTCTCATCCATTTGATTCACGGGTAATTCCCAGTGTGTATTTCTAAAAGTTACACAAAGCTATTTGATTAATTAGATCACATTTCCATGAGTGATATTTAAGGGAGATAAACAGGGAAGACTTTATTTGCCCTTGTATCCATGTTTGAAGATGTTCTCATCTCTATGGTCTCTATTATGTGCTTGGGGAAGTTTACGAAAAATAGTTGCTCAGTTTGGGAAAGGGGAGGATATGTTAGAAAGACAAATCTTACTCATTGAAGCACATATGACGTGCTGACTGGACAACTTGTCCATTTAGTAATGATGTCAAACAAACACTCTGACGTCAACAAGGACCTTGATATCCATGACCCAGAAATTGCCTCTTACTAGATCAAGGAGTGAGCTGTGTTTTTTTTTTTTTCACTAGGTGGCATAATTCACGGAAATTCACCCTGTTAACTACTTTAGCATGTAATCCAAATGCTGACAAAGCATTTCATGTACAAAGTTCAATATAGCTAGAAACTGTCCTGAATGTGTTTAAGGGTTACCTGCGGTAAGAATTGGACATACAATATAAGATACAGATAAACATGACATTCTCCTGCACTTAATTAACATTTTGTAGTTTTAACCAAACTGTAATTGTAGTACAGCTATATAAGTGGAACTGTGGGATTTTTAAAAAAACAAAAAAACTTCTGCTTTCTTTCAAACCAGGCACCAAAACACAGCCTCATATAGTACATGCCAAAAACACCAGACTGTCAGAATGGCCATAATCCAAACTGGTAGAAGAAGCTGAGTGGATGTGAGTGTATCCAAAGTACAAGAGGTTGTGGGATCGAGATCTTTGTTGAGGAGGTAATTAGTGGCTAAAATCCCACCACTGCTTGGCTTCACTCTCTCTCTCTCTCCTGCTTACTCTGTTTCTTTCTCAAGTTCTCCCTAAACTTTCCCACTTTTGATTCTCTTACTGTTATGAGTCAGGTTCTCTTGATTTGACTTTGAATGTGAATATTTCTCTTGCTGCTGTTTCTCATTCTTTGTAAGTTCACTTTCTTTTTGTTAAAATTTGATTGTGACTAATATAACTCTTTGAATTATATCAAAACCCAACTCTGCTGAGAAACAATGAGCAAAACAATTATGATTGAATAAGTTTATGTTTCCAACTCAATATTCAGAAACATTATGCCCCTTGGGGGGGATGGAAGAGTTTCTGGGCCAAAGTGAACCTGTCATCAAATTTACTGCGAAGATTTAATAATCCAGCGTGATGAATTTGTGCCAGAGCATAAGTCCAGTCAGTAGCACTGAAAATGAGACTGATGTACATCTCCAACCTATTGTCAAACATGAGTTATGCTAGGGGACTTTCTAGTCTGACAATATTTAGAGAAAATAAATCATCCTGAGTAAATATAGATGCACCTCCAAAACAGGTCACATTGCTGACAATCTATGATGGCCAACTGAATGTAGGTCATGTTGGTATCATCTTGTTCACATCAAGAATTAAGATTTATACTCTAAAATCGATTTCAATTTGTCTTGTGATACTTGATGCAAATACATAAATAATTCCAAGTTTATTCAGGTGATAGTAATAAGTCAAAAGTTCTCAAAGTAAAATGACAAATCACACTATGCTAGGTTGTCTCAATTATTCATATACGTGGATTGACAGTACCTTTACGATACATTGCAACTTATGTTCAGTCTAAACTCAAAGTTTGGGACTGAAAGTATACAGTAATTTGGGCTTTTGGCAGTTTGTCTTGTCGGCCTAGTTTCTAGACAATATAATGCTGAGGGAGATGTTTTATATATTTCCAAGCAAATCACTGTCAATCAGTTAACCTAATATTCCATGAGAAACATAAGTGTTCTGAGGCAATGATGAGCTAGGGGATTTCTGATTCAGTGTAAGGAAAATTAAATCCAGTTTAAATCATGGGGAACTATGCCCAGTATCATGCACCTCTTTGCCTTTCTATGCACAAAGAATCTTGTCCAGTCCCACGCCTCTTGCCAGACACTACCAGTGCTTCTAAGTTCCACAAAAAAAACATGCTTTTTTCCCTCTCAAACTACATCACTCCTGCTTTCAGTTGTAATCAGCTGGCTCACTTTTCCTGTCTGTAATGGTCTCATTATGAACAGAGTCTAGACACTGTACAATGTGACCATGCTGCCCACATGGACATGACAAGGCCAAAATCCCAGCCAAATATTATAAAAGTGTCTTTTGTGAGTTTAGCGGTGGCAGAATATTAGACAAAGGTGGCTGATATAATGTCTCAGACAAGGTGGGTGTGTTAAATCTTTTGGGTTTTATACCACAGTCTGAGTAGGTTTCTTATGACAAGCAACACCAGGCTGGGTGAGTTTTTATTCATCAACATTTATCATATAAGTCAGATATTCAATTTGGCATTCACCCTAACGTGGAGGTCTGCCATTGTGCCAGAAAATCACAATTTGGCTCTCTATTCACCCTTAAACCCTACTGCCTTTGAATTCCCTTGCTGTGGCGACCTGATACCCTTATCTCCTGGACACAGTGGAAGATAAAAGCCTAGTGTACAGGGTGTTGAAAGACAGTTAACCAGCAAATCACCAGACATTCTGAAGTGCTATCAAAATAGCACTTCCGAAGTATCCAGAAAGATTCATTTGTCTCCTCAGATGCCTGTGCTATTAATAGTTTAATTGGTGTAGATTTTTCTTATGCATATGTCTACCCTCTGTTGCTGACTGAGACATGGGCAGTGGATTTTCATCCAGGCTTCTGCCTTCACAGTTGCAATGGGTTTCTTCATTTTTGAAGGGACTACACCAATGTACATGACTGTAGGTAATGTAATTAATCTAAAACCCACTCGGCGTGCTGATAGACAGATTTGATGAGACTTTTTGATGAGAGCTCCCATTTTATCTCCTGTAATTTGCACATCTCTTCTGACCAGTTAGTAGGAGATAGGTGGGAAGTTTGTACACCAGTGTTAGATAGTATATTTGATAAACTGCTCTTTGTTTACCAGTAAACTGCTTTTATATGGAACCATAAATCATGCTTAATTGCTGTAACTCAACTATCAGTACTGTTTTCTACATGCTCCAGATGCTTTGGAACTTCTACAAGTTGATGTATATCTATCAATGTGTATTGAGTGTCTACAGTCCAGTACCTACAGTATAAGTGAGGAACCTCAATAGAAAATAGCATAAAAAAAATCTGAGCAATATGATTAAACTCTGCTGTTAGGTTTTTCTGTTTCCCCTGTATGACTCCTAGCTTATTAGTATGCTATTTATTACAAAGTTATAAATAGCAATAGTAGGTATTAAACTAACGTAGTTTAATACCTACAGTACAGAAACTAATATTTTCTCAGGAAATGCGTGGTATATTAGTATTGCATACAACGATCAATGAAAAACATTATGCTCAGTATTGTGTAGGTTCTCCTTGTGCCACCTGGACAGCACAGGCCACTCCACAGGACTGGCATGACTCTACAAGACTTCTGGGGTGGGCTGTAGTGTCTGTCACCAGGACATTGGTAGAAGATCCTTTGAGTCTTGTGAATTGTAGGGTGCATCATTTGTGTTTTGGATTTGGGACCATGGGTGCTTGATTGAATTGGGATCTGGGAAGTTTAGAAGCCAGTTTGGAAGTCTTGAGCATTTTGCATGTTCGGTGGGCTGTGTTGCACTGGGTTGTGGCCAGCATTCACTCAGTTTGTGCTCCATTGGCTTTTCTGTGGGATTGAACCAGACGAGTTGGCCTTTGGTTCCTGCTGGCATGGGAGACCCTTGGGAACCCATGATTCTGTCACCAGTTGTGACCATAATTGTTTATGATTCATCTCTTATTATTCAATTATCAGTTTATTATTCAATGGTATCACCTGTGCCATGGTGGTTTATTTTCAATCTAATAAACTGGGATTTTAATGCAGGAGGGCATTTAAGTCAGTGTTTCTTCTCACTCACTGCATACTTCCATCACAGCTGTTACAGATGTTGTTTATTCCTGTGGGCCTTCTCTGCGAACAGTTATATTTTTCCAATTTATAAATATAGTGGAATAAAATGTATATTGCATCTGTTGTTTTAATACCTGTCCGTTTTGCTGCAGGTATGCTATACCTATAACCTAAACCTTTTATTTCTTACATACAAAATGTTGAGTTCTCCTAATCTTCTTCCTTTATGTATTACCACATACTTAAGGTGGATAAATAATTTAATACCTGAGTCAGCATGTTACTCTTACTCTATCCATGCTTATGTCTAATGCCTTATGCTATATTAGCTGGGCACTCAGACATTATTCATCAGTATAAATGGAGACGCTGACCTTGATTTAATGACTTTGTTGAGTCCTGGTCAAAAGAGCTTTTATAGAAGATCGTAAAAAAAGAAGCAGACATTTAAAAGATTGTAATTGATATGTAAAACTGGTTAATTAGTTCTATCAGAACCCCCCTTTTCCCCCCAGGCATCGTGAGGTGATGAGGAGTGTGTTAGGAGGGTGGCAAGCAGTAAATGATGTGCTAAATGGGAGCGGATAAGATCTGCGTGAATGATACATCACATCATGTTATGGAGTGTGAAGTCATCAGCTCCACATTGCAGGCTCCTTACACTCATGCTCACTTGCACCAGAAACCTAGAATATTTATCACTCTCTCCCTTAGTCGATCTGTTCTTCTCTTTACCTACAGTTGACTTTAAATTAGTTTTCAAAGCAGTCAATAAAACACAGGCACAAAAAAAAGCAGTGTAAATCTCATCGATTGCTTCACATACGTTTCATAAGACACTCAAACTTACACCTCAGAAGTGCAAATGAATGCAGCAGGGAATGCAGCTATAGGAACATGTGTTAAGGATATATTACAAAGGATGATTATTGATAAATTCTGGAATGTGTACCAGAAGAAATTAATGTGACGGTACTGTAAATATGGAGTATGTTTACTGTTAAACAGCTTGTTTTCAGCACCAGCTAATTCAAGATATTCTTACAATTTTTTAATTATCGTTAAACACTATTATATTTAGATCTTAATTTGAAGTGTGATGCCACACATCATCTACCTTTAAAATATCCCTGTTATTGATTTAAATGTATTAATTTTTATTATACACTACCAGTCAAAAGTTACAGCACAACACACCCGATAATGCCATGGTCTTTCCTGATTTTTATTTATTTCAACATTTTAAAACAATCCTGAAGGCATTCACAGTATGTAATAATCTCCCAGTTTATATTGAGATGTTTCTGCTACTTCTGCTCTGTAAATCCTTCATAACGGCTCTAATCTGAGGTGCTGTTTGTTAATTGGTGATTTCTGTGGCTGGTAACTCTAAATGAACTTCTTCTCTACAGCAGTTTTGGACTTGCCTTCCTGGGATAGCCTTCATGAGAGTTAATTTCCTCATGGTCCTTGATGGATTTTGCAAATGCATTTGACAATAACTTTTCCAGAACAGCTGACATATTATTAGGGCCTAAGCACTATAACATCAGCATGATGCTGATGATGACATGGCTATTACATCATCATGACTGCTGTGAAAGTGCTGATGTCTGAAATTGGTGACATCATCATGTGGGTCCTTTTGTTTTTTTAAGGATTTTTTCCCAGCTTTTTGGCTTTTGGGGGACAAAAAGTGGTTAATAACTTTCTGTGTGACATTATTGAGTAAAATTACATTGAGTCACAGCACATTGAATAACATAATAAGCTTGATGCTTTTTGCCCAGCATCCACAGCGCTTTGGAGGTCTTAACATAAAATTCACCCTATTCTACAATTATGTCATAACAGTATTGGTATGGCCCCTTTAAATACATGGTAACATGCTCAAAATCACACAAGTTGTCTGGTGCACCTCCATGGTTTATTCTCCTCACCTTTTAATTGGTGACCCCTTTTAATTACACTAACTACAATAATGTAGGTCGCATACCTATTGGTTGCCAGCTCCACCAGTCGAGGTTAGGTATCAATTGTAGATATGTTTTGGTGGAGCAAAGTAAAGCATTTTAAGCAACAAATCATAATTTGTTGATAACAAAGGGTGTTTGTGGAACTGTTTTATGAACGCAACATCATACTCAAGGTTGTGCTGTTGTACTAAATATAAGCACAGATGTGATGGAGGGTGCAGCCCGAGTGCCAAAGGCATCAAAGCTGTGCTGATATTTTGTACGACAGCACTCGCTCTTTCTCATGTGATATTGCTGAAATATCTGTTGTGGATTGTCTTGATATCTATTTGTGCTTTATTACATTTAATTATGGGTTTTTAATATAATTATTTCAATTCTGTTGCTGCATTTTAAGGTGGGATTATATTGTTAATAATAATAATAATTATTATTATTATTATTATTTTTATGTCATACTGTATACTTTAACTGAGTGTTTATTCACATGATTGGTACTGCAATACTGAATGCATGTTTTTTCAGGGTTTCAACCTTGTACAATAATGAACAATACTGATGTTTTGTTCCTGTAGCTATCTGCTAATTATCTTTGCAGACTTTTACTTTCATTTTTCATTTTATTCATCAAAAGCACACATTCAAAAAGGAGTTTTCTTTCATATTTGCTTTGAGCCAACTGAAAGTGGAACAGGACTGACTGTTGTGAACAAAGTGGTAGAGAGGACACACACTTTTATCACACACTATCGCCCTCTAGTGTTCGGTCAGTTAACATGCTTATGAAACTACTAGGATTTTATACTTAGTCTGCTTTATCAGATACTGTACACTGGTACACCAGCACATGCAGTTTTTCAGTTACTCAATGATATGGAATCCTGGCAGTGCAAAAAAAAAAAAAAATCATGCAAATACAGTTTAGGAGCTTTTATTTTCAGTTTATTTTCCTATCAAACATCAGCATTGAGAAAAAGCATCATTGTGGTTGTTGCTCGATGGCCTGGTTTGAGTATTTTAGGAAATGCTAATCTCTTGGGTTTTTACACACAACAGTCAACACTAAAGAGACAACACTAAAGAGACACTATGACTAACACTATCCTGTGAGTTGCAGTTATTTGGGTAGAAATGCCTTGATGATGAGAGATCAAAGAAGATTGACCTACCGAGGGCTATGATATCTCAGATAACCACTTTTTAAAACATTGGTGAGCAGAAAAGAATCTCAGATTGCACAACACTTCAAACCTTCAACAGTAGAACATCACTGTCTAGTGCCTGAACCCACTGTAGCCTTATTTTTATTGTTGTTTATACATTAATTTGTATATTCTGAGATGCTTATTGACTCATCGTATTTATAAAGGGTATCATTATAATTTTTTATGTTTGATAACATTTTGATGTTTGATGTGAATTAAATCAAGCTCTTGACTTGCATCTGTATGATTTTTATTCATTAGATTTGTGGTACAGTACATGATTGTGAACACAAACTGTATCGCATGTTTAAATCAGAGTGTCACACCACAGAAAAATATTCTTCTCAAATCTCTTTATTTCATTTTATTTTGGGCCTATGTACAAAACAGCAGTATTTACACAATTCAGCCCACAAAAGCATGAAGAGGTCACACTAACAGTCGAAGCAATGCTTGATCTGTACCCTGTCTTGAGCAGCACACATTTCTTGCTCGATTTTTTTTGTTTCATTTTTATAACCTAATTTGCCTTTTGCAGTGAAAGTGCAAGATGGATGCTTTTTGTAGCTTAAAAAGACCAGACCTGACCACAGAAGGGCACAAAATGCACAAAGCAGGGCTGACAGAAGCAATTAACTTGTTTCAAAAAATGTGATTATTTTCCATTTTATACATTTTAGTCAAATTTTTTAAAATATATTTTAAAAAATGTCTTTCATCTTCACACAGTGATAACTTGCATTACTGCAAGACTGATATGGAAGTCTTTCAGGAAGGTTTACTGTTTGTAAAACTCATCCTAAACTCCCAGGCTCCCACACTGAGTCCTGGCTTATCCTCATCTCTTTAAAACTACATAATTTAAGGGATCAAGGTTTTACTGGATTAATTTATAATCCTCATTTTAGCTTGTAACCAATGAAAATGAATAGAACGTTCTGCTTATGCATCGGCCACTGGGACGAATAAAACAATGTTTAAGTCACCTTTTTAAAAAATAAATAAACATATATATACTTGAATATTTTCACAACATTTATACCTTGAGCTAACTCATCCTCCCTGATTGCCGGTGTCCCCCATATTAAGGCAACCACATGCACTGTAATCCTTCCTCAGTGATTCTCAGTGATGTCTGCATTTGAAATGAGGACACATGATTAGTGATTTTTGGCATTACTGAGGTTCAAAGACAGTGCTGGGTTTACGTCTATGCTTATATAGAGTTGATCTAAATAGACTAATCTTTATGTCTGGAGAAAAAATATATATAAACATTTTTACAACACATCAGCTTTAGTTGGAATAAAAAAAAATAAAAATCGAACAGCTTGCGTAGTGTCATGGATTTGAATAGGAAAAGTTTTAGTCGGATATTAAACCCTAAAGTGGCATTCACAGCTTCACAGATCTAGGGTCCGAACACATTAATAAAGAATGTTGTGTACAGTTATAGTGAACATCCCTTGTACAGAAAGAACCAAGACTCACTAAAGAAGCTTTTCTCACTATAGACAGGACAGATGAGGTTCAACAACACAGTTTATCACATTCTATGAAAGCTGGAGCTACTTAGCTGGCTAGCTGAATCACCTGTTTGAGGGTTAAGTAAGGCATTTTTATGCAATTTAAAGAATTCATACCATTTAAAGAATATATATTTCTTTTTTTGTCATTTTGTTGACAGGCTGGGAATGACATTGGAAAAAAGGTTTGCTCTGTAGCTTGATACAGAAATGTAAGTTGGACTGTACATCAATTTACTGAACATAAAGCTGTAGCAGTAGTGATTACCCAAAGACAAAAATCATACATTAATAATAATAATAATTATTATAATTTAAAAATTAATAAAACAACATGCCCATGCCAATGTCGGACACACATTCCAGTCAGTTTTACCTGATGAACAAGTTTCGGCTGCATGCTGGTTTTTTGTTTTTTCTTTTGGGGGGGGGGGGGGGGGGATATTTAGGGCGGAACACGGCACAGATTTACGAGCCATGCGCCAAAATGAAAAATAAATAGCAGTCTATGCTTTATAGGCAAAAAGCCCACTTGATTTTCTACACGGATCAGAAGCGGTACTGTGGACAGAACAGAAGAGGTCAAATTCAGACAAGAAATTCACAAAGACAAGGAAAATGATGCAGTGCAAATGAGGTCTCTCCATGCAGCCTGTGCCGCCAGTTCCCACCTCACTCTCTCTCTCTCTCTTTCTCTCGGTCCTGCACTGGGCCACCAGTAAAGCAGTATTCTGATGCAGGGCATAGTCACTCTATTATGTACATAATCACAATCCTGCCATCTGTCACTGTGGTGCAGGCTGGAACTATTTTCTTCATCATCATCATTGTCGTCATCATCGTCTGCAGCAGTAGCAATCACGGCGAAAACCCGAGCTCATGAGTTTTAGAGGAATGCTATAATGGTAGCTGTAAAGAGAAACGCATGGAGACAATGTAATGAATGAACTATGGAACTATTAAACATACTTTTAGATGGACCTTTTTTGACAGCTAACATTCATTCTGTCATCAGAGTTACAGGATATTTTTAAATTAAAATTTTCCTTTCCATGTTAGAAAAATGTCTAGTCAAGATAGACAATTTTGTAATGTCAGTTGTGCCTCTTGTTTTTCCATCACACCGATTAATCTCACAGCTGTGAAAGGCTGTGAATCAGACCTGCGCCCCAAACTGAATTCAATTCACTAAGTAGGATGCTTATTTTGCAATAATAATAATGATAATGTACTTCATGTAGCATTAAGATGAACATAATGTGGTGAATTGTGGTCACTTCTGGTATATGCATTTTATTACAGAGCTTTTACCTGTTATGATCTGAGCTCTCATACTGTTGCAGCCCAAGAACATCATATTTTAGAGTATTTTGAGTTTTCTCTTGATTTTTTTTTTAACCAAAATCCTATAGCTTTAAAATTTTTACTGTCTATTTTAAGTCCTCATATGAACCGTTACTGTCCCATACCGTTACAATTTCCCATGTAAATACATGTACCTGCTCTTACAGGTACATGTATTGGCTAATCAGTTCCTTTTAAGTTAAATAAGTAAATGAACCTGCTGACCTGTTGATGGAGATCCATGATGCAATCAGATTGGAGAGGCTAGCAGTTCTGTGTAGGACACACATGCGCACACAGCAAATAGTTACATGAAAGTGAATATTGCATTGTTCTGTTTATTACTCACTCACTCATTCACTCATCGTCTATACCGCTTTATCCTGTATAGAGGGTTGTGTGGGGCCTGGAGCCTATCCCAGGAGACTTAGTACACAAGGTGGGTACACCCTGAATGGGCTGCCAATTCATTGCACGGCACACACACACACACACACTCTAATATTATATCTATTACTTACACTATGGCTATTACTCTTTCTCGAACAACGAAAGCATATTAATCTATAAATGACTTCACATGATGAATAGACATTGGTGAAATATTCTCACCGACGTAGACTTGTGGTCAACCGGTCGATCTAGCTTGATGCGGATGTCCGTTCGGTTCTGGTCATGACCTTTACCACTGTCAGGAGGCTTGCCAATACCTGGGACATGAACAGTCTGCAATGAGCTTCTACACACTTGACTGTAATCAACCTGACTGGGTTACACACAGTGGAAAAATTCTCATTTTTTTGTATTTAAATTGGACATATTATGGGAAGACTTTTTAGTCTTTCGAGACATAAATTTTTGACATGGGTTTCCAAAAAGTCTTCCCAGTGTGCATGTATAGTAAAGGAAAACACACAAACAAAAAAAATTTTTTTACTTTTGTATTTTTCACTGCTTATTTGCGGACCTCGTATGGAAATTAAATTAGATTTCCTCCTCAATATGACCTCATATTTATGATACAGAAAAAAGTTCATGCTTTATGCGAATGGTATAGATGAAACACTAACATAAATGTTTTGGAGAACTATACTCAGCAAAAAAAGAAACGTCCTCTGACTTTCAACTGTTTTTACTTTCAGTAAACTTAATGTGTAAATATTT
>JAOVVA010000019.1:9130441-9151880 GCA_028565275.1 Leiocassis micropogon
ATATACACATATATATATTTTTTTCTTTTTTATTATTATTATTTCTCCCTAATTTAGTCGTATCCAATTCCCACCCGTCACCAGGGGTCTCCCACATCAAGGCTACTACACATTCAGGGAGGGCTGAAGACCATCAAGTGTTTCCTCCGAACCACTTGACACTAGCCAACAGCTTGTGTGAGCTCACAGACGCCCATGATTGGCTGTAGAGTTGTGATTGATGTGAGAGCGCTAAGTACCCCCCCATCCCACCCTACTGAGAGAGCTTGGCCAATCAGCTCTCTCCAGGCACTCTGCTTTGGAAGGATACATCTTCATCCGGTAATCGAACTTGCGATCTCCGGATAACAGGGCGAGCACTTTACCACTGCGCCACTCGGGAAAATATTATTGTGCATGCCACATAATTATACTTTACTCCTAAAATAACCTATACTGTAAGTGTGTGATACGTTGCCTTAAATATGATCAACTCACCTCCAGCCTAGCAAACTTCTCAGCTTTGTAGCAGGCGTGTTCTGCGTTGATTAGCTTTGTATATAAAAACTCATGGAACTCGGGTCCCTAAGAGAGGAGCAGAACATAAACCATGGTTTAATGCTGAACTGTCTAAAAAACATGAGGCATGTTACAGTACAGTATGTATGAGACTAAATGTCAAACTTTTTTTAGCTTACTTTTTTAAATATGGCAGGATCAGGTAGGGCCGGTCCAAAAAATGGGACATCATCTCTTGCAGTCACTGAAACCTGCACATTTATTATTATCATTATAGTTGCTGACTTTTTCACATTTTTATATAAATGTATGTACATCTTGTGCACCTTATGCTATAACATTATAACTTCCTATAGGTTAAAAGTTGACAGTTGTATTATCTGTGCTTCCTAGTAGTGTAATAAACAGAGATGATGGTTGTTTCAAGATGCTCTACCTTGTACAGGACGCTGTCAGTACACGCATTCTCCACTTGTACCACAATGTAGGCATGTAGGAAATTTGATGCGATCATGTCTGGAACAAAGGGAGTGTTCTGATCTTGGAACACAATAGCCACAATGTCATTTCCTATATGTCTCTTCCTCTGCAGCTGTAACACAGAAAGGATGGAACAGAATTAATAATGAAAACACACTATACATACGGTACACTATACTATATTATACACTATGATCTATAATCAGTAAGAGTTTATCCCCTGCATGTCGCATTTTATATATATGACCATTTATGGGATTTTCCCACATTTCTACTTTGTCAATTACAACACTCTTTAAGTATAAAATTCGTTTCCAAGTTACAAAAAACCCAAAATAATTAGCCAGAACAAATGCATGAAATGTGGGAAAGATTTTGTTGTTTGCAAAACACAGCTTTCATAAACAAGACTGAAAACATGGAAAATATATATGTTGAGAATTGAAACCACATTTTAACACATATTTGTTCTGTAACGCCCAAATTACATACTGTACGTTTATTCCATAAGAATTCAACTTTACTTTTCAACACTTTACAATTTATAATACATATAATATATAATTCACTTCAAAATTCATTTACATCACTTATTTTGCTTGCATAAAGACATAAAGAAATAAAGAATTGTGATTCTTAATTATAAACAGTATAAAAAGTGAAAGTGCATTTTTATTATTATAATTTTTTTTTACATAAAAGAAAAAAATGTATTGATGAATAATGTATAAGACATATTGAATGAACCATTCAAGTGTCTAATTTTGGGTTTACTTAACAAAGAACAAGACCTGATTAATCCATAATGCAGCTGAAAATAAAGTGTTACCACAAAATGTGTTATGAAAGACAATATATTAGGAAGGTACTAATCCTCATCTGCAAACACAAACCAACACAGGTTATAAAATCAAATCTCATCAAATGTTCTTTGGAAAAATTTTGAATATGTTTCCTGAGTCGATTGGTGCAAAGCCCTTTGGTGCAATGCACAATGACCAGACTAGTGTGCCAATGCATTCATAGCTGGAAGTGCTGGGAAGCCTGAATGTGTATGCTCCTGTGGCTGGAAGACTGCTGAAGTCATGATAATCTCCCTCAGCAGATTGTTGGCAAGGATAACGCAAACTGTGGGGATTGGATGGGCCGAGTAGAAACACGGTGCTCCAGATTTATTTATTTATTACATTTTTTAAGCTACAGCTCAGCTCTAAAATGGTGCTCTTTCAAAAGCACCCTATGGTCTGTCAACCAGGAACAGCTGCTACTGTTCTGTGTCTAAGCGTGAGTCCCTTAGGAGCATCCAAAAAAACACTGCTCCTAAGAGAAAGCTTTTGGCACTGGGAGACTAAAAGGTCACTCAGCGCAGCGCGTCATATGACAGCACAGCAGCAAAGGACAGCTGGCTTAGAGGACTGCCGCTCACGCCTGTCTTGTCTGAGCTAATAGGTTATCTATCTTATTAAATAAGGAGGGTGTAACAACAGACCTACTGGTTGGGAGCAGTTTGGCTGCTTACAAATGAAATAATTGACAGGTAGTTTAGTCTGCTAATAAAGAAGAATGTAGCAGCACAGATGTTCACTAAAGCATATGCTTGTACCTGCTGCATGTCACCTTCAGTGTAGGGCAGCTTGGTGGATACGTGAAACATGACCTCTTTGTTGTGGAAGTTGTAGTAGACCGATTCCGTGCCGGTTTGTCCGTGTGTCACGTCCAATCCTCCACGAAAACTAGAGAGAACACAAGCGGACAGACGGTGAGATTCTACCTTTAAGCATAATGGCATTTAGTTTTATTTTAAAAACATCCAGATGCTGTATTTACAAAATAGTTACAAGTCACTCCGACTGGTATGTTAAAAAAAAACAAAAAAACAACTATAACCCCTGCAGTAAAAAATTGTATACACATGGAAGCCCAAGCTCAGACTGTCCAGATGAAATAAGGCATTTCACAAATCCAATACGGGTTCGTTACCACATTACAAATATCATGGGCAGCTGTTTACATCAGGTACAAAACTGATCAGTGGGTATCATGTTCAGTATCTTACCCTTTAAAGTTATGGAGCTCGATCTTCTCACCCAAAAACTCTAAAAACTCCACAAATGCTGGACTTTCCTCATTATTTCCAAACAGCTCCTCCTCAACAGTCTACAATGACAAAAACAAGACATTTAAACTTATAAGAAATTAATAATTTAAATATCCTATACCCCCCTTTTATCTTAGTAAACACAGTGACATTTTTTGGAAGCAAAACAATTCGTACTATAATGGTAAATATATAATACAGTATAATAATAAATAATGTCAACGAATACTGGTTATTAAGTTTTCTTGTCTTGTATTTTAAAAAAGCTGAAGGGGGATACAAGTCTATCTAAACACATACTGTATGATATCTTACTCACCAGGAACCCAAGTGTTATTACAAAAGTTTAAAGATTAAAGTTATTGTTTTTTGGGGGGACCAAATTCAACAAGTATTTTTTAACACATCAGTGTATTTGTACAAATTTAACACATTTCTTTCCAGGGACTAGCTGTATGGCTACCCAAACCCAGCCATATATAATTTATATAAAGAGTTAAAGTTGCACTAAATACAAGGTAATTTTGCAAGATAGCAGTTTAGTTCAGTGGGACTGCGGAAGCTTCATACAGTATGAGTCTCAGCTGAACTTTGTAATGCATTTTTGCACTGAATGAGGGTTGTGGATTTAGGCCCTGATCACTTACATAGTAAACATGCTCTGGGTGACAAACATCACAGTCTTTGTGCAGAGCAGGGAAATTTATAACAACCAAGACCTTATGCGATGTATTTATATGCTCCTCAATTCTGATTTAAGAAAGACTTGAAAAAAAAACCCGAACTACCCCTTAATCCAACAGGAGAGGATTTACCGACACCTACTGAACACACTCAATGGATGGACAATCTAACCATCTAATATCTGTACCTACTGTGGAATGGTCGGACATTTACAGCTACCTGATAGAGAAACAAGGCATGTATACTAAATAGGTCTGTATTGTATTGCTGGTAACACAAACCCAACGATTAAGTTAAGTATCACCATTCAAGCACTTAGAGTGTTATGAGGAAACATTATTCCTTCTACTTAACCAATTTCTTTATAAAGTTCTACAATTCCAACTAAATGCAGTTCTAAATAAAGTACTGAAGTGTAAACTTTTTGATGATGATAGATCGATAGATACTTCATTAATACAGAATTTCCTGACTGTCTTAGCCCCAACCTTTTGTCTTAATTAAACTTGTTTCTGATTTTTTTGGCTAGCATTGGCCGCTGGCACATGATGTCCCTAGCTAACACCATGACGTTATCATAGCACAGGCTCTAAAAGGGTCTATTCAATTTAACAGGATGGAAGTCATAAAATTAAAGATTGTAAATTTGGCTTCAATTTTAATCTTTCATACAAGCTGAATCAAGCAAATTGTTATGAATCGACATCCATGCATGACATATTTTCGTAGTTGTTCTTGGATGTTCGGTAGCACCTACTCTGAAAGTCAATGTGATTCACAGGATCATCGCTCATTAGTCGAATCAGTGTACAGGAATAGAAGTGTTCCTGTTTTTCAAGAAGTCATACAATAACATGAAAAATGTAAGGACATTGCTTTTGTTAGACAGAACAAAGCGTAAAATTCAAAAGATGCTAAATAAAAACGAATCGCTCTGAAGTGCTTCAACAATCAACCGAGTAAGACAAAGACCCAAGCACACTCTCATATCAGCAAAACCTACAGAGCTAGTTCATTATGATTCCCTATGGGGCAATTAGCCTGATGAAAATGCTAATTGCTTTCCTGAATAAACATCATGCATTTTTTCGTCGAGCGAAGCCGTGGGTGATGAGTGCACAGCGGTAGCGAGAGCTGTCTTGATGCCATAAAAAGGTGTAGGTAAGATGCTTGTGTTAGTCTCCTGATGGGTTCAGTACAGTACAACAGAGCGGGAACAGAGCAAGTACATTTTGTCTGTGATGACAACAGAGAGGTGATAGGAAAAGACTCTATGTGTGGCCGCCTCATTAAGAGCCTCTCTATGCTAATGCTGTGAGGGGGGTTTGTATAGGCTCTCTTATTCTGCCCACTGCTCATCTAGTCCAACTTCAAGGTCAAGGATCTGTGTGAACAAACCTCTTTACCAGGCCCTTAGAAAACAAAAGCTTTATAATTTGGAAACAGAGTGGAAATAATGCTTGAGGTGATGTTATTTGTTATTTAGTGAAGATAATTTTTTATTCAAAGTACTTTTTTATTTAGAAGGTGTGTGTGTGTGTGTGTGTGTGTGTGTATGTCAGTGCATAAGTTAGTTGGGTGCTACTCAAAGGTCAAAGGGATTTAAAATAGACTACAAATAATGAAATACAAGGTCAGAAGTGGATAGAGATGCTCCTGTGAGACTCACCTGTCCAAACTTCTGATATATTACTCCGAACTTGAAGTTGTTACTGATGACATGCTCATCAAACGTCACAATAAGCCTCGAAGCCTTTGGGAAAATAACATAAGAGATAAACTATACATTTAGCAATAGAACTGTTGCATACTAAAAGTAAAACACATTGGTACACGTGTATTACAAGATACTGTAGTAAGGTGAGGATATTGATATATATATTATTTTGATACTGTATTGTACATCAAGTCATCTGGCATTCCAAGTTTTAAAAATTAAAATAAAAGATTTAGCTGAAAATGTTTTTCTTTTTCTGTACGACTTTTTATCTAGCTGTTTCTCACTCACTTCTTTTCAATACCACTTATCCTCTATACGGTTACAAGAGGCCTGGAGCCTATCCCAGGACCTGGGGCACAAGGCGAGCCTCTCCAGTCCATCTCAGGGCATAAGTATGCACACACTCACTCACACACTACGGGCAATTTAAGAATGCCAATTATCCTAATCTGCATGTCTTTAGATTGTGAGAGGAAACTGGAGTACCCGGAGAAAACCCACCAAGCACAAGGAGAACATGCAAATTCCATGCACACAGGCCCTAGACGGGACTCGAACCCTCAAACCTGGAGGTGTAAGTGAAAAATCTGAAGTTGTTCTCCTAACCAAGATATTTTACATTGACATCTCCTTGTACAACAATAACAATAATACAATACATTAAAACATACAAAATATATTTCTATATTTTTTTCTTTAACTACTACTACCACTACTACAACTACTACTACTACTATTACTACTACTACTACTACTACTAATACTGTTATTGTTCTTTTGACTGGAATCTGATCCACACATTTGCAGATGCCCTGCAACCCCAGTGGCTAGGTGTGGAGCACTGGCTGGAATCAAAACCAGTGAATCACCAATGGCCATATAATAATAATAATAATAATAATAATAATAATAATTATTATTATTATTATTATAATCTTAATTCTTTTTGGTTACTTTTTGTTTCATTTCAGTTTTTCTTTATTTCTCACTTTAAAGTACATTATATGGACTATGGTTTGTGGATTCCTGACCAGCACATGACCATTTCAAAGCCCTGGCCCGTAATGTGGGTCCACCTTTCACTGCTAAATTATGTTCCGCTCTTCTAGAAAGGCATTCCAGTAGATTTTGGAATGTGACTTTGGGGATTTGTACTCTTTCAGACAAGGGCATGAATGAAGTCAGGTGAGAAGGCCTGGTGTGCAGTGGACACTCCAGTTCATCCCATTGGTGTTACGTGGGGGTGAACTGGAATCCATATTCATCCATTTCCAACTTGGTGAACCATGCCTATACTTACTGACCTTGACATGTGCATGTTACAGCGTACAAAGATATTCTAGACAGTCGTGTACTGACAATTTATGCATTGGTCATGTTTAGAAATTCTTTGAGCAGCATTATAAATGTATAAAATGTGCTATACAAATAATGGTTTAAATTATATTAACTGAAGAGGCTAAGAATATATGGTAGACACCTGCATACCTTTGGGTAAAGCACTGGGCAGAAGCGATCCACATTCACCTCCTCACACACAAGCTGAGAATACAAGAAAACAAGGATTCAAGCTAAATAATTTTTTTTTCTCTTCTGTTCTTCTTGTTTGTTGTAGAAATCAATCCAATGCCTCTGTCAGGGCTGATAAGATGAGGCTATCTATCAGGCATGACATTGAGGAAGATGAATTACAATCGCACAGAAGAACAATGCTGATTCATATGCTCACCTTGGCCATCTGGACAACATTGGGGAATTCAGTCAGACATGATATCGGGATCACGTCGTGATATGTCTTCAGTTTGCTCCTGGGGAAGAACAAAAGATGCTCTGTAACGCTAATATGATTTCATTTTAATCTTACGTTTTAACTGATGGATGTAGAGACTCATAATAGAGTCGTTCAGAGTATTTGGTGATCAGCATGAATGCCGTAATTATGTCACATAGCCGAAATGTCAGCAATGTCCTACAGTCGTCCCCCTCCACCCACATGCTGGCCCACATCGCCCATGTGGTGTCTAATTTGGAAACGAAAGAGCTGTGAAGGTGCTCAGGAGAAAGAGGTGTGACTGAATGCGATATTACTGTCTCCAGATATGACTCATGGTTCAGTGAATGGATACCGCTATGTCTAGAATGATCTTTAATCCAACTGAAAGTGCAAAGCAAGGCAACTCAGGAGGAGAATATTTGTCAAAGACTAATCCCTCAGAGTCCATAAGACATTAAGAAGGTATAAGATGAAAGGGTACATACAGTTTGAGCTATTAAGAACGATAGTGATGCATACCTTAACATCAGACGGAGGTGCTCCTGGTCACCGATCACTTCATATTTAACAGAGAAGACCAGGTGGCCCAGAGCGCTGTCCATTGTATAGTAATTAAAGTGCTCCTAATGCCAGAGGGGGAAGAAAGAGTGTGAGAACACATTCATCTTCATCCTTCAACAGGCACATTTGACGAAATGCACACAGACATGTGTCTGCTACAAGGTCGCACTCCGAGACTCATCCATTAGGAAAATTTCATTAGCTAAACACATTGTGTCAAATTAGGCACAAAACTAATATGTCTTCTTTAGCGCTAAGCTCTAAAACATGCTAAGGGACATGCATAAATGTTCTTGGTGTGACAATGGTCATGTGTCTTATTTCGGTCAAATGGATTTTCCTAATCTCTGAGGGAAGGTTTTTCTTTGTTAAAATGCAAATGTCATTGCACAAATGCAAAGTGCAAGCCTGACGTTCAGGCCTCAATAAAGAGAAATGCTACAAGACAGTGTTTATCTTTTAGTCTTCTGCCTTTTTTTTATAGATTCATATGTGTACTATGGTCTTACCTTGCACATAAAGTGTTTTCTATAGATCTTGGCTGTAGTGTTGGTTTCCAGCTTGATTTGAGAAGTAAGAGACAGCAGCTGATCCGGATCATTGCCGTTGCTCAGCTCGTGGTTGGTGCCTTCAATCCAGTAACCTCCGAATTGAGGCAGAAGGATGAGAGGAAAAGGACTTTTCCTGCCCAACACCTAACAAAAAGATCAAACACTCCTGTAAATCTGGGCAACAGATAAAAGAAGGAAATGTGACTGAGATCTGGTGCTGGGATTACCCTACCTCATGAACACTGGGGTATGGGATGTAGTCCTCTTCAGTCTAAAAGAACCAAACACACACACACAGGCACACACACACAATGCTGTTGTAGTTTGCTCACATAGTATATTAGTAGACATATTATATTTTAATATTCAGAAACTTGTGGGAAAGAGTTTAACAATCAAGAGTGAAATTTTTCAGATTATTACGTAACAGCCACAGGCTAAAAACTACTGTATTGTTTAGCACAAGTTCATCTCATTTGACTGCAACTCTATTAGTTGTTGTCGTAGAGAAGGCTTACTGCTGCCGGAACACAGCGCTGATCAGCCTGGCTGATAACTCCCCTTCTATCTGAAGATGTCCAAGCATCAACAATGACTTGGAAATAATCGGGTCTGTGTGTGTAGGTGTGTGTGTGTGTGTGTGTGTGTGTGTGTGTGTGTGGGTGTGTGTGTGTGTGTGTGTGTGTGTGTGTGTGTGTGTGTGTCTGAAGGGCATACTTTAAGGGGTGGAGGAAGGGCACACCGCTGTTCATCCATTCTGTTGCTCTAAAACACAGCGAAAAACACACATCACATCAGGATACTCTCGGGCACATTTATCATTCGCTAGTTTAAAAAATGTTAATAGAATAAATAGGAATCACAGTATATTATACACTGTAAAGGGTAATTAATATGATGTCATATTTAAGACAGTGTTAACAGTTGGTTGATTTAGCTGGCAGGAGGGAGGATGAGGGAGGAGGAGGGAGGAGGAAAAAACATCATGTGAACAGAATCTGATGGTTATCATTTGAATAAACATTTGATAACTAAACAGATTAAATGTTTATAAAATTTCATGCAAGCATTGTCAACATAATGCCTTCATAGCACTTGTAGAAGCATGAAACAACACCAGGAAGTACACTTTTTTTTAATAACATTCTACAAAGCAACACTATGTGTTTTACTAACTAACTATGAAAACTATGTTATATTAAACTGTAATTAAACAGAAGTAAATATATAGACAAAATGATTTCCACTGATGGATTTAGAGAAAATTATGATGGCTTATCTAGACTTTACTGTTGTGTACATTGCAATTCCTCATATATAAATATGGCTTTGTCCTCAAATAGAAAAAAAAAGTTTGCCAAAAGAATAATAATACCCAATGGTCCTCATACTGTATGAAGATCGTACAAGAATATATAAACATGCACAGTATATTACATAAGTATAGGTCTTGAAAGTTTAAGACAGATTAAAAGCGATGACTGGGCATTTAAGAACATTATATGATTTTCATCAATTATCAGGATTGTGTTAGTTGCTTTATAAAGTAAATATGTTTGCAAAAATATAAAAGGCACTGATCATTTCACTTATGGAACATATACAGTAACGTGTGAAAGTCTTGAGCCACCCCTCATTTCTTACTGTACATACAGTACTAAGTTAAATTAAAGAAATGGAAACATGTTTTATTGTGACAGGCTGCAAATGATTAAAAAGTTTAGAAATTTGCGTATTTAGGTACCAACCTTAGCATTTCTCCTCTCGTCCTTTCCAACCACTCAGCTCCTTTTTACTTTTTTTATATTTTGTGTGCCTTTGTCATTCATTTTTTCCCCTTACTACAGGCATTTACTGTATATGTGTGTGCTAATCAGCTTTATGACTCGATTACCATAATTAGACATAATGACATTTACTGTTTTATATACTTTTATGCCTGGGAATTAAGTGGCAATCAAGTAACTTTAGTATTTTTCAGTTGCAAGCCTGTATAAAGGATCTTGTTATCTGGTGAATAATGACATGATCCGATTATAAGAGCCAATGCATTTCTTCTGAAAATGTAATAAATGTATTATACATTACTCTGAAGATAATCCTCAAATATAGACATACCAAAATATTATAAAAAGCAGCCACCTGCGTGAACCACAAGTACAGCAGATACGAGACATAATTTCATTTTAAAAATGCAAAGAGAATCGTAAGAAGGATAAATAACTATTATTACATGCATAAATGGGGGAAACGATAAAAGCGATTTTGCAATTAATACAGAATATGACCACTTTTTCACTGTAAGGCAGACTATAAAAAAATTCTTGACCTAAATAATTCGACATGTCACTTGGTCCTGAGGTCTTAAAGAGGTATCTTTGTCCAGGCCAAGCCATTATGCTCTGGATGTGTATTTGTATGGGCTCTGATGCTGATGATAGGTGTATCTGTGCTTGAAATGCAGGACCGCAATATTCAGTTTATTAGATTTTTCTTCTATTTGATGATGCAGTGCAAACAGGCATCTTTTTTATTTTTGTGATAACAGCTGTTTCTTGTTGGAGTGAGATGTCTGATGTATGATGTGTCTTCTGCTTTTATGGTGGTCTAGTCACACATGGTCTAGTATTCACATACAATGTGAATATAAAATAAAACCATGTATTTGTCTATGCAATAGATTATAACAGATTCCAGAACTGTTATCTTCTTTTCGAATGACTTCGTGTTGACCGTTTGATATCATGTCATTCATTATTTCTGCTCTGATCACAAACGACTGCTTGTAAAATCAGGAAGATGTCAGAGCTGATATTTATCAGACCGATTCTTACACCAGACTAAAATAATTCTATGACCAGATGGTGGCCCACCTGGGACTAAAACTTCCAGACTGTTATTTGAATATATACGTCTATCCGGTTGTTATTTCGATATGAGTGTTTTTAAAAGCCATAAAGTATATTTATTATTGTTATGCAAAAATATATCACCTATTCACATACGGGAGATGAATGATGTCAATAAGTGACTGCAGTTTAGTTGTCACTCGACCAGTCTTCTTCAATGATGACTAATTATGTTTTCATCTGAGTTTGAGGTACAAGTTGCAGAACAAGAAAATACTGTACATTATAAAGCATGAGGCAATATATTCAAACAGGATAGTCTACAACTGTGTCCTTCACAACAAGTGGAAAGCAAACAACTTGTGATTAGGTAACCAGTTCTGAGAGCTGGTTTTGAGGTTAGTAAGACATCTAAGCTGAAGAATGGGAGAGCGAGATTAAGATAATAAAAGCAATACTTTACCTGCATCCTTTCAATCATTTCAAATAAATCAGTAGTCTGAAAAAGGGGGGAGAGGAAATGAGATGAGTGAGGAGTCTGATGATAAAACCGACATGTGAGAGCTGAGCCCTGAATGATGCTACATGGTCTAAATAGGGCAGGAGTTAAGATAGTGAACACACTGCAGTGCTTTTAATCAAGCTACCTGCACTGAACTCTACTTCACTTGATTATGCCACTATAGCTCTGCGGTGTGAGAGTGACCTTTCTGGCCCTCATCTCCACAAATGTCATCAACAGATTATTTAATTATTGAATGAAGCACTGAAGCATCTTAGGACAGGAGGAGATTGTGCCAGAGGAAGTCGTTAATAGCAGTAAGTCAGCGTTAGTACTGTAGTTAGCAAAACCCCACTGCTTGTCTTTAGTGTTAAATCATTGATTCGATGTTAAATCACTTTTGTTATCTTTCCATGATTACATCATTATACTGCAATGTGTTTTGTAACATCAGGGCATGTGCAGTACCAGTCAAAACTCTGGACGCACTAACAACACACACAGCACTGTGCAAAAGTCTTCTTCATATTTTGTATCTAAAGAGCCAGATGTTTTTATATTTCTTTTTAATGTAGTCTTGAGGAATAATTCTCCAGTCTTCCTGAAGGAAATTTTTGTCTCTCATTCTCAGTCCACTGACTAATTTCAGAGAAATATTTTTCAAAAGTGACCCATGAATCATTCAAGCATTAAAAATAAAAATCTATCTAAAAGCATGAACCAGTGAGAAACAGGTGCAGATGATGACAGATGATCAGGCTGGTAATTAATACACTGGTGTTGCTGATAATTTTTTTATTTTACCTTCAGGCACTTTGCACCCTGTCGCAGTAAAACATTTGTTCCCATCTCGTTCATTTAATCTACCTCATTTAATTTTATTTAAATATGAAATGAGGGTTGCCTCAAGACTTTTTCTTTGGTGATTCTGGTTCTGCTGTACAGTAGTTCTGTCATTGGTTGATTACCCTAATGTCCACCCCTGTCACCTTCATTAGGTTGGGTATTTCTGCCCTGCTGTTTTGGTGTCTCCTTATGAATTTACATCATGCATTTTTAGCATGAACTCCAATCTTTGTTTTCCAGTACCTTATTATCGCGCCTGTTTTTTATTGTCTTTAACCCATGTTTTTTATTTGTAATATGAGCTTTGCTCGTTTCATGTTTTGTTTAGATGCTTTATTCAAATAGGAATTATTTTATAGTTTTAATATGTTCCTCTTTCTATTATAATTATATAATATGATTAACATTTACAAAAGAGGAGGCATTGGTGGCTCAGTTGTAGGTTTCTTGCCTGCCATGCAGGAGGTCCGGGTTTAATTCCCAACCAATACCCAAACCCCAGCCGCTGGATGCAGTACCAGTCACAAGACTGAATAAAATGGGAGGGTTGCGTCAGGAAGGGCATCCGGTGTCAAACCTGTGCCAAGTTGTTGTGCAGATCAAATAGTCTGTTGTGGCGACCCCTCAACGGGAACAGTCGAAAAACTAACAACAACATTAACAATTACAGAAGACTTTGAGCACTGTACGGTCATGAAACTGGTGCGAAAAGTCCATATTTCCGTGAATGACAATCCCGGCCAATGTGGCATGGAGTGCAATTTTTCCTGTGAACAAAATTTCGAGTAGAACATCTGATCCATAAAAAAACTTGTCGTCGACTTGTGGAAAAGCCTCATCTTTCTGTGGGAACTGTACACACAATCATTTAAGAACACCACTTGCACAAAATAGGAACTTGGCTTGGAGTACAGTCCTGACCATTTCCACATGTTTGGGCCATTGAAGAAGGGGTTCCTGGGAGGCCAGGATTTCAGAGATGAAGCAGACAGTCTGATCACTGCTCCGGCATCCTGAGAAAACGTTCTACTTTGATGGTACTATATCCAAGCGCTAGTGAAACGCTGGGATAAGTGCATTAGTGTAGCAACAGATTATATAGAGAAATGAAGGGAGTTTGTTCCAGCTTGACTCACAATGCCCCTCATAATAAAGTGAGTTAGTTAAGGGGTTTCATGTTTTTTTTTTTTACACATCCTCATTCCACATTCTGAGGAGAAGCTTTCATCTTTTTGTATCGGACTCACTGAACATCGTAGTGCAGAATGTCGAGTCTGCACAAGCCTCACATTTTTACCTGTAATAATGTGAACGCAGCTCACCACTGTATTTCCAGTAGGTGTGTGTCTAATGAAATCTACATGAATTTCTTCCCGTTTGCCTTGGCAAACAGATTGTGTACCATCTAGCATTGTTTGAGTACACTGTGCAACTCCTCCTTCATAGGCAAACAGACCCTACTTCCCTTAAAACAAACATCTGAGAAATTCAACCCGGAAAAATAACAGTCACCATTTTGCATCTTGCTGGTGGAGAAACAGGAGGAAATAGAGTGTGTGTGTGTGTGATGAGAAGCTGATGACCTGTTTAGTGTATTGCTCTGACAAGAGTTCTCATACCTCTCAGCTATCAAACAACCAACAAAACAGCAGGCAGTGAGGCTTTATCAAAAACTAATAGTAAAAACCATGCACCATATGCTGTTCCTGATCCTCGGCTCAAGGGATCCTCCTTCAGCAAACACTGCCTGAGTCATGAACACTTGCTGCTTTGGACTAACACAAAGCAAATTCAATGCTAAGAATATAACAATAAAAAGTGCTCCCGGATACAAATAGTACTGTACATGCCAACTATTACTTGATGTGTACAGTATGTGTTAGACTTTTGCAGATGTTAAAATAGTGAACAATAAATGCGTAGAATATTTCTCTCCATATACAGCAGAGATGCTATGGAGATAAAGGTTTTTATTTTTTAATTAAACTGACTAATTATTCTTAAGCGTGCAGTGTTCAACATGTGTTTTCATATAAAATTTACTTCTTTACTTGCTTTCTGACTTCTGTTTAGCTTTAGAGGTGTACTTACGATCCCAGGCCTTTTCCAGTGTCCCACTGTCACATGGACTGGACTTCTTGTGGCCATTCTGAAGTGATGTCAAGTGTTTCTTAAACAAAGCAAAATCCTTCACATCCAGTTTAATCCAAGTCTATGAATTTTATTATTCCTGAGCATCCGGCAACACCTCCCTGTTTCCATCCGAGTAAGAAGAAAAGTCCAAACTGAGACCCAGGAGAGTGTCCCATCACATTAGTGTGAGAAAGCCTCTAAAGAAGAGGGCAGCACTGCCTTGCTCTGCGAGGTGTGTGTGTGTACTTTGTATGTGTGTTTGTGTATATGAGCGTGAGGTTAGAGCCAATATTTCTCTTTTCCTCCCTGTAGACTGGTGTGGGAATTGGCAAGGCAAGTCTTGCATTCCTTACTCAAAGAGCAGCTCTTTTTATACTCTCTCTTTGAGGTGTAGAGGTGGAGCTGAGAGTCGGGTTATACTCCAACAAGCCTGCATGGAGAACATGCAGTGCAGCTTTGATGCTCTGTGCCACATCAACAGGTATCGGGCATTTTATTTTGTTAAGCTTTTGGAGCCGCATATGAGAAAACTAGTGCATGATGAGATATTATCTTTACATGCTAATGAGTTTAGATTATTACTTTGAAAGTCTCAATCAAAAGACTGAAACCTTCTGTTGTGTTCAGGTCAAAATGACCCATTTTCAAATCTTTCTACAAGTGGAGCATTACTACATGACTAAATTATGACTCCATTACTAAAAAATTTTCTGAGGTTTTGGAAAAGAAAAAAAAGGTGTCTGGGTACTGCTTGTATCAATAATGTTGTGTTGTGCATATTGTGCATAATGGTGCATAAAGATAAAATGTGTACTTTAAAAAAATGCATTTGCATAGCTGTCAGCACAGAATAAACTACATAGAAGAAGAAGAAGCTAAGATCCCTTAAATATACAAGACAACCTCCCTGAAAAGTGTAGGCGACAAAACATGATTAAAGCAGCTGTAAGCGATGATCTGCCATTATAACTGAGAGTTTGTACTAAAATAGATGTTCTAAAAAATATGGTGGGACTTTTCAAGTGAATTTTTCAACATGCTGTCAACTTGAATATTTTTTTAGCATGAAGCTCATACAAAGCACACTGTTAATTAACAAGAGGCCAAGGATTAAAGTTACCAAAATATTCTCTACTAGTTTGTAATGCTTTTTGCATCTTTTGTTTCTCTCAAAACTGCAGAATGGATTGCTATGCATTTGAATATAATGTTGCATTTCCAATAAAAACCCATCATATACTATATATATATATATATATATATATATATATATATACTATATATATATATCTTACTAGATACCTTACTAGGCACTGACCAGACAGGGTGATCGTACCTTTGTTTATTTCTCTTTAAACAGGAACAAAGTACAGTAATGATGGTAGGTTTATGTTAACCTCATTCAATATAATAACACATTAACAAACATCATTTAAGTAGTAGTAACATAGAGATGTACTGTAACATGTAGGTGATCAGTCAAAATAACTTTGCATTGTTCTGCAGTGGCTCCGTCCAAATACAGGCACAAGACGACATGCCAGCAAAATGCCTCCAAGGCATGACAGAGTCACTAGTTTTATTGAATCACCAATCACCTATCTATATTTACTTAACTAATGTTAGAAAAAAATGTTAGCTAGCTATGAACCTGTACAATACCTATGCCTACCTATTATGTTGCTAAGGTAAGGAAGTACATAGAACAGTTTAGAAGTCGGACGTTTACATACACCTTAGCCAAATACTTTTAAACAGTTTTTCACAATTCATTTAATCCTAGTAAATATTCCCTGTCTTAGGTCAGTTAGGACCTAAAACAGGGTTTTTTTTTTTTTTACAAAAATAATTGTAAAAAAAAAAATACAATTAATTTCAATTTAATTTCTTTCTTCATGTTTGCAGTGGGTCAGACGTTTACATACGTTTAGTTAGTAAGTGGTAATATTGCTTTTAAATTGTTTACCATGGGTCAAATATTTTGGGTACCTTTCCACAGGCAATAAGTTGCTGAATTTATAGCGCATTCCTCCTGACAGAACTGGTGGAAGTGAGTCAGGTGTGTAGGCCTCCTTGCTCGACCACACGTTTTCAGTGCTGCCCACAAATTTTCTATTGGATTGTTGCCAGGGCCACTCCAATACTTTGACCTTATTATCTTTAAGCCATTTTGCCACAACTTTGGAATTATGCTTGAGGTCACTGACTATTTGGAAGACCTGTTCGTGATCAAGCTTTAATTTCCTCTCTGATGTCTTGAGATGCTGCTTCAATTTATCCACACAATCTTTCTTCCTCAAGTACACCAGTCCCTCCTGCATTAAAGCACCCCTACAACATATTGATGCCATCCCCGTGCTTCACTCTAGGGATGTTATTTGGCTTGCAAACTTTTTCATTTAAACAACAATGATTATTATGGGCAAACAGTTACATTTTACAGTAGTTTTATCAGAATTACTTATGCACCCATTTCCTCCAGTGTCTTCACGAACTCCTTTGCTGTTGTTCTGGGATTAATTTGTACTATTTGTACCAAAGTACATGTTTTTTTTTTCCTGAGTGGTATAATGGCTGCATGGTCTCATGGTGTTTATACTTGCAAAGTCATTATACATACAAGTTATGGCTGATTTGATTTTAAAATGATGCCAAACAAAGAGACACTAGAATTGAAGGTAGACCTTAAAATACATCCACAGTTACACCTCCAAATGACTTTTAGACTATCGGAAGCTTCTAAAGTCATGACATAATTTTCTGGAATTTTCCAAGCTGTTTAAGGACACAGTCAATTGTGTGTATGTAAACGTCTGACCTGTTGGAATTGTGACATTATAAGTGAAATTATACCTTTTAATTATAAGTGAAATAATCAATGTGGAAACAATTTTTGGAAAAATTGCTTGTGTCATCCATAAAGTAGGACGTCCTTCCTAACTAACTTGGCAAATCTATAGTCTGTTGACATAAAATCTGTGGGTGATAAAAAAAATCTGTTTTAATGACTTCAATCTTATAGGCACAATATAAAAAATCCACTGGCAAAGAGGTTGACACATGGCCTAAAAAGAATGAAAGGAACACTAAAAAGGATTTACCACTGCAGCTCCCTTCCCTGCCCTGCCTGCACCACCCAAACTAATCCATTTTTTTGCTTTTCAAACTGAAATGCAAATAAAATGCAGAGCGAAAAAGCACACTAACAAGGAACAACGACAGAGCAGAACAGAACAGAACACAGTGTCTGCTTATTGACTTTCCACAATGAGATGGCGCTCCACCTGCAGCTGAACATTTCTTTTTAACGAGACCATAATAAACATAATGTTGATGTCTATCATGGGTCATCTAGTTCCGTGGAAACAAGGAACTGCAATCATCTCATAAAAGGATGTTAGTAGGAGAGTATCCTGTGTTGTAGATATGGTTGGAAAGTACACACAGACACACATTATTGCACTGGACAAACAGTGACGACTGGGTGCATCTCAATATCAGGCTCATCACTGTACACTACTGCCATCTAATCCAGTGTTAATTGATAGCACAGAGCCATCTTTCTGTACACACAGCCATTTGTGGTGTATACAGCCCATTCCTTACTTCACTTACTATATTGAGTAGTGCATAAAATAGAAAAAGTGCAAAAGGGAAAATCAATAAATAGTTTAGGATATTTAAAGCTGGTGTGTCAGAGAACCAAACCATGAAGATGCATGAATCACAAATCTGTAGGTGAAAAGCTCTCATATGCTGTGCTACATTGCGTATGATTGCAGACACTAAAGTACCTGGATAATTTTGAAACACCATAGAATCTCTTAAAATCTTACATAAGCTATACATCTTGTCAGCCCATTATTTCCACCTCCTTTTTTTCAACTTAAACTAGCATGACTTACACATGATACAGTTTCCATCATATCATCATATCTACTGTATGTACTGTAAATTGGAGAAGACTCATTACATCAATGCCTTATTATAGGTGCTCCCCAGGGATCAGTTCTTTGCCCACTCTTTTTTTTACGACATACTGAATCACAGTGCTTAGTGTTCTAATCTCATGACTTCATCTATCACTGCTATCCTCGTGACAACATTATTTTTTTTCCCTCCCATTCACCTCAGAATCTCACAGAAAATACAAGACTGTCTAATCTCTTCCTAGATGGAGATTCATGATGTGAAACTCTATCTTAATCAGAAAGAACAGAAAAACTGTCGATAGGAATTCTTATCAACTAAGTGGGCATTTTAATGATCATGAACACCAAGAACTTTAGTTTGGGTTTAGATCCCACTGATTTTGTTTACATCACTATATTACAAGACAAAAAAAAAGTTATGCTTGTCTCAAGTCAGCACATGACCTCTCTACTAATAATATCCAGTGGTTTCTGTATATGATCAAAATGTGGAAATGGTAAGGGTTATATTTCGTAGTGTTAGAAACTAGGATAGAAATGGTAATAGATAGAAATAGTAATAAGACAGTTTTATATATTATGAAATTATATATATATATATATATATATATATATATATAAAATGAAATTTGATGTCTAAATAATAAAAATGTATATAAAGCTACATTAAAATATCAAATTTAATATCTGTTTTTGAGTCAATTACAGGTGAGGATCTGACCCCAAGTTTAAGAGCCTCTCATCTAAAGAGGAAAAAAAAACATTCATTCTTGGTATTATGAAATTACCAAGTGACCATAAAGAGTCTGGGTAAAGTCTTGAAGATACAGCAAAACCTCTTGAAATGAGCGTCTTAAAGATGCAATGTTAAGCCTCCTGGATCACATGTAAAGTGCTAGAATATATCACAGGTCCTGCTCCTTAGCTTAATGTGTCATGCTCATTGCTGGGTTAGTCCTTTTGTCTCACGTCTCCTGCAAATCAATTTCTTCTGTTTTGCCTCCTGTATAATACTGAATCAACTATGTTATACCTACAGTATATAAGTCTTTATTGTAAATACTGAGTACTACTGTGCCAGAGGCTAGTCGACAGCTGCTGTACTAATACTGTATGTGGTGACAGTTCATCAGTGTATAGTCAGATCATATCAGCAGTACGGATCAGCATACAGGATAGCTGTGAATGTCATTTGAAATAATAAATGTATATGACTGTTTGTATTTAGCTAGATAAAGGTAGTCCTGTGAGACATGCTCTGATAAATGGCATCACTTAAAGCCAAGAGAATGATGTAATTCCTTAGTCGTGCACAATCGCAACTGGGTAATGCCCTTTAAAGTTCATGGGAATAGAGAGTAAAGAATTATGTTTATATGATTAAAAGATGGCTGATGTATTCAACACCACACAAAGTTAAACTAATAAAAGGGAGAGGGAGATTTTTTTGTTTTTTTCTTGTTCTTGTTGTGGTCCCTTGAGGCTCAGACTGACCTCAGACTCTAGTTTTTATCTAGTTTTGATAAAAGTTATATTTATTGGATACTTGTTGATAGTGAAAGCAAATATTATTCTTTATAAAAACTTTATTCACAACTTTCTATAAGCTCTATTTTAAATCAATTCAACTACTAACTACCTCTTTTGAATGACCAATGATTTAAAAACTTTTGCTCTTTGACAGATGAAAGCAGATTTTCAAGTTTCACTGATTTGGTTGCCTATCTAGATGTTGTGCAAACAGGGCAGCATGCTTCCTGCCTCACTTAGATCCATAGCGTTATCACTGCACCTAGTGGTCCTAAATCTAAACAAAGGTCCACTGTGGCAGGAATTATTTTGGTCCGTGGACAGGTGTGGAGCAGAGGACAGGGCAGTTAATGACAGAAATTGCAAACTGGATTAGTTTAAATATACTGTATGATTCTCCTAAATCTTTAAAGACAATAAATGGAATTAAATCTACAGTGGTGGACAAAGGTATTGATACAAAAGTGAATTAAATTTTTTAATGACATTCTCATATTTGTTAAATAATATATACAAACAGGATTATAATGTGTTACAACAATTAATATTTAGTATGAAGTCCTTTATTATTCAAAACATGCTGCATCCGGCAAGGCTCAATCCTTGCATGCTTGATTGCTTCCTGAAAACCATGTACAGAGATGGTTTCTTGAATTTTACTGCCTTTTCACCATTGTCCAACTGTTTTCTGTTGGGTCTTTGGTCTAAGATGACCCTCCAGAAACTGAACACCAATGTCACAAAGCCAAATCTTGAACCAGATAGGCTAGAACTAATTTGTGAAGTGACCTGATTTGAGCACAGAGAGAACTAATACATGGCATATGTTGTGTTAATACTTGTGGTCACTAGTGTGCTGAATTCTAACAAAAATTATGAACCGTTATGATACAGTATACTGTATATGAATATTGGGAAAGGGAAAGGAGAATTATGAATTGTACATCAGAAAAGCCTGTGCACAACAGTGACCTTGTTTCTCATGCAAAGGCTGAGAAAAAAAGGGAAATGTGTCTCTCTTTTCCAATATACACATTTGTTTTGGGATAGCTTCAGGTGTTCTGTTTTAGTATTCAGTAGATAGTACTGGAGCATACTACAGTCAAGTGCTATAGACTCTTGAATTAATGTCATTATTATCATCCTGCCGCAGCAAAGTCTATAATCCACTGATGGTTATGTTGTTAGAACAAGTGACATTGGTCCAGTGGCGATTTCTTTAAGACTGCAAGGGAAGCTCAGCTTCCCCTATAATGTCACAAAATTAATGGTCAAATTATG
>JAOVVA010000019.1:9153916-9171342 GCA_028565275.1 Leiocassis micropogon
GTTCAAAGGAGATTAATGCATTTTTTGGACGCCTTTAGCATTCCTTTACAATGTAGAAAGAAATAAAAATCAGGAACCATCATGGAGTTAGAAAGTGCTCTAAAACTTTTGAACGGTAGTGTGTGTATATATATGTGTATGTATGTATGTATGTACGTATGTATGTATATATATATAAACTTCAATCTCTTTTACTTCAGACATAATACATGACATATTATCCTGTTCTGTATAGTCTTACAAAGTTAAATTCTAATTATTGATTGAGAATCTGACTGTTTTAGTCACTCAACGCAGTGAAGAACTGCCTTTTTCACAGTAGAGGCCATTTGACTGGAATTGCAAATGATCAGCCACACCCATTGTTTTTGCCTGCCGGTTGGGTGAACAGGCGGCGTGCAAGCAACATCCTAGATGGCAACAGCATGGTTTGCCATAGTGAGACATCTGAAGAATCTGAGGTTAGGATTAAATGAGCCTCACAGTCAATGACTATATCATGCTCCGATGTTGACTCACTGAACAAAACATTTTGCTTTGGCTTGATAAAAACCTGTGAGTAAATGAGAGGAAAATGTACAGTATGTTAGATGATCTGGGGGTTTTTCTTGTGATTATGTGCATTGGAAGCATTTAGAAATGTAAAAAGACCGAATTACAAGGAACAGATGACAATGTTAACGTGCTCAGTCATGGGACTTGGAATGAGGCAAGTACACAAACTTAATGGAACAGCAGTTAGCTACACACACACACACACACACACACATTGACTTACACCTCAGGGCATTTTGAAGCAGTCAATCCACCAATCTTCATGGTTTTGGGAGTTTGGGGAGATACCTCATATAGACAGTTGATCTCTAGATCAAACCAGAGACTGACTGGGTTTCAGCACAGTGGCGCTGCCCTCTGCATAACTATGCCAAAACACAGCCAGTGAACAAGACTGTATGAAAGGTCTAAACCTATGGCTGAAGTATAAAAGTTCCAAAAGTTTTCACACCCTTAGGATAAAACGACAAAGAGGGAGGGAATGAACATATACCAACACGGCATAAAGGCCTTAATTTAATGAATACGTTTACCTAAAAGTACAAAATGAAGCAGGACTCCACACATTCAGCACCTGAAAATCCAGGTGAAACAAAATTATACTATTCATTAAGATTGAATAACGAGAGTGCTTATCAAAAATGTGCCTTAATATGAAGATTTATAAACAATGGTTTGTTATTAGGTGTTCACATCATGTTTGCACATGCATTTCCAACGACATTTAAATACAGTTGGTGAAAAGGTTTTATTGACTACCTTAGTGAAAACAGTCAAAAGTGCTAAAAAGTGTATTACAGACAATTTCTCAACAGAGCTCACTGCTCACTACATTTCATATTCTTGGATCTTAATTTAAGATCTGAACTCACCATGACTATCAAAAACAACTAGACCCAAAAAAATGTATATCCCATTGCACATGCAAATTAGCTTGCATTATTTAGAAATCTTAGCAATTCAGGTCTAAGGGCCTAAATGTGTTAGATTTCACAGATGTTCTTTCATTACCAAAAGTAACTAAATTGTGAATGTTAAACGCCAAATCTTTTGTGTATCCCCCTTTATACCCCCATCTTAATATTTCTGTTTATTTATAAGGAGGATAAAAAGCTTTATTTTCTTTCTTTCACCCAAAAATCCATGAGGCCAGGCAAACTTTTGCACTCCAATGTAGAACAAGCTTTTGACTTTTTGTCCTACATCCTGTGTAAGGGTAAAAAAAAGAAAAGAAAAAAGCATTTGCCTTCTTTTATACCTATTATATAAACACACATACAATGCACTGTATACAAAAAAATAATTAGTGGATTTCTGGCAGAGCCTTGAGTTAGTGAGCAGGAAATGTGTTTTATAACACAACCGGATCCCTGGAGCCCTGAACGAATTGGCAAGTGGTTTATATGAAAAAAAGAAGCTTTATAATATGCATTATTTTAACAATTACTTGTTTGTTTTCAGGAGCGAATGGTTTGATGAGGAAACGGATTTCTGGAAAAAATGTGGGACAGATGTGTGTGTTTTGTTTTTTTTTTACAAGTAAGTTATCACACAGCACACGATTAACTCTCTCGCATATCATTCGTGTAAGCCATTAGTACCATGCTAGCAACATGTATGCAATAAATGCAATGGAAAAGAGTGCTCTCAAAAGCCAAGCCATCTGTATGAAGAGTTTTGGTAGTGTCCAGGCAATAGATTGAAGTACAAGAGGGAAACAATACAGAGCAAAGTGAGGTATCAGTGAGGATTTAAGGCTTAGTGTTAAAGGCAGCAATGTGTGTGTGTGTTAGAGAAGTACAGAGCTTGAGAAGTACCTTTTGGAATGCAGGGGCAGTGTAGGGCAGCGGAGCCTGGAGCAATGTGGCGTCTAGTGTGCTAGAGATACGTGGCTCACCTCCATCCTGTTTCCTGCAGACACAGAGACACAGATGCAGAGCTGGTTAGTGCTGCATCACCTCTCACGCTCAGACACACACATAGTACGTACACACATAAACACAAAGACTTTGAGGTCACGGAGGGGAGCTTTATCAATGTGGCATCCTGGGGGTTGACATTTGTATTACTCCATGCAGCTGTGTATGAAGCACCTCCCAGCAGTCTTTGCACTTTCATTAGCAGATTCCTGGTTCTTTACGAGTTCTTTACACGGGAAAGATGAGTATGAGCAGTATCTGCTCCAAGGGAGAGTTGAGTAATTCAATTCAGTTACTTCTGACTTTTATTTATTTATTTATTTATTTAGCTTACGTAATTAGGTTTTACATTATTCTCAGACTGAAATAAAACAGGTTGCGTTACAGCGCAGGCTAAATATGATTCAGTGGCAATGTGAGTGAGCTGCTGAAGTATGACCTTCAATTTCCCATCAGAAAACAACTGGTGTGTGATCCTCAGGCTGAAAGACATACAGACAAAGATATTCCTGTAATTCAACATGAACCTAAAGCCCTTTCAATGTCCTCTCTAAGGGATCAAGCCTTTTCCACATCAAGCAGCAGAAAAAAAGAGGTTACTGCAAAAACACTGCTTAAGGCAATATACGTTGAATGCAAATATATACTATTCATCTCAATAGAGACCTGGAATCAAATGCAGAACTTTAACTTGACTCAATACATTATGTTGTATGGAAAGCAACAAATGAACACAGCAGAGTCAGTATTGTATAAAACAAAGTACAAAAAGAGTTAAATTCTGTCTCAGATCTCATGAAAGCCCTTGAACTTTGATGAAGAAGCATTTTCCTTCTGAGAGCTGATTTACTAATACTGTAGGTACTACAGATTATTATTATTTTTTTTTTACAATATGTAATATAGCATGTTTTTTGTGTGTGTGTTTGCCGGAATGAAGATGCAATTTATTAGGAAGTGACTTCAGCCTGAAATTATTGTGTTTGTGTCTATACGAGGGGCGTTCAAGTCAAACCAGGATTTTTAACTCCTGTAATGTGCAAGTGGTGTTGGTGAATAATCGTGTGCACAGTTCCCACAGAAGGATGTGTCTCTTTTACAAGTCGGGGACAACTCGCAGAACGTTCACTGGAGTTCTGCAGTGCCCCCCGTGTCATTTACGGATTCTTTAAAACGTTTGGTCTTGAAATCGTCTGTACATGTCAATCAGTTTTATACATGCATTCATGAAAACGTCTCCCTTCGTGTATAATAAGACAACGTATATTACATTTGAGTAAACACCTTTATTTCATAAATAAATGGAAATAATTGGAATATTCCTAGAAATTAAGGCCTAATATTATGGCTGTCTTTACTTTGAATAATCACTGAATATTCATCAATAGCATCTCCAAATCAAGAAGGCTTGTGAAAGAATTTTCATTCATCATTTATATCGAGTCTGTAAGCTGCTTTGTGACAATGACCATTGTTAAAAGATAAATACAAATAAAACTAAATTGAAATTGAATTCACATACTGTATGTTATGATCAGATCTACTTTCATTAAGTTTGCCTTCTGTTCATATTTTATAAAACAGCTTTTTATGAATATTAATAATATGAGCTGCACTTATTGTGAATTTCTAGTTCACCGCGGCAAGTTAAAAATATTTCATTCTCTCCCTGTCTGTGACATTGCACAAGTATTATTCATAAATCACATGCACAATTGATCAGATTGCACAAGCAAATTAGTTCTCTGAGATCTTATTATGTCATACAGGTTACATCATGATGCAATCCTGACCTGGATTCACTTGTGGAGAACCACCGATTTTACTTAGTTACACATTCAACCAAATGCACTGAACTGTCTGTCCAAACGGACTCAAAAAAAGCTTTTGATGCATGAAATGCAACGAATTACTTTAATAGCGCGTACAGTATGTGTACATTTTAGGTACTGCTGCTGAGGATGGCCTTCATACGAACAGACAAAACATACAGTATGATGTAGAAGATGAAGATGGCTCGGGACTACAAATGATACAAACAGTTTGGCTATGATGTCTCAGGGCTAGTTTCAGAAATCCAAGTCTCAGTCAGTTTAGTAAATCGACTTGACAAAATTGACTTGATGAAACAATAATTGAGTTCCTGGTTATGCAATCATAGAAAGGATTTTTTTTTTACAATCGAGTTAATCCCCAAATAAGGATAAGTTCACTTTTGAGTCTAATTCCTCTCAAGGTTTCTTCCTCATGTTATTTTAGGGAGATTTTTTTTTTGATACTGTCGCCCCCGGCTTGCATTGCATCATTATGATTAAACTTAAAATATAAAATTTATATCTGGGGTTTATATAATTTTGTGAATCTGCTTTGTAACAATGTCCATTATTACAAGTGCAATACAAACAAAATTTAATTTAATTCTTTCTACAGACATCTGGTATTTGTTTTTGTCTACTGTAAAATATAGTCATAGAGCACTTGTATCACTGTCACTGTGGATCCTCAAACAGCTCTATGGTTTTATTTTATTTCCATTTTTAACCAGAAACAACCTAAAAATGACATAAACTTTTAAAACAATTTAAAGCGCTATCCTCCGCCACTTGCATGTATTAATGTTATCTGATCCTCTTTCCTAAGATCTGCTGCACTGAAATTCAGCTTGGAAACAAACCTTAGAAAGCTATCTCTGGGGATCAAGTGTTGACTGGGGGGGTTGAACTTCCTTCATTTTTTGAGTGAAATGCGGTTACTCTCCAGTGTGCTTCCGTTGTGTTATACTCTCCTGAACCGTCATTATCATATATAGCAGTGGAAATACCAAGCAGAATACAAAGGGATGCATGTTTCATTAACTTTCAAAATTTCCTCATGATTCACATAAATAGGTCTCGCTTAAATAATGCCATCTTTCTGCTTTCATGGCCAACGCTTTAAATACATTAATTTTAGAGGATAATTGAGATATACTGTTTTAAACGAAAGCACTTGGATAAAATCTGTAAGGCACATTGAGCTAAAACAGACAGACAGAATGAGGCATGGACCTTGAGTGAACTTCAGGCAGGAGCCAAAACAAACCCTTCAAATTGCTTTTTTGCTTCATGGGTCTTAATCGTAGGAAAGAGCCTGCCAAATGTATTCTAAGTTACTGATCATCTTCTCCATAACCAGCGATGAAATAAATGCATCTTGGTTGTGGTATGGTTGGTAACTCTCAGTGTATTCCAAAGGAAAATAACGTCAATCCCAGATGTATCACATTTACATTAACATTTACATTTACGACATCAGACAGACGCCCTTGTTCGAAGTGACGTAAAGAAATACTCCAATAGTTCTATCAACAAATGCATTCTTATACTGGTTCACTAGGTTATTGACGTTATCTGTCAAACGCCTGTTGAGGAAGGTTATTTATCATCAATCAGTGCTGTAACTGAATGCATACTTGAGATTATGCATTACTCTAACAGGAAAAGGGTTTAGTAGTTCCTTGCTGTTCAGCCTGCTTTGACATGTAGGAAATTCCCATTAAGCTACCAAGATTTTGCATTAACTGATTTTCCACGGCTGCTTCTGTCCAGCCTACAGTATAACACCCTGCAATGGGAAGGGAGAAAGTGTCTTTGTAACACACAGGCCACTGAAAAGGTAATTACTGGAGAACAGCATCAGCTGCTCTTCTCCCTGTGGGATTCAGACTGAATTCTTAACTCTATCCTTTATTTCTTTGCTGTTGCTCATAATGTGACTCCAGGGTTTCTTAATTAGAATGATTATGATTTGATTATGGTCTTATGATGATATTATGATATGCAGAATTAAATCAAAGCATGAAAATCAAGGTTTCAGAGACTTTTTTTTACAGTTTATTTACAGCGGCATTAAAATCATCTTGGATGTTTGTCTGTTTTCTGCCGCGTATAAGAAAAAAAATCGGAGCCCAAAATACACAAATCTCAATAATTCAAATCACAAGAATGCACAATGCATGCAAATTCGGCCAAAGGTAAAGCATCCGGGATTCCCATGGAAAAGAAGCAAATGCAATTTAGAGCGGTGTCCTATTGCAGTGAAGATTAGAGTTGCTTGAAGTTAAAATGGATTAGAGGAATATTAGGATCAATTGCATAAATTGTTGTACTGTTTGTTTTATACAGCATGTTCTGTAATGGTACATTTATATCACCTATTTTTGCCTGTTAGGAGATTTCTAAACGCTTAACTTTAAGGCAAAAAAAATCCCTTGCAATTTCATAAAATAAAAAAAAAAGTTAAAAACTCATATTCAAAATTTTTAAGCTTCTGCGCTCCATAGACAATAGGCTTCACTTAGAAAAAGCGTGTAACATTGATTAAACACACATTTCACTGTTATTATCACAATCAACAGTGCATCTATAAGCACAGAAACACACAAAGAAATGTGGAAACTGTGTGGAGATCAGGGCTCCCAGTCTGTCATGCCTCCCTAATTGAAGGCGTGCATATATTATGACTGCTCCAGGCAGTAAACAGGTGTTACTAAATGACAAATTCCCATGTGGTGAACATGTCAGCATCCTCTGCCAATAAAACTCGAAATGCTCTTGAATGATTAATACACTTTTCTAAACTGGCATTAATATCAGATGAAGTGTTTTCTAAAAATAACATCATTCTTAAATATGTAACATATATGAATAAGTTTTTATTTATAGTTAATAAAAACATATGGTGTGTGTATATATATATATATATATATATATATATAGTCAATAATAAAGCTCATAATGAACCAAAGAACAATCAAGCAGCTTTCTGTTTTTTATTTTTATTTTTGACCCAATAAATCCTTTTCAGCAGGCAAGCCAATGATCAGAGCTCTGCTAATCAGAAACTACTAATCTACACCAATTTAATTAGGACTTGACTAAATAATCCTGCTATTCCCTTCCTCCTGGGAGTCCAAAAGACCCTTAGCTAGAATTCACAACTGGTACTCTAAGTGGCACACCCGTATCTGACTCAGTGCTGTTCCTTAAGTTCCTTAAGTATATAAGGAGAACAAAAGCCTGCTTTATTTTTATCAAGTGGTTTGACTGACCAAATGTACAATCATATTAATAGAACACGGAGGAGTCGATTCTGGAGATGATGGTTCAGCTGTTGACTTAAAAGAAACAGGAAATATGTATGTACGTCGTAATTATAGTGCAATTACCACACAGAGACCACAAGGACGTAAAAATAATAACACTGTGAGAGATTTAATGTTTTAATCAAGATCACATTAAAGAGTATAAACAGCACAACTGTGTCATCTGACTGGATCTTTTAATGCATGATGACCACAAAAATTTAGGAAATATACTCTAGACCTGCAATGTGAACCTTTCATTTCGTCACACAATAAGTACAGTATGCATTAAAGTTATACTGTACATGCAGTAAGACTGAGATGCATGCCTGAGGGATGCCTTTAGACTGACAGCAGCCTGTTGGACTGTTGCTTCTTTTCTTCATCTATAATTTCAGTTAAATGAGTTCTGACAGCAAATTACCTTGCAAAGAGAGTGCAAGACCCGCTACGATACTCTCTGTTCTTTTTCGATTGCAGATCCAAATAAATAATCGCTCCCACGCGCTTTCTCTCATTTTCCTCCGAGCAGACGAACTCAGCTTTCCGGAAGAGACTTCAACTGAGAGCAAATGAGATATTAAAAGCTCTCCACAGCAGAATGAGAATGAGACAGACACGGTGAGTCACATTTCAAATGCGATGCACCCCTCGCTCATCATCTTCTTTTTTTTTTTTTTTTAAACCAAATTTGTCTGGAAGTGAGCGTGATGCAGACTGCAAATCTAGAGTTAGAAGGTATAGAAGGTTGGGAGCTGCACCTCGGGGCGTCTGAAAGTCCTAAAATAACACTTAAACACTTCTCTGAGTCTAAGTCTGACAGAAACTCCGATATAGCACGTCATTATCCGAGCACTTAATTACAGATAATGAGGCGTGAACAGACCCTTGTTATTGCTCACCGATCTGTCTGTCCCACTGGATACGAGTAATACTGCTGCTATGGAAAATCTGCCAGCCTCCTTCTATATAGGGATGTGTGTGTGTGGTTGTGTGTAAAAGCAATGTCAGTGTTGACTGTATAAAAAATACTGAATTAAACTGAAGCGTGCAAGGTCACTGGGTGCCACATAGGGTTAGGAGTATGAGGGCTATCTGGTTACACATCATGCTCCAGACTCATGCGGGTGATCTCAGCCTGTACTGCATTAAACCCTGCAACAGCTGTCAGTACCAGATAATGAAGCTGAAGAACAAGCTTTGTAACAACCTCGGCATTGCTTCTCTTTAAGCTTCGTTATCCTGAAACTGAATTTTACAATCTAACCCAAACAACATACAGTAACACCATCTAACCACATCACATCATCGCAGTGCATCTCATATTAAAGCTCAGCAGATGAGGTGAAGAAGTTACTCACCGTGTGGCAGCAGTTGCAGTCGTTGTGTCTTTCCCCAGCCAAGGCAGTGCAATCTCTGGTGCTGCTTTCAACTCTGCCACACACCTGCTAGCGGCTCTGTGCTCATCCTCCCTTCACTACACCCCCTCCCCTCTCTCCTTTCTTCCACTCCACTGCTAGCTCCTCCTCCTGCCTCCCTTGTTCTCTCCTTCCTTCTCTCTCTTTCCCTCTCTCTCAGAATGCTGCCGAGAGACTGAGCGCTGCCCATCCAAGCTGTTTGATGCAGCCGTACTTTGCATTTAATTATGCTCTGCCATAATTAAACGTCCCTCCCTATCAGCGACTGTTGCTTAGGTAACTGGAATCAGTAATGAAAATAAATCTCGCTCCTAAACAACTCTGTTTCTTAATATACGTGCGTCTCTGTCTGCCTTTCAGACACCCACAAGGCTATGTCTGTTTATGCCTACTACATCCATACATTTTTTCCTCTAAGGTTTTACAGGAGACCTTGGAAACAATGCAGTTTACTAGTGATGAGTGTGCTCTCTCATTGAAACAAACATTATTCTCATATCTACACCCTTTCGAGTTCAAACTTAGCTGACCTGCGTAAAAACAAATGGAAGCTTAGGTCAGTAAGCTACACAAAGAGATTTTTTTGGCTTGCAAATGATGCCCTGCCCAAGAGTGAGCTCCGAGAGTGGAAAAAGCCCATGTACCCCTTCCTGACCTTTTTAAGGCAAAACAAGCCACGGAAATCAATATTCAGTGCACGGGAGCGAGGTCGAGCTGGATTTATACAGTACAGATAACACAGGATTAATAAGCAATCCCAAAAGCAAGTAAGAGGCATGTTGTATTCACCTCTAATCCCCGATCTTAATACTGTGATTTAGATGTCCTACATTCATATTTATTCTCACTCAGAAATGATTATTGAAAATGCTCCTCAGAAAATCAATCCCAGTGCTGCCAATGCCTTTTATGACCAGTGGTAAATGCTCCTGCTTTCTGCGTGTTTATAAGGGGATTCCTCTCTCCTCTGTCAATGAGAGCTAGCCGATTATGAGTGTCTGTAAGCTCGTGGATACAGAACAGGGTAGTTAACTTTGTACCTGCCCTGTTGCATGAGCTTTAGAAAGCTAGGCTGCACATCTCATCGAATGCATGTGTTAGCACTCACTGAAATAAGTGTCAGATCTCAACACACCCTGGGTAAAGTGCAATAAGATGACTTTCATATTTCTAGATGAGCCCCTCACTGGCTGGCTGTCAGTCCTGAGATTTGAAATCACAATCTTCTGATCACTAGATTAAAACTACATAACGTGAACCAGAGCACTGATCTGCCTATGCCTTATAAATAAATAAATAAATAAATAAATAAATACATAAATAAGCTGTTCAACACTTCCATTTATAGATGCCTGGCATCTCTGTATCTACAGTATGTATCAGGGTTAAACAAATCAGTGGCCGAGGCTTTTAGAACAAGCAGGTTTAGCGTCTATGCTATTAGTTTTATTGGCCTGCTGAAAGTAACAGTTATTTAGCAGATTTTAAGTTGTTCATTTTTGTTCTTAGTGTAAGTTCTTTTCTTTTATTGCAGAAAAATATTTTTATTCTATTGCATGAACAGTTGTTTATGTATTTCACGGTATATCATACTATGTATGGTTGTGAACGTGACAAAGTTTTAATTTGATAAACGATTTAAAACTCTCGAACGACAATTGTCAATTCCATCCCCTGCCTTGTGCCCCATGTTCCTTGGGATAGGCTTCAGGCCCTCAAAACCTACACAGGATCAGCACTATAGACAATAGATGGATGTACATATTGATGTACAAAAAAACCGCAGCTCTTGGCCGATACACTGCCTGATAACTTGGTTAATTTTTGGTGAGATTTCTTTTCTTTTGCAACATTGGAAAATTTATCAGGAATGAATAAGGATTCTGACTACACACTTGTCCCCTCCCTGGGAACAAATTCTATTAGTGTGAATTAAAGTGCTTAATTAGCTTCCTAGCTAATTATATTATATTAAATTACAATGGCTACCAATGTTTAGCCTTATCATTCCAATATATATATATCCTGGCTCTAGCCATTTGTCTCATGAGTGTGAAGTAATTGGTGTTGAATTAGAAACACTTTTACAAATTCGTATTTAAAAGAGACGTAGTTCTGTAACACTGACTCTGAAATGTCATGCAGTGGCAGGAGACTTAAATGCTGCCTGCATTTGCATTTAAGACTTTTATGCCACATACAGAGAAATCCTAATGATCTGGGTTCCCGCCAGTTCCCCACATCTTAACAATGACGTATAAAAAAGATGTATGAGCTACAGTTCTCCTTTTGCTGAATGTTGACCTGGTTAAAATATGTGCAAAAATGACAGGTCTAAAATAAACTGTGTGAAACTACCTTAGAATTTGGTTGGGGAATTCCCCACGAGTATTATCACTGAGTCTGAGAAAAAAAGGTCTGAGGTGAAAAGCAACCACATTTCTCTTTTGTGGTTACCTAAAAATAGCTTCAAAAACTGAAAGTATTTTTTGTGGCAAATGAAAGTACCAGCAATCTAAGCTTTAACCTTTCTTCAAGTACATTTGAAGTTCCATGCGGAAATCGACTTGTCCAACATTTCACTAATTACAAATGAATGATTTTACAATTTACTCCCAAGATTATTCAGAAACCTGTTGGGTTTCTGTATGTAGAGTATCATGACTCTTTGGTTAGTTGCTGATATACAGGAAGATAAGAAAGAGGAGGTATGTGAGCCCCATGCTGACTGAACAACTCGTACAACTCCATAATAACAGAAACAAAACAGACAACACAATTGAGGTTTTTTCAAGATTAAACACTGTACTGTAGGATAGGGAAATATTTATGAAAAACTTTAAAATTCTAAAGCCCAGAAAATAAATTCTCTGTACACCTTCAAAACAGGTTTTATTTTGGCCCCTGGTAAAAAGAGTTAAGTGCTAATGCAATGACCCTCATTTAGGAAACTTGTCTGAGGTCTGTAGAAATGTGGTGTGATTTCAGTAATGGCCTCCTTAAAACAAACCATGTAATCAAAATCACTTTAAATCTCTAGCCATCAAATGATCATAATGACCTCTTCAACTGCTTACAGCAGGGCCTTAAAAGGATACTTTGGGTTTTTTCAAGTCTTACATCAAAAGTATAGTAAATCGGTCAAATTTTCCTGCTGGATCATGAAGTTTCTCACCTGTAAATTGGCACAACATAAGTAATCAATATCAAATTCCATAACCTTCGTTCCAAAGTTAAGCTGAGACTCATATGAAGCTTTCTGCAGTCTCACTGAGCTTAATTTGGGTGCTGTGGGTTGTGGAGTGAGGCCCCCATGGATCAGACTTATTTGTCCGGTGCATCCCATGGATGCTCGATCGTATCAGGCTCTGGTTAGTTTGGAGGCTGGATTGGTGCTCAGGTGTCTTTCCATAGTGGACAGTATTTATTCTTTTCAGAGATTTGTTCTGTGTTGGTCTTTCTGTAGGACCATTCCGAACCGGCTGGCATTTGGTCCCAATGGGTAAGATGTGTGAGACTTGGGTTCCCATGATACTGCCACCAGTTTACTGGTGTATAGTTGATGATCAAAGTCATTCAATTCACCTGGCGTTGGTGTTGGCTGATTGGTGAATATAAACCTCAATTTTAATTTTAGAGAGAATTGAAAAAGAAATCAATGAAACAAACAAACAACCAACCAACCAAACAAACAAACAAACAAACAAACAAACTCCCCCTTTAAAGCCACACTCAGGGAAAATGTGCTCTGTAAGTGTCATCTTTGTCACTAGTCAAAGGACAGAATGTCTGAGCTATCACGTTTCCAATGCCAATGCAAACTTGCTCTAATGGAGGCCACAGAGCTGGAGAACAGCTTAGCATCTTTCAACACTGAGAGTACATAAAGTCCTAGTGGCTAAGTGCCGAGCAAAGCCTTTGATTTTTTTTCTTCACAAATGGACAGTAAGTAACAAGTACATGGCCACAAAAGCTAATGGCTCAGACTTTATTCTACATGGCCAAACACAGCAAAAAATGAAAATGTCTCTTGCAAGTGTCCTATTGAATTAAGACTGGTTGGGACTGATGGTCTAAATCTTTCTGCACAGAATGTTAGCATGAGGCCTCTTAAATCCCTCACTTTGGTGAATGCTTCAAAATAGTTCTCGATCTATATTATTTGCCCAAAAGTTTGTGAAAACCTGACCATCACACCTATACAGTATGTGTGTGATTAAAAAGAAAAGAAAAGAAAAAATCCCATTACAGATTGAATCCCTCTTCTGCTGTTATAATAACATCCAAACTCCTGGGAAATTTTTTTCATTAAATTTGAAAAGCCCCCTCCCCACCGTTCTGTCACAAGAGCATTAGTAAGTACTGATGACAATGAGGAGGCCAGGGGTGCAGCCACATTCAAGTTCATCCCAGAGGTCTTCAATGGGGTCAGGGTCAGAACCCTTTGCAGGACATTCGGATTCTTCCAATCCTTCCTTGTTAAAGTACATATTTACGAAACGTCACTTCGTGCACAGAGACATTGTGAAACTGGAAGAAGGATGGAGTAGGTGTCTAAGTTCTGGTGAAGGAAAACTGTACACCACGTATACATTCCACACAATTGAGTGCTTCTGACTTTCTAGCAACAGTTTGAGGAAGACTTACATATGGTTGTGACTTTCAGGCAACCACAACTTTTGTCCATATACTGTAGCATTAAAGGATTCTGACTCAGAGTATATGAATAAAATCAATATGACATAACTATGAAACATTGCTTCATAGAAAATGGTGATATGTGAAAAAAAAAACAAAAAAAAAAAACGCCCATACTCTTTTCCTAGAACAGAAGCTCTTCCTACATGTCCTTGGACATTACTTTACCAGCCCACTAAGGACTTGGTAAATCCCCGTATTTCACTCATCCCCTGAGCCCTCTTTTACTCGATCACTCTTTCCAACTTCTCCCCCTCAAGGTTTACATCATGTAGCTGCAAACGTTCCGTAATCAGTTTAGCTCTAACCATTACATCGCCAATATGATTCCTGTTTAATACACAGTGACAACTGGAGAACTGCTTAAACGGATCCAGCTGATTTCATGTCCTGTGTGTGTGTGTTTGGGTGAATCATTTAAACATCTGCATGCAAACTTTCAACAATTCTATTCTTACATAAGTCAGTACATCCAGAACCATAGCCAGGATTTTTTAAAATATCATGGTAATGAGTCACAGTTCCGTTAATGGGGTTCAGGGACAGCCCCACCCGAAGGATGTTTATAGAATATAGTATTATTCTATGTATTTTAGTGCATTTGAAAGCGATAATTATTACTTTAACCATTTTTAGCAACACCCATGATATTTGTGCAATACTTGAGCAATATCACACAAGAAGTTGTTCTGTTGTAATGAATATCAGCACAGCTGTGATGCGGTTTTAGGCACAAGGGTACAGCCTGAATGCAGAAGACATCACAGTTGTGCTGATATTTAGCACAACAGCTTGACCTTGAGTGCGATATCGCATTTATACAACAGTTACATAAACATTATTTGTTATCAACAGATTATGATGTTTGTTTATTGAACCATTTATTTTGCTCCACCAACACATATCCTTCTGCGACTGGAACTAACTAATGTAGCCAAAAGTTGAGAAGAATAAAATATGGTGGACATTCCTGTAAATCTTGTACGTTTCCCTTTATATTTCCACTTAATTTGCTTTGGAATATCAGATCTGTTAACCTCTGCATTTCTGGGGTTAAATCCCATATATACAGTACACTACTGCATATTGCCAAAAGTATTCGCTCACCCGCCTTCACGTGCATATGAACTTGGGTAACTTCAAATTTGTAATCCATAGAGTTTAATATATTGTATATATGCCCACCCTTTGCAGCTATAACTAGGAGTATGTTTATAGAAAATGAGGATCAGACACTGATGTTGGACGAGAAGGCCTGTCTTGCAACCTCCACTCATTCATCCCAAAGGTGTTGTATTGGGTTACGGTCAGGACTCTGTGCAGGCCAGTTAAGTTCTTCCACACCAAACTTGCTCATCCATGTCTTTCTGGACCTCACTTCGTGCACTGCTGCACAGTCAAGTTGGAAACAGGAATGGGCCATCCCCAAACCTTTCCCATAAAGTTGGGAGCATGAAATTGTACAAAATGTCTTGGTATGCTGAAGCATTAAAGTGTTCCGTTCACTGGAAGTAAGGGGTCGAGCCAAACTCCTGAAAAACACCTCCACACCTGTTTCAACATGACTGTGCACCAGTGCACAAAGCAAGGTCCATAAAAGACATGGATAAGCAAGTTTGGTGTGGAAGAACCTGACTGGCCTTTGTGAGGAATTAGAGTGGAGACTGCAAGCCAGGCCTCCTCGTCCAACATCAGTGTCTGACCTTACAAATGCGAAGAATGGAATAATGTTCAAAAATTCCCATGAACACACTCCTAAACCTTGCGGAAAACTTAGTGAAGTTCATATGCATGTGAAGGCATACAAGCCAATACTTTTGGCGATAAAGCATTAAATGGAAAGCTATAAAATAGATTATAATCCAGCATTGGCATTAATCAGCTAAATCTGGTGGAACAGGACAAATATGTTTATATTCTTTATTGTTATGTATTTGTGTAGCATCTAACTGGCGAACATGTTCATTTTGGGGGGGGAAAAACGAAACTATTATAGATTTTTTTTATTTCTTGTACTTTGTCTGTAACACACAATAAATACCAATGATTCAGTCTGTTGGCATTTGTCTGGGCAATGTGTTAGCTGCAACAACGTTATCCTGTCTACAGCCTCATTTACTACTCATTTACTGTTTTCTGTCCCTCCATGTGATAGCATCTCATGTCACTCAATTGTTTCTGTAAGTCATTGTTGTTTGGGGCGTTTCAAGAATTTCACATGGTCACTGGGTTCCCACAAACTGTTAGAAAAATCCATTAACCTGTTTTTATTTTTAATACACACCGTACACACCTGAAGGAACACACTGTTACTGCACAGAATTAATTAGGCTTAATTAGAACAAACTTCTTACCACTTAACATGTTTTACAAAAAAATTGTCTCCATGAAGGTAACGGATAAAAAACAAAAACATTACAAAATATACTGAGGACACGAACTTTGTGTTCTCGGTGCTAGATACCGCCGTGAGTACACAGCTGTGAGGTTTGGTAACTGACTTGCATACAAACAGCCAAGTATGAACTCAGTAAATTAGTTATGGCAGCCAAATGCCAACACAGGAAACTGGAGCAGCGTTTCTGTAAGAATGACTGTTTATCACTTTTAAGGTGGCTTTAAATCCCCTGTCAATCTACTGTATGTTCAGTATATACATAATTAACTCTTAATTATTAGCTGTAGCTTATTGTATGCTATGAATCATCAACCATCGACTGGAAAAAAAATGACCGATGTCGGTATAGTCGGTTAAAGACTGCTGGATTTCTTTTGCTGCAATTTACTTCAACTGGTTTGAGATGAGCCGAAGCATATCTACAGTATATTGTAGCAATCTAAACTAGGCACAGAAACTAAAGTACCTTCTTTCCTCTTCACTTAATGACTTAAGTCATTGTGCACTTTAATAAAACAACATCTGATGAGAATTTCTACCATTTTATATCCATACACAAGCCTTAACGAATTGCTGTATAAACTGGTTTCTACTGTGTGAAAGCACAAGTTGGATGAAAGAACATTAAACTTGTTTTAATTAATGTTATTAAACCTGATACGAAATGTGTCCTGTCTACGAATATTGTAATAACATGCTCTGCTGGTCAGTGTAGTTTTTTAAACTAGCTTAGCTAACTGTAATAGGGAAATTAAAAATGAACTGCACCAAAACCTCAATCTTACATTCATTTGCTGCTTCCCTGAGCACAGAGTCACTAGGGATAAGTACAACGCACCATACAAAACTCATGATTGTGTATAAAAAAACAGGGCGTTGGATCAAAATTAAACCCAAAAATTAACAGCGTTCTTCTAGGAGTAAAAATATGATCATCATTAACCGTTTCAGTACAGAAATCTTTAGTGCTCATTAATTACTGGGTATTTTATTCTGTGCCAGCCTACCAGCCTACCTGGCCTACCAGCTTATTATTTGCTTGTGTACAAATAATATGTACAAATATTTTTGGATCAACATCATGTCTCATGGGATTTCGCTTCGTATATCACTGACAAAAAAAAAAAGAATGAAATGCAGCCTCAATTTAACAGTACAAGGAGATCCTAAGCAAGTGTTGGGCCTAAGTGTTAGGCACGGTGGTGTAGTGGTTAGCACTGTCGCCTTGCAACTCTAAGATCCGGGTTCGATTCCCGTCTCTGTGTGCATGGAGTTTGCATGTTCTCCCCATGCTTGGTGGGTTTCCTCCGGGTACT
>JAOVVA010000019.1:9182020-9198892 GCA_028565275.1 Leiocassis micropogon
ATGGATGCAGTGAGAGAGGACATGAAGGTAGTTGGTGTGAGAGAAGAGGATGCAGAGGATAGGGTTAGATGGAGGCATATTTTTTTCTCTATTTCTTTGGTACATCATGCTTGCCTTTATGGGTCCGACTCTTCCAAACTTAACAGCTGAAGATTAAAAAAAAAAAAAAGGTTTGTACTATTGTAGCCCATTTACCCCAAGGTTTAAGTTACAGTACAGTACAAGTATTATGGTAATGCTTACCACAGTAGTGAAGATTAATAATGAGTTACAATATCCTTTCTGGCAGTTTAAACTAGTCTGACCATTTTCCTCTTATCACCAAGGCATTTCCACCTACAGAATTCTTACTCACTTAACGTTTTTTTTTTTTTATTGAGCCATTCTTTGTAAACTCCATCGACTGTAGTGTGTAAAAATCCCAGGAGCTCAACACTTTCTGGAATTCAAGATCTGAAAAGTTCAAAGCAGGCTATCTGCTACCAACAACCATGGCAGAATCTACTGTAGGTCACGAAGATTCCACTTTTCCCCATTCTGATGTTTCATATGAAAATTTATAGACGCTCTTAACCTGTATCTGCATGATTGTCAGATTACATTACTGCTGTGCAGGTGTTCCTAATAAAGTGGATGAGTGTATTCTTATCTAATGTCAATATCCTTAATGCTAATTGCCTGAAAAAAAAGACTCTATTTGTGTATACTTGAATAAAAAATATAATGTACTTTTATGCTAAACAGCAGGCCTCTATGAACAATACATATAGTAACATTTGTGTCTTCTGGGTACTTATTATTTGAGTAAGTATCACTTGATGTCAGGGCAGTATAATATTGTTTATATGTTTAAATCATGATAGACCCTAGATCACAATGACACAAAATCAAAAGCTTAATTTAGATAATCTTATATACAGTAAATATCTGTCAAGGAGAAATGTACATGTTTAAAATACTCTACTTGAAACCCATAAAGTAAAACATTGACGTTGGTGTGCAAATTATAAAATTTTATTGATATCTGTGTTTAAGTAACAAATTGATTAACTTTTAGCAAGCATGCCTTGTCTACAAAGCCCTGCTGTTGCCTTTGATGTTTCCTTAGTAAATTCTATTCCAAATGTCCTGTAAATGTCAATATATAGTACACATTGCTTGTTTTTGCCATATTGGAAACTAGACTTAAATATTAAATGATTGCTTTGTATAAATAAATAAATAAAAACAGAAATGGGTCAGTTCAAAGAATCACCTGCACTTCATGATGAGCCAACGTCTTTTTAAGTGGTAATCACCAAGCAGTATCACTCATGGCAGTGCAAGCTAAGCATGTAAGCAAGCGTCCAGAGCAGAATCAAAGCAGGCCATGTCGCTTTGATGTCAGCTGAAGCAATACAGCGACAACAGAGACACTTGATTGCTTTCAAATATCACTTCCGAATGTCACAGCCATTTCATGATCACAGGTTAGTCATAGTTCAAATATTAACGACAGCCCCCCCTCTGCCAGACAACAACAGAGACAAAAAGTGTGAAGCAGCATCATTGTACATCTATGCCCTATTAAACTGAAGAAGAACTCTAGATATCAGGGTTATAAGTACAACATTAGCAACAGAAGGGAATTAGTGGTGGAGACTAATGTTTCCTAGCAAACCTCACCGTAGAGTTCATACTGATGTTCAACTGTGTACTGTGTGTGTATCAGCCATAAAATTAACACCACTGCCAGATGAGCTGAGCAGCACTGATCACCAGCTACACACCAGCAAACTGTTGATAAGATCATGGACACCCAAGGCTTACTCATGTCCACGGGGACCAAAGGTCAGCCTGTCTGGTCCAATCCCACAGAAAAGCCAATGCAGCACAAACAAGGTCAAAAAAGTTAATGCTGGCCATAACAGAAAGACATCCGGACACCCAGTGCAACACAGCACGATATGGCCGGGCCACAGACCCTGCCTCTGTACTCAGATCCCAATCCAATTGAGCATCCATGGAATGTGCCGGGCAAACAAGTCCAATGCACAAAACCCCCACCTCACAACCCACAGCACCCAACAAAATCTTCTGCCAATGCCCTGGTGCCACACCCAATGCCCCAAGGGGCCAGAGCCCAAAAGGAACCCAAAAAACCCAGTAGGTTTTTAATGGTAATGGTTTAAATGTAATGGGTGATCACTGTAATTACTAACATAGAAAATAAAAGTAATACGTAAAAACCCACACATAAAATGCATAAAAATCCAATAAGACTTACATACAAGACCACACTGATAGTTAATTTGTACTACAATTCCTTTAGTTAAGAAAAACAAATTCAAATTCACTTAAAACTTCCAAATCTATTCACAGTCTGCAACAATTTATTACCACCAGCTTTGAGTTTGCTCTTTAGTCATGTACCACTGCATTTATTATCCTGTCTGATCCTGTCTTTGTGAAGTATAATTACTTCCCCTGTTTATTCATCCTTACTATTGTTTCCAAACTGTTTTTCAATTCAAACTTGACAATGAGAAGCAATTTAGGAGTGCTAAAAATGGCTCCTGGTTGAAACAAATATTGTTCCAATGTCAAAACAGTGGGGAAAATCTAGTCTTGGGTTTACTGGGAAGTCTGACTAAAAAAAGAGTTGTCTTAAGTAGGGCACCTGGCAAATTAACATGCTTCCTGTTCTGTTTCCATCATTAATCAAATAAAATTTGGAAATATTTATTTCCCACCTAGTTGCTGACAATCCCTGTTTGACTTGTCCCTTATTACCTGTTAGCCATTTATCCATGATGATAAGAGCTAATATTGCCTTGCAGCTATCTATTCAATACTTTTAAAAAGCTGCTCACACAATGCTATACAGCAATTATTACAACAAAGACAATTTGGCCTGCCAGATATGGGATTCAAACTCACACCTCCCAGGGACAGAGTATACACATTATCCCCCCAAGAGATAAAGTCATTGCCTCCACCCTCCATTTGGTCCTTATACACCTGACAAAAAAGGATAGGTGCATCTGAATGCTGTTTTGAGACTTCAACAGCATTCAACACAATGATTTCCTTATTGAATTATTGGAAAGAGGAGCCTACTAGGCATGAATTTCTCCATCTGCAACTGGATCCTGGCTTCCTGGCTTGCGGAGCTCAGTCAGTCTGAACCAGAAGATGCATCTCCAGCATCTCCACACTGAGCACGAGGCCCTCAAGGCTGTATGCTGAGTCCACTGCGGTTCACTCTTGTCACATCATCAAGTTCACTGATGACACGACTGCAATGGGTCTCATCAGCAAGAACAGCAAGTCATTATAAAGGGAGGAGGTGCAGAGCCAACAACCTGTCACTAAATGTAGACAAAAATGAAAGAGATGGTTCATGACGACAGAGACATCACTCTGTGCCGTACATCAATGGTTTCTCTAAGGAGGTTCTACAGAACACTGCATTTCTTGCTATTCACCAAAGCTTGCCCCTCAACACCAGCAATCCCGAGCAATGAAAGGCAGGCAGCATCTTCAATTTCTGTGAAGGCTAAAAAAAGCCCATCTCCCACCCCCATTCTTACCACAGTCTACAGAGGGACTATCAAGAGCAACCACAAGCAGCTGTAACACTGCCTGGTTTAGTATTTGCTCTGACCCTGTAGTGGATAGTGAAGACAGCTGAGAAGATAATTGGGGTCTCTCTTGCCTCTATGATAGACATTTAGACTGTATGCTGCATGCGCAAACCCACCAGCATTGTGGTTGTCCCCATGACACAAACTCTTCACCCTCCTGTCTACTGTTAAAAGGTAAAGCATTCAGGGAGCTGTTTCTTGCCCTAAGCCATCAGATTCCTCATTATTTAGGGACTGGACTGACACCACCACCAAAACCACTTGCAAGCCAACCCAAACACACAAAAGAATTCATACCCTAAGCAAATTTTGCATGTTAATTTCTGCTAAAAAAAACTGTAGGCAAAATATAAAGACAAACTATATATAATGTTTACATGTACCACATTTATTATTATAGATTATAACATCCTTTTGCATTTTATTCTCTATAGAACTGCACACTGGTTGGTGTTGCAACCAGTGCCTTTAGTTCTGGACTGTTTTTTATAGTAGTTATTCAGTTGTATGTAGTCTCAGGTACTTCTGTGTTTTTTTTATGTGGCACTATGTATATGGTATAAACACAGTAAAAACAAACAAACAAACAAACAAAAAAAAACACGATTTTGAACTTGAATTATTCCTGCCGCATTCAGGAGCCTTCTGTCGTGTCTACTCCAGAATCGCAGTTACATTCCATCCACCAGAAAACGATACAGCCTACAAATGCCCGTAACTAAACGTATTCTAAATTATATGTCAATAATTTATGGATGTGATCTTTAGCAAAGATGAGTTTCTTTCAAGAAACTTCAAAGAAAATTATTTTTAAATAACCAGTGCAACAGTGGCGGCACAGTGGCTTAGTGGTTAGTACTGTCACCTTACACCTCCAGGGTCTGGATTCGATTCCCACCTTGGGTCTGTGTGCATCGTGTTTGCATGTTCTTCCCCCTGCTTGGTGGGTTGCCTCCAGGTAGTCTGGTTTCCTCCCACAATCCAAATGCACATGCACATTTTGCTGACTGGCTTTCCCAAAATTGTGCGAGTGTGTGTGCCCTGCGATGGATTGGCATCCTGTCCAGGGTGTACCCCGCTCCATCCCCTAGGTCTCCTAGGTTAGGCTCCCCCACCCGTATAAGATAAAGTGGTATAGACAATGAGTTAATGAGTGAATAAACAAGATTCACTTAAGAAGTGATCCTTTGTAGTATTTAAAACAAATTAAGAACACAGTTAACACTTTTGAAGGTGTCTGTCTAAATAACACCTTCACTGCCTTTAGGTCACATATGATTTTTGTAAATGACATAAAAATAAAGATAATCAGCCCTTGTCCCTTTTATTTTTTTTCTTCCTCTAATTCAAAGACACGTGTTTCACTATATAAACATAGTGTATATTGGTAATAATAAATATGGATGGAATCATATTCTGTATTACAACAGAACTTTAGTCTTTTTGCTAAAAAACGGAAAGTGATGATGTTGGTCAAATGTGTCACTTTTAAATAAATTAATGATTTAAAACAGTGAAAGCAATGTTAAAATCTTAGTTTGATTATAAAGGCTGCTCATTGCTGTGACACAAAGAGAAAAAAACTGTGTAAGTGCAAGTCTTTTGTAGTCAGTTATTAATTTACTAGATCAAAGCTAGATAGCTTTTGATAATGAAAAGTACATAACCCTTTAGAGCCTGTATGTAAAGAAAGAATAACTCATCCTACTGATTAATGATTTAACTGATAAGCAGTACAGTATAAGTATTTTTACATTTCTTTTTATTGTTCTGCTTGTGTGAAACAGCTGAATAGTTCTGTTGACTTTGATAAGCACACATACTGTACTGTATGCTCCACCAAATAATATGTTCTCTGTTGGCCAGAAAAATTCTTTCCATTCAAATGTCACAACATTTACATGACATTGCTGCATGCAAAACTTACCAGAACTTTTTCGGCCTCCCAATTCGGAATGGAGAGCACGGCATGTTGGTTCTCTCTTGTCAGACCTATAGAGTTTTTTGTGCTTCTCAAGTCCAAAAGACTAGCAGAGTTGAGTGCTAATCTGTTCTACTGTACATCATACACTCAAAGAGATGTGGGGCAGTGCTCGACCTCACAACTGTCTGTCTGCTTCTTTATGGAATGTTTATCTAAAAACATCTGGATTGTATTCTTCATTCATTCGGATAAAAGTGCCTTCCAAACAAACACATGAAAATCTAAGATATAAGATATATATCATATTTTGCTAAACTAAAAAAAGTTCTACTGTACTGTATATTAACATGCTTCAGACTTATATTGTAAAATTGCATTCTGCCTTTTCAAATCAAGGCCTATGAATTGTTTAGCCCTAATTTAACTACTGAATCTGAATCATTCCTGCATATTAGACACATTGCAGCCACTGCTGTGATATGATCAGGATCACATTCTGCATGCAAAAAGGTCATCATGTGACAGCATGATGATACTGACAAACCACAACTACAATAAAATCTACTGGTGTAAGTATGCTATGTAGGTAGTACTCCCTGTATCCTCTCCGAAGCAGAAGGTCAGTGCGACGAGGAGGAGTCGAGTGTGGTTTGTGGTAGGCTCCTGTTTCCCAGGACAGCTAGATGCTAGAGAGGCTCAGAGAGGGAAAGACGCCAGTGCCCAGTCCCACAGAAACCTGATAGAGGCTCTAGCAGGCTGACCTTCAGGGCTGGATGAGCTCACTGTCCATCTGCCTTCACACGCTTCCTGTCAGAGCGTGCACGCATGCACACACGCAAACTCACACATACACTTTCACGCATGCATCCTACTTTGCACCTCATCCGCTCTGTCCTGCCAACACTGCAGAACTGTCCACTGTTACTGTGGCAACCAGACAGCGGGGCTGCAGTGTCTCGGCTTCGACTGGGACCGCTCTCTATCTGCCTCTGGCTCACTAGTGCTATGCTCGCACATGCTCAGGACCATGTAAAATATCTCAGGATACAGCAGCATTTCTGCTTTTAGAATACTAAAGGAATCAAGATGAATAAAAAAGGGATGTTTCGATTTTTTTAGGATTGCTAAAGTGCTTTTTAACATAACTGCATTACAATTTTTTTTTTAGATGTTAAAATAAAATAGGATACAGAAAAGACACTATAGAGAACATATGACAAAAGTTAATAAAGATGCAGAATAATATTTAAATATGTTAAAAATAAACAATTATTAATTATAGGAATTATAGGAAAATACATTATAAGTGAAGTGAGACAGAATAAAACCTGATACACTCATACTGTATGCAGGAGATAACAAATAATAAAGGTGTAATAATTAGAAGTGGGGAATATGTAGTTATCAACAAATCGATCAATTGTTACTGATCATAATTAATCAGAAATAAAGTAATAAAAAAAACTGCATTCATCCAAATAGTTTTTGTACTTTTTAACGATTTAATCCAATGTGGCTGATAATTTTTTCTCACATCATCATCATGCTGTATCCTAGAGTAAGGCCAGTGTCACTCTGCATGCCTAGAACATTAAGATTGTGATATAGTATTCTCTGTCTCTCACTGTCAGCGTTCTGTGACAGCCTAAATGCATTGCTGAACAAGCTGAAGAAAAGCAGGTTCATAAAAAAATGCATGTCGAAACCTAAGAACAAGATATGCGAGTTTTTAGGTTATTTCATTTGTAGCCAATCAATCAATCAGTTGATCTGTGTCTTTTGTATGATGTAATGATTGTATGAATGCCTATGTACTGTATGTTGTATATGTGATTTTTACCAGTTCATAGTAGCACTCTTAGGTAAATTATAGTAAAAGGGAAGGGTACAGTGAAGGTAGGAGTGGCTACCCAGGCTCTTGTGTATTGTGTGATGTGCTAACATTAAATGAACATTCACTGGGAACATCACTGACTGCTGAATCTTAATTCATAGGGCTGAATTTCAGCATCCGCATATCGGCCTTAATATCTTAGTGGAAACCGCCAAAGACACAGGACCACAACAGCATGCATCCAAAATAGGAAACAAGTGTTTAATAAATATTTATTTATTTATTTATGATTACACCATGGATCATACATCCCATGGATCTGTATGTCTCTGATCAATACATACAGACTAAGATAAATGAATAATATCATAAATTTTAGAAGAAAATACTAAACTAGAAATATTTTATTTAAAATTTTTAAACATAATTACAAAATTCAAAATTTTATTTTTGTCTTAGAAATTATGCTTTGTGGCCACCTGCTGTACTCTTACGCCCCACATTTTAGGCAAGACTGGTCTAGAACCCCTGACCTGGTCTTTGCAACCCTTTTGGCAGACGTGTCAGTGTGAAAGAGGGGGAGAGAGAGAAAGGGAAAGAGAAGTCATGCGTTTGTGTATAGTATATTCTTGTATTGTTTTGCTTGTTTCTTGTATTCTCAATTGTAGTTACAAAAGAGAAAAACCCTTCCTTATTTAAAAAAGAAGTGCGGTAGCCAGGCCTTATAACTGGTCTGGTTGATACACTGTAAACCGGCTAATTCTTTGCAACAGACAGTAGACGCCCCATGTCCATTTCAGAGATCCAAGTGAAACACCACCTTAATTCTACGTGGCATGGCTTTTTACATTAATTTCTGACTATTTGTTAGAATCGCAGTATTTTACATTTGACTTTCATGTTTAGATGATGTGAATCCATCAGATTTAAAGCAAACAATGATTTAAAGACAAACCAAGCAACTATGTAATGTTACATTATGTAGTGCATAATGGCAACTAACATGAATATAATATTTCTTGTGCTGATTAAATTATTAATTAAAATAAAATTAGCAACTACACCTACAATCATTTCAAATAAGTATTTGCACAGCATTTAAATATTGGATTTAAATTTGGATATAGAAAATTGGATATAGATTTTCTGTTTATGAGAACGCAAGAGAAAAGTACAGTGGAACCTTAGAGCTTGAGTAACTTGGTCTGGGAGTGTTTCGCAATATATAGTCAACATCTGTGCACACGTGTACTGTTTACTATAATATGTGTAAGCATGTGTGTGTGTGTGTGTGTGTGTGTGTGTGTGTGTGTGCATGCATGTAAAGCATTTTTTTTGTGACCATGTGTAGTGACCGTTCTTTAGTAACTGTATTGCAACAACGGCCCTCGTGAAAAAAAAGATAAAAAGGTTGCAACGTCATATTCATGCAAAATCTTCAAAAGGAGGCAAAAGCAAGTGTCATTAGAGATGTTCCCTGTTAAAGTCACACAAAAGGAAGAGGATTCCAGTAACCAGACAGACTCTGTCAGAGAGGATTGATTCTGTTAGTGTGTGTGCATGTACACGCATGCGCGCGTGTGTGTAAAAGTCGATCCTACACATTAGCCCCCCTCCTCCTGCTTCTTCGCTCATCTAACACTAGTCACGATTCTTATCAAAGGTAAAGTGCAGGTTAATTTGCTTTATTTTTACTTTGTATTTTGTAATAATTATAAAGTAATTGCCTTTTCTGTGGGATCGGACTTGACAGGCTGGCATTTGCTCCCCACAAGCATAGATGAGCATGACCTTGTTACCAGTGTACTAGTATACTGGTAAATATATGGTGGTGTTATTGTTGTGGCTGATCGGTGTATGCCAGTCATGCATATAAGATAAACAAACAATGCAAAATTCTGTGATTTGAGCTAGAATCAGTTTATTTCTTTGAAAGAATATTGATAATAAAGATGCCAAAAGTGCTCTAAACCATTATCATCACAAGGTTTATTTTTATATCATGGAAATTTTGTATCAGACTGGTTTATTTGAATGCAAGCTTTGCTACTGAACTTAGACTAATCTACATACAGATACACAATGCTATTCTCTTCCAGTAAGTGCGAATAAAGTGTTTAAGAAGTTCAAATACTCACCATAAGCTTCGAGCTCTGGAGAATGTCTTGTCAACTCTGAAAGAACAAAAAAATTTCAGTTGCAGAAAATAGGTTTCATATTTATTGTTTTAAAAGGCCAAAATGCGCATAGTTGCATAATTTCATCTAATGAAACTGTTCTTTAAGGGAAGCTGAGGTATAGTTTCATGTCAAAGAAAGTAAACTGATAGAAGCAATGTGCACAGATGGATGAAGAGGTTTAAGGAAGGGGAAACCAGCACTGAAGACAAACCATGCAGTGGGAGACCATCAACTGCAACAAAGGGGATTTTTAAAGAGGATCTGAGAGTTGGGGTCAAAGCAGAGTTGAGTGAAAATGCATCGCTTGTGATGGAGGCCATGTTGATTAGCACCTTTGTATAGCAGTAAAGCTTTTGCAATTTGAATGACCTGCGGTATGCCGTTCCATAAAATGTCATGCTCACTTTTGGATTACTTTCAGTATAGCCCTCGTACCACTGAAAATAACATGATTAAAAAGTACTAAATTGTTCTTTTGCTTTACACAACCTTAGTTGCGGTATATAATAAGAAGAGATTGTGCAAGGGTGAATGCTCGGGGTAATATTTGATATGAGCACTTCAGTGCAGATTTATAGTGAATAAATGCAGAGTTTTTAAATCATAACTGAAGTAACCAGCTTGGATAGTGTTCATCGAAGTGCTTTAAAACTATTTTATAATTAAAATTTTCTCAATTCTGTTGATCTGGAGGAAAATGTATTTACCAACCTATTATAACCTAAAACTAGGAAATACTACAGTATACAAAAACCAAGGCTCTGGAATCTACTGTAATGACAGGAACTCCACAAGTATACCTTATACAGTACTGCTACAAAAAACACTAGGATATTTATATACAATCTAATCATTGGAGTAAGAAAAAGGATTATTACAATCAGGGAACAAACCAGTGAAATAGGGTGGAGATGGGGGTGTAGTCAAGGGTGACAGAGGACCAAAACAGTATGGGAATCACATACACAACCACAAGGAATCTGTGATATCGGTTCTTATTAGGAATGATCTGACTACATACAGTATCACAGCAACATGCTTAACCACATTTCTTAATTACACATTTGTTCAAACGCCACATCCACTTAATCATTCATTTTCCATAACACGTAAGGGACCTGAAGCCTCTTCCAAGGTGCCAAGTAGACAATGTGCTTGCCACACACATTCACACGTTTAGTCACACACTACAACTACATAACACTAAACCAGACTGTCTTTGTGCGGTTGGAGGGGAAAGACACTAAGCACAGGGAGATCATCCAACGCCACACACACAGTCAGGAGACAAGAAATGGTTCCATAACCCAACAGTCCTAACCACTGCGTCACCTTTTCATTTGTCCTTCTGAATGAGCACATACAGTACTGTATCTTGAAGAACCATGGTGAATCATAGTGAGCATTATGATATATATAAAGCTCCTTTTTCTAGATTGTTAGTATACATCATACAACAGTTAGTTATAGATATAGATATAGGAAATAATACCACTCAGACAAATAGACATAATAAAAGAATGGTTTTGTCAGTAAATTGGTCAGAATTTGCTCTTTCAATGATATCTTTACGTTTCGTACATTGTAGGACCCGAAACCAGCCTTAAAAAAATTCCTGTCTGTATGTCTGTCCAGCTACAGAATTTAAGGAAACTTTGCCAGTCCTTAGGTATTTGTCTGAAGTTACAACTGCGCCATAAATTAAATCAAAATGTTGAAGTTATGCGTAGTTATGTGTCATGTGTACTGCGCATGCGTTAAACTGTCTTAAATTGACCACAGGACAGAATTTTATGGAACTTGGATATCTGTCTGAAGTTTAACCTGCACTATAAGTTAAATAACGGCGCTGAAGTGGTAGAAGTAAATTAGAATGAGCTGGATTCGTTTTAAGACAAAATCTTTATCTGATCTACTTTTTTCGATTTCTCATCTCCGATTACGGAACAGGGAGTGTATTTGGCTGACGAGGAAAGAAACACAACTTAGTGTAAACAAGGTGTAAGATGCTCAACCTTACAGAATATATTTTTTTGTATTTATAAGTATATAAATACTAATTGTATTTTAAACCGCCCTGTGATGGATTGGCACCCTGTCCAGGGTGTACCCTGTCTAGTGCCATAAGCTTCCTGGGATAGGCTCCAGGTCCCCGCGACCCTGAATACAGGATGAAGCGGTATAGAAGATGAGTAAGTGAGTGTATTTTAAACCCACGCTCAAAACCAGTCATGGAAGCACTTTCTGCAAGAAACACATCTGATAAGTTTGTCAACTTAAACAGCACTTTGTCTCCTCAATAATTGCTTTTAAGTCGTTTAGAATTGCCTCTGAACCGTCTGTGCTGTTTTCATAGCTAACGTGAGCTACAAAGCTAACTAGCTTCTAACACAACACTGAATCTAACCACTGATCAACGGCACTACTTGGCGTGTTTACACCCTGCATGGCGCACTAGCAATTTGGGATTCAACCCCAGAAACTCAGAATTTAGCTGATATTATGAAGTGGAAATGTAAAGTTAGTCTTGTAAGATTTACTACCGCCATATTCTCCTCACCTTTCGGCTGCATAGTACTAATAAAGATTTAAAACCTACTTTAATCCCTGTTAATTAGACTACCTGCCGGTCGTTAACTGTCAGTCGCCAGCTCCACCAGTCCTAGAAGGATAGGTGTTGGTGGATTATCTGTTAATAATAAATGGTGTTTATGGAACGGTTGTATAAAAGAATTATAACACTTGCTGTGCTGAATATCTTTGGCACTCGAGCTGTCACATCACACCTGTGCAAATGTTGGCTGTGTCCAGAATGCAGCAAATCTTATTCCGTCAGTTCACTGGATCGGAAAATATGTTGTGTCCAGTTTGGTACTGATGAACGGCATTTCTGGCTGGTACTAAAACCTTTCAGTCTGACTTTACTTAATAGTATCAATGGTACTACTATCATCTTGAACTGCTAGTGTGAGACGGGGAGAGCATGTGTCAAAACTGGGACAGATGCACTGCTGATGTCTCAGTGTGTTGCCATCTGCAAAACATATGGATTAATTATTGGAGAAAAGTATTTTGACTGCACACATGGTGGTGTTCGGCTTGCTAGTGCCTGACTTATGTACCCACCCACCCCCTCAGCCCCTAAGCACAGGGACAGCGTTCCTAATTAGTGTTCCAAAAGAGTAGCGGGAGTCCCACTAGCCCGTCTTGCCTGAAAGACATGCCCTCATTCATACCTCGGGCTCACTTTTTGAAGCATTTAAATCTTTTAATATAGTTGCTAATGAGCTGTGGGTATCACTTATCATAGCTCACTGATGTGTCTTCCCCTCTTAATAATTTTTTCCTTTTCGGTTTTAATCGTGTCGCAGCATTATATGATTACAAATGCAACCTGAATCTGTGTGTTACATAAACATCTCAGCAGCATAAGCACATCATAAAAACCAGAGCATGTACAGCCCAAGCCGCAGCTGCTATTGTGAATAAATCATATTCTGTTAACGCACGTCTGTCCCTTATGAGAGAAGTTGCTTTTGATACCAGTAGATGGAGCTGTGGTGCAAGATTTCACTACAGACATCACAGCACACCAAAGGGAGTAAAAAAAAAAAATTAGTGTGGTTGGATTTTTTTTTAGCTCATTTTAATTTGCGTTATAGTTAGTCAAAGCAAAATGGCAAGTCTGCTGTTTAAAATCGTTTAAACATTCAAAGACATTAAGCTGTTTGAATAGGTATATTATGAGAAATGGTTAATCAAAGATTTAAAGGCACCTAAGCCCTCAAATCTGACAGAAAAATCAAATTACCCTCTCAGTATTATTATACAACAAATGATGGTGGGCCACACTTAAGCTGAATTAAATAAATAATTCAGTGATAATTTGACAAGTAGTGCCAGGCTTGTTTTACAGCCAAATTTCATTCATTTATTCATGTCACTTTAGTAACTGCTTTTTCTTGGTCAGGCTTATGGTGGAAAAACACTGGACAGCAATAAGCAAGAGCAACAGAAATTTTAGCTCTGTATTCTGCAACAATCCAACAAGGCTTCCTTATACAAATACTAGAGGTTACACGCGGCTCCGCCCAGTTGCAGCTTCTGACACCTGCGTGCTACCATCACCTGCAAATGGAGTGTACGGTCAACTTGCTGCTGCTCCTCACACTGCTTCAATGTTTCGACAACCCTGTCATATATGTGCCTGCGACAAAACTCTCTGTTCAATCACACAATCAACCCCGACTGCAGAAACACGTTACCACCATAAACGACGTGGCCTACTGTTACATTCCATGAGGAACGCCTGTGACACACCAACAGCATGGTATACTTTAAGTTGATGATGATGCTGCCTACTGAAAAACATCGGTAAGGAATTACCTGAGACACGTTCACAGTATCGCATAAGAGTAAATGATGATGCTGCGTACTGCCTGGATTCAGCGGGAAACGGCTGTGACACGCCTGTCACAGAACCAGTGTGGCTTTGAAAAAACACTGGACAGCAAAAAGCAAGACCTTTGATTAAACGCAACTGTAAATCCAGCTTTGTATTATGCAACAATCCTTTAAAGAGGCTTTTCGTATAGAAATTTAAGCACAGTTGTAATGCATGTCAACAAAACTTACCCAGCTGCTCAATATTTCAGCACTGCTGCTGCTAAGCGGTCTCTCTTCTCCTGTGCTCTTTTTTGCTTTGAACAGACAGTCCCCTGTCCCTAGGCAAGCCGGAGAGTGGGCTGCTCTGGAAATCTAGTCCTTGTACTTATGTTTCTGTCCTGAATTAGTCTGAATATTCAATGGATTCATCCACCACCATCTGACAAACCGCTCTGGTCCTGTTGCCTTTTAGACACAGAGGTGGGATTTATACAGAAGAACTAAAGTGCAGATTGCAGTCGCGGGTTTTGCATAGAGTGTGCATGGAATGTTAGCAAACACCCAAAAACACATAACTAAAACTGGCAGGCAAGCTGTTATCCTGTTAGCTTAAGAAAAAAATATTAAACATCACATATTATATGGGCCGTTCAAATAAAACCGGGACTTGTGATGAAATTTCTTATGAAAAAAGGCATTTACAGAAGACTTTAGGCACAATACGGTGATAAGACTCTTAACTGCACTAAAACATTTGAATGGTGGAAAACTGTTTTAAAGAAGGCTGTACATCCTTAAATCACAATCCCAGCTGAGGTGGCTCAGAGCCCTCTGCAGTAATTCCCGTGAACATTCAGAGAGTGTAAGATGTAAAGCCGGCAGTACGATCATGGCTCTGGCATACTGGGAAAACTTTCTACCCTGATGGTATCCGATCACTAGTCAAACACTGGGATAAGTGCATTAGTGTGGCAGGCGATTATATAGATAAATAAAGTTAGTTCTTCATAAAACTCTCTTAACTGTGTCCTGTTATTCTGCAAGTCCTGGTTTGACATGAACGTCATGTGTATAATCTTTTTTTTTTTGCTAAAAAAATTTGATAAAACTTTCAAGATGTTCCAGACGAAAGGTCACGGTAGGTCACTTTTTTGCTAGCTTGCCAAAAAAGGATAAACAGCAGTGATTGTATTTTTTTTCTAATATTTTTTCTGGATCCACACAGACTGAAGATCGATCTGAACAGGGCAACATAGTTATTGCTCTTCCATGTCCCGTAGAAATTTTACAAAGCTTTCTCAGGAGTACACAACGCTATATGACACTGAATGACAGAAGTGTGGATCCTCCTTTGACAGTGCCATGTTTCACAGAGTTGAAGAATAAAACTCCAAGTTAAAGAATACAACTCGAACCACATTCTGCTTTGCATCAGGTTATTTGTTGGCTGCTACAGAAGTAGTGAAGGTCCCTCGGAGGCCGGGGCACTAAAGCGTAGCGTCTGCTTCTGATGTACTGTACAATACATGCATTATGTGAACACAAACTGAAAACACTGAGGCACTTGAAGTAAGCACAAACAGCTAATGATGTGTCATCCGTTGGTAGAGGTTAACTTTCAGACCTTACTATTTCTGACGAACGGTACAACATGTTACAAGCTGCAACGTTCAAGAGACAGTGAGGTTCTCAACAACTCATGTCTTTAATACGGTGTTTAAAAAGACGTTGTGTGTAATGTTTGCTTTAGTCTTATTGATTCTTTGCAAAGGCAGCTAAAGTCAACAGCTAAATTCATCTGACAGCCTGATAGCTCAGCTATGAAAACATGACTGTGTGTTTAATCCATTTATTTACTGAAGAAGCAGATCCCTGATGGCTTTTAAAGAGAACAGGGTCATTTACAGAATTCAGCAACGGTAATTAAATTCACTTGTCTCTAGAACAATAACACCAGATGGAGTAAGATTGTGCTTGGGAATGAAGAATGCAGTTTGTACCCATGGTTCTAAAGAAAGGATGCTTGAGAAAGAAAGAACTAAGCTACAATTATATTGTCATATATTGCTATTGCAGAGTGCATCACAGTATATACTGTATATTAAAAAAACTGTCCATAGAGAACAGGGACAGGTTCTTACTTATAACCAGCATTATACTTATAAATGTGTTGTTCTTATAAATGCTACAAGTACAAAACATTTTTTTATATATATATATATATATACAGTATTCCCACTCGTATTGATGGCGCCTCACCTTCCATTGATTTCTGTCATCTTTATGCTCTTTTACAAAAACTAAGTATCTGCACAACACCATTTATCACTCATCCTTTAACAGGGCTTGGGAGGTATATACACACACACTCACTACAGGGAATTTGGAAATGCCAATTAGCCTACCCTGCATGTTTTTGTACTGTGGGAGGAAACCAAAGTACCTGGAGGGAACCCACTAAGCACAGGGAGAACATGCAAACTCCACACACACAGACCTGTAAGCGGCACTTAAACCCTACGCCACCACGAGATGGCATTTTAAAAACACAACATTAACACAATGTTACTGTAAACTAGGTTAATGTTACACTTTTTCTTATAATAACTTGTTAGTTCAGTTAAATATAAAATTTTAATAGAAAAGGTTTTGTTGCTGTGTTTCTGAACTCTATTCTAAACTCAAAAGGCAGTGATATACTGTATGTACAGTATTTGATATAATACACTATACTCAAATTAAACTCAAGTGTATAAACATGTGCGTGTAAATGTGTTTTACACTTTCAAGGCACCATAAAATGCTGTCAAACACTACTTCAATCAAGATGCTCACATCAAATATGGTACAGATGTTACTCATGCGGTATTCTGGTTTTACCGCCACGCCTCACGGTGGCGACATTTGGGTTTGTGCGTTTGC
>JAOVVA010000019.1:9198992-9209872 GCA_028565275.1 Leiocassis micropogon
TGGCGGTCATTTCACAAATTACTTTGAATTGCGACTAATTTATTTTGGCTGTTGCCGTTTGGCCGCGACAGAGTGCGTGGCAGTCATAGACATTCCGCTTGAGTAACCACTGTATTTGTAGATTTATGTGCTAATAACTCCCAAAGCCAATATGGCAGTAATGATTACAGATCAATGCTGATCTACAGCAACTTCACGCTTCATAGGTAAGATGTATGGTAAGATACTCAAACCATGACATTATAATGGTGTATGCAGTATTTGTTAACTGTTAGACACAGCACAGTCCGAGATTGAAAACGTGTAATCAAACCTTTAGCTGTTGTGATGTGTGTCGTATCTGCCATTTACAGACATAAGTGCTGTTTGAGTGAACTACACATACAGAATGATTTGGTAAGAGGATATTGCTTTCCTTTGTAGAGCTCATAGAGAAATATTGCCATTCTATCTTCTTATGTTTAATAAGTCATAGACTGGATGTGAAAAAGTATATCTACAAGGTGTCCCAATAGTCTCTATACTGTATAGGGGGGAAAATATATATTTTGTAGGGGGAATGGGGGGAAAATATATATTTTTTGCAAACTGTATATCTATTCACAAAATATCCTCAACATAATTGTCATTTCTTTGTAAACACAAACAATCATCTCTCCCACTACTTTGTTAAGTTTGAAAGAACAAGATGGTCATTTCTGGCAACTGTGAGCAAACAATCAAGAGAAAACACACAAGGTACAAGGTATGCATGAAAGTCGATGTTGAATGCAATTGTATGAGAATTAGATCGATAGAAAAGGAGGAGGCGTCTAGCCATGAGAATGATTTTAATACAGTCTTTTTTGTCATAAGCATTCTTAAAGGCTATCTAGAGAAAAAGAAAAAAATATATTTTTATATGTATATATAAACAAAGTATGAAAAGTTTTGGATGACATTTTTGCTAACTTTAAGGGACACCTTATAACCTGCATAGCTCAAGGCCACAGAAACACAAAAGGTGTTTAAAGTCCACAAGCAGTGAACAGTTTCACAGCAGAATCTGATAAATGGCACTTTTCATACTTTTAGTAATTTTGGCAAATTATATTTCTGTGACACTCAAGGTTGCATATGACAAAACATTTAAAAATTGCTATAAGACTGTACTTTTTAAGCTTTGAATTTCCAGATTTGAAGCAAGACAGGTAGTGACGCCATTTTCAAGCAAAATCTGACATGCGTTGACCATCCACTCTGTCATGTGATCAATATAGCGAGCCAGCCAGCAGTGCAACACAATGTTCACCATGAGTGAATAAAATGGTCGAAAGGATTTGCGAAAAATGTTAAAGCCAAGAGAAAGGACATTTAAACGGCATTGCAGTCACTTCAGTAATAATAAATTGCAGGTATGCAATACATTCTGTGAAACTGAACATCTGTGAAACATTATGTGATATTGATGTTGTGCGAACATCATGTTACAGTATATACAAGGGGCATTTCAATTAATCCATGATTTTCTCATAAATGAAAGTGTAAAACTATTCCTGTGAATATTTACTGAGCAAAATTCTTGATCCTTGAAAATCAACTAATAGCTTATCGGCAATTTGTGGAAGAGACGCATCTGTCTGTGGGAACTGTACACATAATCATTCACAGATACCACTTGCAGATTACAGGGACTCGGCTTCAAGTTATTGCCACATACCCGTACAGTCCTGAACTTTCTCCAAGCCATTTCCACATGTTTGGGCCATTAAAGGATTTCCTGGGAGACCAGCGCTTCAGACGTAAAGCAGGTAGTCTGATCATGGCTCCAGTGTAAAGAAGAAACTTTCTACCCTGATGGTACCCGAGATAAATGCCATAGTGTAGCATGGGATTATACAGAGAAATAAAGGTAGTGTTTACTCTGATAACTGTGTTTTGTTATTCTGCACGATCAAAAGTCCTGGATTGACTTAAACGCTTCTTGTACTTAACAAAGTTATGAGGGATTCTGTGGTGTTAGCAGTGTGGTAAACCTTTCCAACGGGTACATCTCTTTTTTTCCCCCTCTTTCTCCTGCTATCAACTTGCACTGGTTTTGCTGCATTTGGAAGCCATAGTGTGCTTACAGTATTATTTTTTATATAAGAAATTAAGAAAAGAAATAATGTTACAACACTTAAAAGATGCACAAGAAACATAAGATGTACGCAGTCAGGTGATGCAAAAATGGACGTTGTCATGTGCTGAAGTAAAACTAAAATGGATACTGATCTTCAATAATCTTAATTCAAAAAGTTGTGTGTGCAATAAAACTCAACGTTGTATCTTAATCTAATTTGCTCCCACTGTTTGACTCACTAGAAAAACACAATCAATTATTAAATCTCAACCCACATATCATTGATATGAAATCACAAACCTAAATTAGCACAAACACAACTGCATTGCAACATTGCAATTGTACTGCGCCGATATAATTCAAACCATGTTAACATAATATTTGGCCAATTGTGCTTTTTGAAACCCATTTGACTCAAACAAAATATGCACAAAATATTCAGTTTGCTGTCAAACTGTTCATACATAAATATGATGATGCTATAAGTGTTCCAAAGTAAAGGCATGGACATTTCAAAGATTCAAAAAAGTCTATATACTGTAGCTCTATATGCACAATTGTATATGTAAGTCTGAACCCTATATGTGGCTCTTCCACAAGTTTACAGAAACTAAAGCTTAGTCTAAATCTGTTCCAACATTCCCAATGCCCCTGTGAACAAAGTGAAATCCGTAATGACATGGTTTCCCAGGGCTGGTTTGAAAAGTGTCCTCCACCGTACTCTAACGCCAATCCCATTTAACAGATTTGGAATAAATTGGAAGACTAACTGCATGGCCAGTGCTTCTCACCCGACATCAGCGCATAACCTCTCTAATGCTTTTGTGGTTGAATGGATTAAAATCCCCTAGGCAATGTTCCAAGATCTAGTGACGAACCTTCCAAGAAGATCTGAGGTTATTATAACAGCAGAGCGTGGCTAAATATGATGTAATCTGCTTACTATATGTGCTAGAGAGGTTTGAACTTTGCTAGTGTATGAAGTATATGTAAGGACAGTATATTTGATATAAAAATTCTGTTCAGGTAGAGAAGTGGTTCCCATCCCCGGTGACATTTTACTGATTTTCCTTCTCTAGCACACTCACTTCAACTCAGAATTGGCTCTTAATTAGCTGTTGAGGTGAATCAGATGTGCTGGGATCTGAGTTAACACTAGAATGTGCAGGGCCCTGGATCGTGCAGGACCAGGGATGAGGTAGTGCACAGGGTCAGGATATTATATACACTCGATTCCAGCTTATGGATGAAACATTTGGATTCGATAAACAAAAAGCCTCAGAGCACAAATAAGTTTAGTATCAGTGAATTAATTTGCACAATGCTATAGCTTCAACTAAAAACAAAACAAAAAAATCCTAAAAATTCACATAATCACATATATTGTGAAAATATATAGCATTTTATCAGTGTTATGGATGTGACATTAAACAGGCAAAGTTATATGTGAGACAACAGGTTTTCTACAACTACATTTTAAAAACAACTGCAAAAAGAAAAAAAATGGTACTTGTACCAGGAACGAAACTTGGATAAACAGAAAAAGTCTGAAACTATTTATCATTTTTAGAATAAATGGTTTTAAAAATATAAAAGTAGTATAAATATAAACTTATGGATGTGACATGGCTGCACCGGTCTAATCTATATGAAAACATGCTAGAATAGTAGATTTTAACATGAATCATTAGAAATGTACTTATGGAAGAAAATACATTTATCTCATTACACATATGAGCAGTTGAGGGCTGCCCAAGTGGGCAAGAATGGTAGCTTGGTTGTGGCAGGGTTTGAACCTGGGATATTCTGATCAGTAGCCAATGTCTTACCCCTACCCCAAACAAGGATCCTGTTTGGGGAATAATCTGGGATTAAAATTGGTTAAAACCAGTTTAAAATGAGGACACCTTGTACAATCATCAGCAGAGGGCTCTTAGTCTAAAAATCAGACTTATTACCAGTGGCGGCTGGTGCAAATTTTTTTTGGGGTGGGCACAAACAAAATTTAAAATATACTTTTAATAATTGGCTGTAAATAGCCATAAGAAGTGCTGGAAAAGCACAGAGTGTAAGCTTGGCTGCGATCACTTGACTGCTGCTTAATTAGAAGATCAGGTCCATCTGGTCCAAGCTCTTTAACTTTTTTTCTTTCTTCGTCCGATCGCCTTGCAAAGGGGTACTTTTGCAAAGAAATTACAGAATTTTCTCTCATATCAAGCTGGCTTCCACGTCAATCACTATTCAGTACATTAACTAACAATCTGCTGACCGTTAAGAAGACTCATTGAGAATAGTCCAATCACATGAGCCCAAATATTTAAAAACAATATTGATTCGCTAGGAACAAAAGTGGGAGGGTTCGGGGAGCACAGTGCTGTGCCCCAAGGATGATTTGAAAAAATCCAATTAGAGCTTAGCCTCAAATCACATGCTTTTCAAAGATTTACGTGCTTCCATAGACACTCGTTTGTCCGGTGCCCCGAACACAAATAAACGTAATACAGTTTAGATTTTTTTTTTATTGTTATTATATTAGTAAATACAGCAAAATATTATGATTATATTATAGAAATAACTTTAGTTCACTATTAAAATAAATAATTAAGTTAAATAATTGCATGTCAATCGCCCCTTATTGACCGGCCGCCACTGCTAATTACCCTCTAGTGTAACATGGACGTTAGCCAGCAGAAGAAACTTACAGAGAGTCATTCAGTTACTAAGAGCATATGAAAATCAGACACAACATGCCGATGATGTATGCATCACTATGATACACTCACTCACTCATTGTCTATACCGCTTTATCCTGTATACAGGGTTTAGGGTATCACAAGACACTAACAGTAGGGGTAAACCCTGGGCAGGGTGCCAACCCATCGCAGGGCACGCACATACTGTACAGTTAACACAATCATTTACATGCTAAGGAAACAAAAGTGCCCGGAGGAAACCCACCCAGCAGGTGAAAACTCTGGAAACTCCACGCACACAGAACTGAGGCGGGAACCAAACCCAGATCCTGGAGGTACTGTACAAGGCGACAATGCTAACCACCAAGCCAGTATTAAACTTAAACATTGGTATCAAATTGAAATTTAGATAAGAAAATATTTACCAAAACTAAATGATGCCTTACAAATTTTTTTACATGCAATTACTACCTTACAATAAGCCGTACTCAATCTTTGTAACGTATAATTGTAGGGTCACTGCTTTCGAGCCAGCTGTGTGGTGTTTTATATGTTTTTCCCCTCTCTATGTGGGCTCCTCAGAGGTTTCCTCTTACCTCCTAATGAGCTACAAATTGCCCCTACAAGTAGGTGTGAAGTATGTTAAGACGCATGGTCCATGGTCTATTCCCTGCTCACACCCAGTGTTTCCCAGGCTCTGGATCCAAAGCAAGGTTTGGTTATGTTTGCGTTTATGTGTAACAAATGCTGCAGTGCTCGTTAGTTGCCTTGTGAGAGTGATTGACATTGGCAGTCTCTGGTTAAACAACTTGGTTTGTTACTTTAAAACTGCACTCACCCATCTCTAAAAATATAGAGTGACGCTTTATTCATGTTTAATCTGGCTGGTTCAACGTCTCTGTCTAAATAAGATACATTATCAGCCTTGCTACCAAATCAATATTTGATGTCTGAAGTTTCAATTGAATGAGTTTGAATGGCAACAGGCTTCTTTGAAAGTTTACTGAAGATGCAATGATAAAGACAGTTTTCCAGTAAATCACTACAAAAAATGTTGGTTCTACAGCTTCATTTATAATTAGACATAATCAGAAAATGAATAATAGATCAATACAAATTGTTTTACATTAAAAAATTTCTTGATACCTGTTAATATAAAAATACTGAGTAACTACTGGAACTTGTCAGAATCCAAATACCAAAAATATTGAGATCTAGGTTATACACAATAGAGGTTCAATAAAATCGAATCAAAAACTCATCGTCACAAAGACAGACGAGACCAAAAACACAAAAGAACAGAACTTAACCAGAACAAGTGGAACACAGACAAGAAGAACCAAAAACGTATGGCATGGTCATACACAAAGCTCAATGAAGACAAACATCAGTTCCAAATTTACTCATATGATAAGCAAATGACAGAACCTTACAATTATTATGCCTTTTAATTGTCATGGTAGGTTATAAGCCTGACCAATAAGGAAATGTGTTCACAATTTAGGGCAGAGTGCCCTCTAGTGGTCTGGTATGGTGTGGTCAATTGTCTGTAAAAAATTTTACAGAATTATAGTCAAAATTGCATTATTATCTCAGGGAATTGGGAGTTCTGTGATAAAATACCAGTGTGTCATGGCATGGTTCGAGGTTCAAGAAGACTGGTATGTTGGTAATTGATATTTTGATGCCAAGACTGAGCACAAACTGAATGGGCAATGACCAATGGTTCAACATGAAAGCCAAAGACTGTACCCAGGATTTATTTTTTGATTAACCATTCTGTTTGTAGCAGAATTCAGAGATGTATACAACTACACAGGATATGTACCCATTGAATGAGGTTCTCATACAGTATTATAAAAGGAAGTTGAGTTGCTGTTTCTTATTACATGGTGAATTCCTCCATATACATACATGCAGATTTGCTAAAGTTGTTGTGGATAAATTTCCATTAATTGGCCTTAGGTTAAAAGAGCTCACAGAATCCATGTTACTTGGCAAGCCCATTGTAACAAAGGGCACTCAGGAGGATAGTTACGATATACAGTACATGCATGAGATTTCATGAGAAGTCCAAAATCCAAATATTAAAACAATGGGCAAATCCAGGTCACACATAACTAAAACATAATGTAGAACAATTCAAAAGACAAAGTGTAAATCATGGTAAACAAACAAAAAAAAGGATGCATGAATGGGTACACAGATGATCAGAGGTAAACCTGAACAAGGAGATTTCCAAGCTAAGAAAAAGCAGAAAAGTTTGACATGGTCATACATACAGTAGACAGCAATCAGAAAAACAACTGTAGAAAATACCTGAGTGACAAAACATGGCTCTGTCATTATCAAGAGTGTCCAGCTGCTTTATTTTTTGTCTATGATAAGGAACAGAGCATGCTCTCCAGGAAAAGTTCGAAGTTCACTAAAGGGTGTGTCCTCAGGTAGCATGGTAGTGAGTTGTCCGTCAAAGATCTGACACACTGATACCGAAATGCTGATGTCAAGAACAACAGACTTTGCAATAGACTATTATTTTATTCTTTTATTTTTCACCTAACATCTGAGCACATTTCTTCTCACCACTCAGGTATGCTGCAGAGTTGGTTTTTGATGTGTAGTAACAATGAACGCCCACTGTTAGATGTTTTATTTGGCTACTTGCTGTAGTCCCTCCACTTGATGTTTCACAGATTTCTTAGCCATCATTTCTTGTGAAAGATACTCAGTTCGCTGTCATTGTGATCACTTCATTAGAGTGACAGTGACATATTTTTGTACTGGAGCATTATTTAGCACTACCATGGTTACGAGCAGCTAATAGCAAAAACAGAATAGGTATAGCAAATTCACGTTTTCCCATGTTTTTCAATTTTGCTCCATGATTTTATAAATAGAGCCTAGCATGAACTACCACTTGCAATGCTCCACTTCCCCCACGAGTAGAAACTTCAGATTAAATGGCCATTAGTGCCCAGTGGCATATGGCATGGGCAGTGATGTATAATCTACAGAGAACCCTTTAACCTGGTTTATCTGGGCCACTGGAGCAAGTGCTTTGTGTCTACATAATGGAGCCATTGAGGAAGGGAGTGCCCTACTTGGCTTCTGCACTGACATTAATTAAATACATTAAGCATCAAGCTTCAATACCATGCAGGGAAATAGAACAAATAAGGCTCTGGATTTGCCAGCTTGGCCTCTGAGGATGAAAAGATTACAGCTGTCAAGCAAAGTCTACAGAGAAAATGTGTATAAAAGCAGTTTTACCACTTCACTTGGGAATTAAGATAAAAATATCGATAATTCAGCCATTGAGCTTGTATTGCTAAGTTAGTAAGTAATTCAGCTTGTGTTGCTAAGTTAGCTAGCTTAGCTAGCTACTCTGTTCATGGGGATCTAAAAAGTTGCATGTAGCTTTCTAACCTTGATTAGTCTTTCCACCAAATCATGCTAGGTAAATAAAGAGACATTTTAAAAATTGTCCATAAAACTGGTCAGTCTGTGTAATGCCTAAATCTTTTATTTCCCTTATACCACAGTAATCTGTTAACATGTTTATTTGCTATATGTTATGCTTTTTTTATCCAGTTATGTTTATATTTGGGGGAATATCTTTGTGACAAAATAGTTTCTATTATCTCCTTCATTATAGTACTGTACAATACAGTGGAAGCCTGGTATACGGACACCCTGCATCATGAATTTTCGCCTTAATACCCTTATCTCACCTACGCGGTTTCAATCGCGGCGGCTCACGGTGCCCAACACTGCATCTCACCGCGAGTCAAACCTCATAGGTGAGATAGGGGTATAAGAACGCATTTTCGGCATACAAGCCACTGAACCAAGCCAAACCAGCATACATCCATGAGGAGATCAAAACTAGTTTATACCAGTGGAAACCTATAGTAAGAGAAGAGAGTTTACAGTACATAGTTTTTGCATTTTGTACAAGATTTAGTGAAGTCATAATACCATGGGTCCCAAGAATGTTAGCAAGGATGGTACTGTAGCAAGAAGAAAAGAGAGCCACTTTCAGTTTGGTTTTTAAAGCAACTGGAGCCAAGAGGGATCATAGATTAAAGTTAAGTAAGGTTTAATGTCTATTTCTTATGTTAACTTTATTTACATGTCTTTTCTGAATGTTTTGATTCTTTTTATATGCTAAAATATAATTGTAGTGTTGGTAATATTTTAAGTGGGTGGAACAGATTATATGCATTTACATTATTTCCTGTGGGAAAATGTAATTCACAATACAAAATGTCACCTTAACAAATAAACAAACAAATAAAACTTACTTCCTGTGGTGAAAACTAGTCAGTTTTTGCCTGTGGGTAGGAAGAAATGTTCTTTGTCAGCATGAACACAGCATAGATAAGTAAGACAATGTAAAATGATAAGAGTGTCAGACGCATGTCAAGTGCCATACACAAGATATTGGATCAGTTAATCCACTACAAATGACAATTTTCTGCTAGAATGCTTTTTTTCTCTGCTACGCAAATTATGTTCTTTAGAAAGTTGTCAAGAAATACTAATAAAATATGTTTAAGGTCAAAATGTTACTCATATTAAAATAAGATCATTGCTACACATCTTATGGTCAGTATGTGCTGTTCGGAAAGAATCTTAGAGCCAGAGGAAACAAACACACAAAGTGAATTTCACATGTAATCTAAAAAAAAAAAAAAAAGATGAACGAAAGTAAAATGAAAAGAGGAACAGACATCTTGCTTCTCTTTGATCAGTTTCTTTTCTGTTAATAATGAAAGTTCTGTATCAGCATCATCTAAAGTAAACGAGATCGCATAATCTTAAAATTACAATTGCAACAAAAAATGACAAAAATATCACATGATTCTTGAAGTCAGTTCTGCTCTACAGTACATGATGGATATCACATTATGGGGTATGGGTTTGCTTATAAACAGCCAGCAATCCAGTAGTGTTTCATTTATCCCTTTTTCATAGTGCAGTGCAACGAAAATTGACTAATCTGGCATTTTCAATTAGCACAAACAAATTAATTGCGTAATTGCTACCGCTCAGTCAGGTTACTGTTTGGTTTCCGTACAAAGAGAATTGTGACCCTGTGTGTAGCTGCTGATGGGCAAGGCAATAAAGGTCACACCTCTCCACAATAACATCAGAAGAGAAACAATGCTAACTTTTTTTTTTTAATAGAAAAAACATCATATACTACTGCCCCAAAAATAAACAAATTTAAACCTAACGGCATAAACAAAAAATACTTATAAAATACTGCAAATTCTGAAACCTCCATGCGTCTCCATTAACCACCAGTGTAGAGTGTGACATCCCGAATAAAATTAAGGCAGTTTAAAATAATCATTAAACACTAGGGAGAATGCTAATGAGAGTACATGGGAGAAAGACAAGACGTTAAACCAAAATAAAAGCACATAACAAAACTGCGAAAGAAGGCGCCATATCACTGAAGTATGTGCGCTGAGAGCTGAACTACATTCATTTCAAAGAGCTGAACTTTGTACTGTTTGAAGCTTGGTGCTGTTAGTTGTTAGCTGCTATGCTGTTAGAGTTCTATCTGATAAGGTTTCCTATTAGCAATGTTGGTATCTCTGCAACGGAAAAAGAACTCAATGTAAAAACAAGATTTTTTGTTTGGTTTGTGATTTAAATTCTTAGCTGTTCTGTGTGCCATTATGTACGGCACCGATCAAAGGTAGCCTGCCTATAGCATTAGCAGACCCAGCTAGTATTTGGAAGTTAGACCTGTTCTGTATTTTTGAGACTCAGTTCAGTCAAATCTATGGGAAACAAATATTACAGTTCAGTCTATTAAGACAAACTGTGGCAAAAACAGAGGTAGCACAGCACCAGAGCAAACAGTACGGCAAAAGTCAAATACAGTGGAACCTTGGATTACGAGCATAATTTGTTCTGGAAGCGGGCTTGTATTCCAAAACACTCGTAAACCAAATTTTATTTTCCCATAAGAAATAAAGGAAACTCAAATTATTAGTTCCACAGCCCAAAAAAATAAATACATAAAAATAATTAATACAAAATATAAAGTAAAAATAAAACAAATTAACCTG
>JAOVVA010000019.1:9209972-9232001 GCA_028565275.1 Leiocassis micropogon
TAGTGACGGGGAGGAATTGGACACGACTAGATTGGGGAGAAAATCGGGGAAAAATAATTGGACAGGACTAAATTTATAAAAAAAAGAGAAAAAAAAAAAAACATTCAGAAAAGACATGTAAATGAAGTAACGCATTAAATAAATATTCATTTCACTGTGTCTGCTAAAAACACACTAGCTGACTAACACTGACATAAAGCTACAGTATATTAACCACGCAGCGAAAGCTAATTGCGCTAGTAATTAATCTCGCAGTAACTGTTGCTATTTATTCAGAACTTTTAACACAAACTCTGTTACTCTCTAATGAAATATGTTATGTTCAGTTGTTTTGGCTTATCTGTCCAAAAGAAGCACAAGTATAATGTCTGTTTTAAGTACTTTTGCTAGTTTCAGGGCTTAAAAACAATACATTTATTGATTTTTGTTTTGGCTTCTTACTACATCACACAGGTTCTTTCAATCAGTAAGAATTAACTACAGTCCTGTGTCCTGGATACCGCAGTCTCTTCTGTTAGCCATATTTATAACATAAGCTGACAACATTCTGCTAGTTAATGTTTAATGCGGTATGGGTACATCATTGCTTCATGAAACAATGAATCGAACTGAACATAGTACGATAGTGTAAGGAAAAAGCAGAACGCAGCATGGCATTATGGTAATAATAACAATATCAAATATGTCTGAGTGAGCACAAAATCTCATTGTCGTGCTCCAAAATAGAAGGTAAAGTCTTTCCAGAAGAATGGAGATTAAAATAACATCAAAAAATAGGATGTTTAAAAAAACATGTAAAACTGGGGTGGTCAGAAGTCCACAAACATTTTTAAAGACTTTACTGTATAATGTATATGAAAAAAAACAGAAGATATATTAATATATTTTTTTATGTCCAAACCGGCAAACAAGGGATGCTGAAAACCTTTAAAATCTTTTGACTTTGAAATGATTACTATACATTTAGAAGCACTATTCAAAACTAAGACATTTTTTAAAAGGTAAGTACACAGATAAAAAACTAAGACATATTAAAGGTTAATATTTTATGTTTATGCTAAACCTTGATGTTCTGTTTGGGTTGGAATAATAAAATTTATATTCTAAGTGAAAAAAAGTGAAAAAAGTATGTAAATGTCATGCTTTTTCTGTATATATCACGTCTGTTTACACATATCCGTCAACCATAAACATTGGGGTTAATTATATAAGTTCTTCCGCTGGGTATTTTGTTTTTACATTCTTAAAAAAAAAAAATACATGGCTGTGTCAATGGTGCATGCATCGCTAAGGAGCTAAGTAATATTAAGAGGTATTAGGTGTACTTTCACTCCAAATACTAGACCATAATATGCAGAGTGACCTGAGGGTTCATATGGCCTGCTGAATGAAGCTACTGATTATGAAGAAATGTGAATGTACATACTCATACCCCAGTACAATGGACACAGTGTCCTGCACTGTACTAACACAAGTAGCACATAGTGCGAGCAGCCTAGACCTCACAGTAGGACAGCCAGATGAATAAATGCAGTATGACAGCCACATAAATAAATGCTGCTTTGCATCATACCAGGATTTATTTCATGCTGTTACACTAAACTAGCAGCCTGCCTTGGCGTTTGACCCCGTCACTGACTTTTAACGCTGTGTTGCGCAACAGGACGAGTGTCCCTGAGACTCATTGGCACCTGTCACACCAAAGCATAAGAAAAATATGTCATGTGCATGTGCCTGTGCCGCTCAGATAACATTGAGTGAATGAGTAAATCTTCATTTTTAGAATAGCTGAAATGTAGCCATGCTTTCAAGAATTCCTTAGGCCCACGCTCTTTTTTTCTTTATCTGTAATCTATTAAAGATTTTTCTTTTTTTTTTTAAACTGTTTCTGTAATTGGGCCACAACTACAACTCAAACTAACTCAACCTTGCACAACAAAGATTGATTATTTTAAATTCTTCTAGTTCTGTATTTACTGATTGTCTAAATTGTTTTGGGATTTCCCACTTATTGCATGTTGACACTATATGCCAGCTATTACATGCCAAAAACAAGTTGGAAGTGTTATGGAAGATATTTTGTATTGTGGTTGTAAGTCGTAAGACTGGTTAGCAAAATGGTCCTACTACATACTGTAGCTGTTTTAACAAACATGATGGAAGGTATTTTCTGTTGCAGCTAACTAGCTATCTGACTTTGTGTTAGTGATAAAAGTCCTAATATTAGCTAGTGGAGTTTCTTGACTAGCCTGCTAGCTATTTCAGTGTTGCTCTTCTTGCAGCTCTTATTAGGGGTTGCCACAAAACATAATCCAATTCACACATTGTTCTACATTTTGCCAAAGGTCTTATGGTGGATGCCCTTCCAGATGCAATCCCTCCAGCTTGGAACTGGCACTAACGATGCTTTCCACATGTCAGGTGCAAAGCCTACCACTGAGGTCCTGATGTCAAGCATGGGTAAAAATACAGCAAGGATGGCAACTTTTCTTGTAAGATGAGGAAATTGCAGGTCAAACAAGTTTAAACACAGAAAATACCTTATCATGCACAGGATTCCGTTGTGACATCAGTACAAAAGCTACAAGAAGCTACCCGATATTACTTCCCACAACAAATTATATACAGTGGTGGCCGAAAGTATTGAGACAAAAGTGAAATTCAAGGTTTTAATGACATTTTCACATTTTTAAATAATGACTATCAAGATAATAAAAATTATTTGTTAGCTTATGCAATGAAATTGCTATACAATAATAAAAAAAATATTATTTAGTATGGAGTCCTTAATTCTTCAAAAATTCTGGATCTGGCTGGGCATATATAGAGTCAAAAAGACATTTGCAGTACTCGGGTGTCACTTGCTTTCTTGATTGCATCCTGAAGATCAAGTACAGAAATTTGAAAAGAAGTTCTCAATCCACTCGAGAGTCCCTAGATTTAGTCATGGACAAGTAAAAGTCAGACCACATATTTGTTCCATCTATTAACTAAAAAAAACTGATTCTCTTAGGCCAGATAGGATACCACTAATTAGTGAAATCACCCATTTATTACACAAGGAGATCTGTCATCATGGCGTATGTTTTAAAACTTAAAACTTTTGACCACCGCTGTACCTCTTCTGCTAGAATTAGATAGAAATTACGAACCCAAAATAATATTTTGCCTGCATCTAGACCAACAAAAATAACGTCCCAATACTTCCTAATAAACTGTAAAATAATTAACAACTATGAAATTAAATCAAATATTAAAAGATCAAAGCATGTTTCTTTGTTCAAAAGCAGTTTTGCATGAATCCAGATGTTCATTTTGATCCTTAATGAGAGTTAGAGGTGAAAGTGGAGAGGTATCCATACTGTAGATGTGAAGAAGAAACCATGAAAAGAACCAGACTCAGAAATAACTCATCGTCCTCTGTGTGACACTGATTACTAATCATTACTATTTTGGGAAGTCAAACAACATGAAGTATATTAAAAAGATCTTTATGATTACACAAGTAGTTACAGGTATAAAGAATCCAGCATGATTATCTACTGGTGCAAGGCTAGGACTTGGCCATAAGCTCTAACACACCCACGCACTCACTTATTCACTCAACATCTATACAACTTTATCATATATACAAGGCCTGGAGATCTCAGGAGACTTAGGGCACGAGGCAGGGTACACCATGGATAGGGTCTCTCACATATCTTTTTAAAAATTATATAAATTCTGGCTACATTTCTTACCCAATATATTGTGCCACCATTTTTGGTGACTGGATAAAATAGGAGAACTCATAGGAGGACCTTCTAGAGTAAAACCTGACACATACAGTAGCTGTACTTAATTGCCAGTGACAACTAGTTTAGTTCTTTACTAAAGTACAGTGGTACCTTGGCATATGAATGCCCCACCTAACAAATTTTCACCTTACGAACTGAAATTTCGCAAGAAATTTGCCTCGGCATACAAAGCATATTCGGCCGACGAATGAACGCACTGGGCCGAACCGAACACCCACTAAGTTGCGTGTGTCTGGGAGCCGTTCAAAACTTGTTTACATCAGTGTAAAAATATGTATTGAATTAACTTTTGTTTTTGTTTTTTTGGCATTTTGTGCAAGATTTAGTGAAGACATGGGGACGGTAGCAAGAAGAAATGGGAGGCACTTTCAGTTTAAAGTGAGGTTTAATGTCTATTTATTTCATATTTTACTTAATTTACATGTCTTTTCTAAATGTTTTGATTGGTTTTATGTGTAAAAATATGATTGTAGTGTTGGAAATTGGTAATATTTTTGCATGGAACAGATTATCTGCACTTACAGTATTTCCTAGGGGAAAATGCTTTAAGAACTCGCCTGCAGAACGGATTAAATTCGTATGCCGAGGCACCACTGTATTAAAAGAATCATTTGAAATAAGTAAATAGAACATGTGATACATTCTTATAATGACTGTAGAGCTAAACTAGATTAGATATAACAAATGTGCTTTTCCGCAAGGCTGTTCCTGAAAAGGGTCCACACTGGGCTTTTTACCACTGCCATTGTGGCAGCAACAGCAGACAAAGACTTGGTGTGAGTCAACCAGTCAGCTTGTGCCCAGACTGTCTGCCTGGTCTAGGTGCTATGCTACAGTCAGAGAGAGAAAGAGAGAGAGAGTAGGGGTTGAGCATTTCTGGGTCTAGGACAAATCCTATGCATGATGTTTATTTCATGTAGCTTTAATGAAATAAGGCATGACTGGTCATGTGAAACAGAAACTGGCAAGCGCTTTAATATATGAATGAACCCAGACACTCAGAATTTTTATGAAAGCCTGCCAGCGAGTTCACTTCTGTGTCGGAAGTTCCTTAATATAAATGTCTCTTCACTGTTTTACTTCAGATTCTAAACAGATGACAGCAACTCGTTTAAAGTCAAGACCTTGCACATCATCACATACATGGTGGACACCGAGTATATTATACATAACAGCGTGCCATTTTCCAAGATGACATTTTACGGAGATATTATCACCCACTGGGATTAAAAATAACGAACACCAATTAAAGGTCAAAAGAGAACATTTTGAAAAATAAGGCATGAAAATCAATAAGGTGATCTTTTGTCCAAAAAAATGTCTGGCATCTGAAGCAAAAAACCTCAAAGAACAAAGGACTGCCCGTTCACACGCAGTAACATTTTCTGTTTTTTCAGGGACAGTCAATTGGGACAGTGGGTGTTCTCTCGTCAGCATTCCAGCCACAGGCACAGGCATAGATAGCGCTTGTCCTTGATGAGACAGCATTCACAATCGGTTGCCTTGCACCTGTTGACTCAAGTGGGATACTCCTCCACACATGAGCAGACGGGAAGAATTTCGCTCAGTGTCTCCTGGAGCCTACTTGTGTGTCAGTGTCTCCTGCTGTCTGTACATGTGTCAATCTCAAATCCCACTTTAGTGTGCTTTCTTATGGTCAGTTAACAAGCATTTCTAAAGGGACATAATCAGATCCAGATGGCCTGGCTGAAAAGGTAAACAGCGTGTGATTGTGTTATGCTCCCTGGACCAGTTAACAGATCTGTCTGGAAATCAGTATCTGATGCAAACAGCTTCACAATGAACCAACTGACACAATTAATCCAGCCTCAGTTATACCCGCTGCTGTAATACGTTTTAAAGAGATTCTGCCTTACATGATGGCCAATCAGCATGATCTGCACTCGAGCACATGCCTTGATTGCCCCCGGTGACACATTAAGACTGGTGCAAGTGTCTTCTTGTATCTGATGTTAAACCAAGCTAGGCATGAATGGTATTTCTCACAGCATAGTCAGTAATCTCTGGACAGTGATAGGGGACAGCTATTATTACTGAATTTCCCACAGCATACGGAAAGTGTGAACAGACACTGACAACATGTGAATTAGAAAATGAAAATGGCTGTTTTTCTTACCCTCCATATGCTCCAAAAGTAAAACTCCTTTTTCTTTGAGGCATCTTGGTAAGTAGGCTGAGCTCAGCATTAGAGATAAACAGACGCTAATAGAGATATGCACTGAGATGGAGGCACGATGTCTGTCTCACCGGACTGAATAGTTTGTGTGCGTGCGCGTGTGTGTGTGTGTGTGTGTGTGTGTGTATTCCCCTTCTCTTCCACTCCCCTGACTCTCTCCCACCCTCCCTCCCTCTCTCTCTGGCTCTCTCATCTGCCTTCCTCTCCACCGCTTTTTGTATAGTCCCTTTCCTCTCTTTCCCTCTCCTCAGCCCCTGCTAAGCATTAGGTGATCACTTAACATGCTTCCCTTCTTTCAGGCAACCTGAAAAGGAAGTTTGGAGAAGCTCTGCGAATTGGCCATTCCTCTATGTAGGTGATTGCTACCTTTACTGACATTAACGCCAAGACAGAAGACAAATAACGGAAATTAGAGAAAACAGGGGTGAAAGAGAAAAGGTGATATATTCACAAATTACTTCAAAAACCAGCTGGCCAAACAAAAGGGAGGATCGAGCACAGCAACAGAGGATTGTCTGCTTCTTTACAGTCACTGCCTTGCTAAGCAAAGTTCTTGAGTCACTGATCTCACCAGCTGTAGGCTGTCATTTCCCGCTTTACTCCTTACCATTTACAATAAATCAAGCAGGAACAGAGGAAAGTGAAAGTAATTCTGTATATTATTTCGTAATCTGTGGTATTTTAGATGTAGTGAAAAGAAAAATCATGCATTTATTTGTAGGGTTGTAGGGGTCTGGTAGGGGGTCCCAGGGCAAAATGGTAGAGGACACTTTGGATCGGGCGCCAACGCATCATACGGCAAAGGTGCACAAAAACAAAATCATATACTACAGAAAATCTGGAAACACAAAAAGATGTCCTTGGACTGTGGGGAAAGCCAGAGGAAACCCACAAAGCATGAGAACAACATGTAAACTCCACACACGCAAGTACACAAGCACATACTGTATCACAATCCTTCTGTATCTGTAATATATAATATTTGTATCTTTTTTTTCATATTCAGATTTAAAAAATCAAAGTGGGTTTAGTCAAGACCAACTTGACTAAAATATATTTGGTCTATGTGTATATTTCTTTTTTTGTTCCCTTTTGCTTTAATGAGAATCCCCAACAATATGTACTAGAAAACAGGGATGCTGAAAAAGGAAGTCTCACACTAATTTTAACAGCTAATTTTAATTTGCAGAATAATCACTTAAACTCAACTACTGACGCAGACACCCTGTGAACTAAGTGAACAAGCTTGCTATCATCTAATGTGCCTGAGTAAGCATACTAAATGCATTTCAAAACACACAATGACTTTTCTCAAATGTATTAATAGTAGATAACAATAGCCATCTAACAAAGAATTCATTAATAATAATAATAATAATAATAATAATAATAATAATAATAAAATATTAAAGTTTTATGGAGCGTTTATTTTTAATTTTCTACATTCTAGAACAAAACTGGATTTTTTTCAAAACTTTGAAATAACACATATGGCATTAAGTTATTAAGTAACAACAAAAACAACAGTCAGTTGTTATTTTAAGGTCAGCTGTTCTGAAATAGTTCTTGCAATAACAGTATTGTCAAGTGCATTTGCAAAACCCATCAAGCACCTATGATGAAACTGGCTCTCATAAAAACCATCCAAGGAAAACAAGACCAAACCTTACCTCTTCTGCATCGTTCGTTTACAGTTACCAGCCTTAAACATCACCAAGTACCAAACAGAGCAACTCTGTGATGAGCAAGAGTGATGCCGTTATGAAGGATTTACAGAGCATAAGTAGCAGAGACATCTCAACATCAACTGTCCAATGAGATAATCGCATATTTTGGATTCCTTCAGCATTGTTGTACAATGCAGAAAAGCATAAAAACCAGGAAAGACCATGGAAGGTGTGTCCAGAATTTTGACTGGTAGTGTTCAGTAAATGCTACTAAAATGGGTTCTTAATTGTACCGTATTATTGTAAACATACTTTAATGAATGACTCTTCGCTAAGTTAAAACAATGTACCACAACAGACTGTGATAATCTTTGTCATATTGTGTGGCATCAAATTAGCTTGACGCAAAAAAATTTTAATTATTAGATTGAAAGAATTGCATAATAAAGTCAATTACAATTTGGAGCACATCTCTCACTCTCTCTCTCTCTCTCTCGCTCTCTCCTATTTCATTATGTCATCCTGCCAAAATACCAGCCCAATACGTTTGATCAACAAAAACAAAAAAACAAGATAGAGTACATCCTGCTTGCTTCTCGCTGGCATGCTTTTTAACCTTTTATCAGAAAGCCAGCCAGACAGACAGACTTCCACAAGGTCACTAAAGCTTTCAGGAACAAGCCTTCCTTTCTGCCTTTTGGGTGGGGTGGTAGGTGGGGGGTGGAGAGGAGTGTTTAAGCATTCAGATGAAGATTGCCAACTCTATTACCAAACTATTCATGAATGCTCAATAGTGTACAAGTAAATTTCAACATTTTCTATTCACTCGAGAAAATGAAACAGTGTTCTTATACACACACTTAGCTGACAACATGCCGTATACAACAAGACAACATAACATTTTTAGTGCTGTGAAATACTGGTAGGAATGACTACTATATGGTTCTCTCAGATGTGCAGCAGCTACTGTATACATTCTTATTCTACCAAAACATGTGGTCCTGTATAAATGCCAAGACTTGCAGGACATTTCAAAGACCCTAAATGGAGACTGCTGGTGGAGAACGGCATAAAACACTTCATAGTGCACTTAGGAAGAAAATACACAGTGGGTAGTATGTTGTCTGCGTCACCAACAGCTCAAGGTAAACTGCATCAGAATATAGAGTATAGACATCATTACACAGATTCCACAAACATCTGAGCCTAAACGTGCCTAAGAATCATCTAATATCACAAGGTACTCTGTATTTTACATCTTTTTTGTTCGAACATTTTATGCTCCTACAGGACCTCCTCCTATTGGTGGCTTTTAGGCGAGCACTTTAGCAGTGTTCACACTCTGAGCTTAGTTAAACCAGTCTGAAGTTTTGTTGTCAGCTGTCTTTGGCTGCAGTGGCACTAAATCATCTTTGGTAAAGCAAACCATCATCTGCATTCTAAGACCACTGATTCTACCTCATGACCAAATAATGATTTTACAATGTGTTTTTTAATTTGCAAACAATATGTTTTTTATGTTTCATTATAACACAATTCATAACTTTAAAGCTCACCAATAAATGCTCAAAAGGATTTTTTTTAATTACTTGTTACCAATGATCTTAAACAATCTGGTTTTAAATTCATCAGGTACTGTAGCTCACAATGTAATGAACACCCAAAAAAAGTGTAACTAGGCTATTATAGCTTATGTCATGGGTGAGGGGATGAACAGCTGACCTGTCAATGGGGAGGTGAAGCTTTGAGGCACTAAATAAACTAATCTTAGACAAACCTAGGGGAGACGCTCCCAGCAAATGTTCCATTCTAGAAGAAAAACATCCAACTAAAAAATATGCTGTGTTAGAATTCAAATGACAAGGAAGATACTATCACACAACTTTTATCACAGACTCTATAACAGTATTGAGCAGAAAAAAAAAAGAAGAAAAATGTACGAGGGGGTTCAAGTCAAACCGGGACATTTGATTATGGAGTAAATAGACTACCTTTATTTCTCCATATAATTCCATGCTACACTAATGCACTTATCCCAGTGTTTCACTAGTGCCTGGACATCAAGGTTTAAAGTTTTTTTTCAGCCGGAGTCATGATGGGACTGCCTGCTTCACATCTGTAACAATGGCCTCCCAGGAACTCCAAACATGTGCCCAAACATGTGGAAATCGTTTGAAGTGAGGTCAGGACGGTACGGGCAATACAATAACTTCCAGCCAAGTTCCTGTAACGTGCAAGTGGTGTTTGTGAATAATTGATTCCACAAGTTATTTGTCGATTTTCAAGGATTAGGCGTTCCACTTGTGAAGGTTCACTGCAGTGGGCTGTGAGCTACGAAAACCTAGAATGATGTTTCCTTTAAAATGTCTGCACCATTTAAATATTTTACTGTGGATAAGAATCTTATCAGTGTACTCTGCTCGAAGACTTCTGTAAATATCAATCCATTTACGTCTCCATTTATGAAAGATTGTATAACAAGTCCCAGTTTGACTCGAACGCCCCTCATATTAATCTACGACTTTCATGCACAAATTGGTACTAAACGTGTAAATATAAAACAAGGCAGAATTTGGATTGAACGAATAATGTGTTCCAAACCGATACACATGCAGACACAAACAGGAGGTCGCTATGGATTAAGTGCAGAGGAGTGTTTGTCTTTTTCACAAATGCCAGGGAAAATCACTCTGCTCTGCTTCTTTAACTCTCTGTTTGTACTGTTATTACTGTTACTCGGAGTGGTGTAAGGGCTGCTCAAAGCTATATATGGCAATGTGCTTGTTCAAATACAGTTTCTTTTTTTATGTATTTAAAACTAAAACTTATTTGCAAAGCCAATATTTCCTACAACATCCCTCCACACAAACCACACACTGAGCACGCTAGAAAACTAATAGTTACTAAGGTATCATGGTACATCATCAAGTATTAGGAAAAGACCTAATAAATTACCTCATAAAGGAGAGGCTATGGAGGAGTGATCACATTGTAACTCATGTTAGTGGACCATTCAATATACAACATAAAACAACATGATGTGTATCATGGTAACGCATCCATGAAGTACGGCTAAAAGATTTATTCAAGGTCTACATCTGCGTAACGCAATGACATTAGCACTCATGCTTGCTTTTTGTCCTTGCTGGGATCTGGTTGGCAAGAAAATGACCAGTAACCTGTGAACCCGCTGTACGCAACTGGAAGACTTTAAAAATTACTTTAATTTTACACAGCCTACATCAACTTCAGCAAAAAACATGCTCAGAAATCAGGTTGGTGAAGATAAATACCACAAATCATAGTGCTGTCAAATTCGGAGCACATCTCCTGGAACGCCTCCATCTTTCCCACTGACAATTTAGCTGTCTAACGACAATTAGCACTTTTGATGAAAATTGTACTGCTCTAACTCCCAATGCCAATCGACATTCATCACCCTGAAGGAAGTATGAATTTTTATGTGAATTTCTATATCACATAGACTAAAGTCAGGCGTCTCCATGTTATAAAAATAAAGACTATGATGGAAGACAACGAATACACACATGTTCTCAAAATACTTGATCAGTCTCTCCAAGACCAGAGACAGAACAGAGTAAATATTCTAACAAGGGTAATAATTTTTAATGTGCAAAAATTGTAGAAGTAGACAGTAAAACAGGTGTTTATGGGTTCTTCATCTGTAAAAGTTTGCTTGGTTCTTAACTATGCTTCGGAGAGTAGGGTTAATTACATAATAATATTTACACTGCACCATGAGGAGCACCATTGCTCAAGGCCAGGAAGAGCACAGACGCTTGATTGAAAAGAGCCAGGTTGGGCCAGATTTAGAATTTAGGAGGAGGGTCAAACTTTGGGTGAGAAGTAGAAGTCAAAGGGTGATATAAGCTGGGTGCTGAGTGTTCTTTTTTTCTTGTGTTCATGTTAAAGCAAAATGTGGGTATACACGGCACCTCTGAAGTGAGAGCTGGTTCAGATAAGTAAGTGAATGGTTTCTGAGGGCAGCAAACAGCCTTTCATTTACTACTGTAGGCATTGGATTACACGTGGAGTACATTACAGTTATGTGTCTATGTGTTTAGACCTGCTCCTCACAGAACCTCTTTGGTCGCCACAACACTGAATAAAAAGGGCTTTGCGGTCCTGCAAGATACATTTGGGACTCACTTAACAGGCTGTACATTATGCAACCACAGACTGAGGATGTATGCATATTTTTCCTATTAATGCATGCTGGGAGTAATTGCAATGTAGCTAAATTAGTTTCTTAGTATCTCTGATTTCATCAGGCATACTTGGACAGAAGACTCTCAGAAGCTCAAGAAGAATGCTAGGTCAAAATCCTGTTAATGTTATTTGGCTCCCAGGAACAAAACAACAATCCAAAACATGCAAAATTACTAGAAAAATATTCTGCAAAGAACGTTGAGCATGCCAGGACCTTGTAATTCCCTAGGCATGACCTGAGTGCACTCAGTAGCTGTTCAGGAAAAAAACCAAAAGCGTTTGAAGAAAGTGAACAATGGACATACTTTCAAGGGAACGTTTATATACAAAAGAACCAAGTACCAGTTATCTTGGGATTGTTTTTTCCTTCCATGTAGGATGACGAGACATAAACTCATCAACCACATTTATAGAACCGCCTGGTGTATAAAGCAGTAATTGAATTCTATGCAATGATAGGTGTCATGCTTCTCAGTTATTCAAAAGATCAGTAGCTTCATCATTAGATGGTCAGAGGCAAATGGACAGGCTAGTTCAAGCTGAGAGGAAAGCTAAGGAAACGTAAATAACCACTCTTTACAACCAAGATAAGCAGAAAATCATCTCAGAAAGAATAACACATTATTACACAACAACCTTGAGGCTGATGGGCTACGAAAGCAAAAGATCAAATCAAGTTTTAATGCAGCCACAAACAAGTAGCTGAGACTACAGCAAGCACACACTCACCAATCATGGACAGCTAAAAATTAGAAAAATTGTCACCTCATCTTTGTCCATTCCTAAACTGTCCAGATTCCCGAAATGCTCCTTTTTTTGCACTGTATTGCATTGCATTGCAATACTGCCACATGATTGCTTGCTACAGCTGCGGATGTTCCTATTAAACTGGCCGGTGAGTGCATCTCTATTGATTTGATAGCAAACCCATCACATCAAATTCACATTCCAACTTGTAACATGATCTTTCACCTTGCAACCAGTCTCCCTTTAGTATTACTGTAATGAAGCTTTTTAGTCTAAGCTGGATCAATAGGTTGACTTGGCAAGTGGTTTACAGCCATGGATAGATGCTGGGCTAAGTATTTTTTTTTTGTGCATATTGATTGCAATAACAAACCGTAAAGATCTATTACGGTTCTAATGGAGCCTAAGCCTCTGATGGATGTCAACCTATGACCACAAGACAGCTCTGACTTCTGTCTCTCTGCCCTGCAATCAATACCAGACTTCATAGAAAGTGCTGTGCATAGCTGTCCAAATAACAGCAGCTCAGTGAGGACCCATAAACAATACAACATTTCAACTACAAATGAGCGTAATATCATTCTGTAGTTACTGTTAGTATTCAAGAGTGATAAACTCGTGCACTACTGCCACCCATTGGAAAATAATAATACTGCAATGATTTGTCAATGATCAGTCACGAAATATGAATGCAAACCTAAAATGTTTTATTTTAAATTAAAAGGGGCATCAAGAGAGATACTTTCATTTTCTTACATGAGGAGTGGTCTAAGGACACAGATTTTCAACGCAGATGTACTAATATCAGTATTTTCCTTAATTAAACAAAGATAGAAGGGATTTGAATACATTTTATTAGAGAAGCAGCTAAATGCTGAAAAGGACGGGAAGCACAATAGACCATCTTATTTCATATTTTCATGATACCTAGATGCCGATTCGATTTCTATTGCTATTCTGTAAGTATCATGGCTTATAAATAAACTGATATTGCTATTTTCCCCCCAATTGTGTTGTAAATTAAAAACCCTGAACCATGTATAAAAAAAAATAATCATACCTCTAAATATTATCTTTAAATTAAAACTCTACTTGATCAGAGCTGCTAGGAATCTTGTTCAAAAGGTTTAGCTTTCTTCCAATATGGACCTGTTTGTTAGTTATTTTAGTCAGAACTTCTCTAGCTCATATCCTTCTCCCCTGTGCCAATTAAATTATGAAAGCCAAGGTTCCTTGATGCATTCAGTTTAAAATGTGGAGGAGAAGCACATTTCTCTGGTGTGTTATCCATCAAAACTGTTATTCCTAAACAAGTTTAGTACATAATTCACTCCTTCCACACAGGATGCTGTGCCACCTGCCAGTGTGTGAATGGCTTAGAGAATACTACTTGTAGGATTATATGTCTGTATCATCCAGACAGTCATTTATTTACATATGTATATTGTGTTGAGCGTGTTATCTTCCTCACATGTTTTCCAAGCACAGCACCATGTTCGCATAGTTATACTGTATATTACCATATAAACCATATCCCTATTATCTACTGCAACTTCTGTACATAAATCACTGTCATTGGTGTACATATGGACGCATACCTTCATTTACCACATTGTTATTTATTGTAAATAAGCCACTTACAGTATGCACATCTGGCGTAATGCAAACAGCATTTCACTGGTTTTGCACAATGACTATAAAGTTTAATCTAATCTAATCGAATCCAATTATAGAGCGACATCGACATTTCACCACATCAAATGCAAACGTATATAAATTAAAAATCTATTTTAAAAAAATCTATTTTGGAGTCAGTGTGAATTCCCTGTATGTAGAACCATACAGATCTGCATTGATTTTTCCTCCCATCTCTACTGGCCACTGAGGTAAATAGAGTATTAAATGGCATCTTCAGTGTCAAAATGTCTTTCGAACATTGTGTCTAGGGAATGTACTGTGTAAGAGGAATGTGGTGGCCGATACTGAATATTTTTATACATGCTTGAAAAAAAAAAACTTTGCCTTTTTGACTAGAGGCTGGTTGTTTCCTGAGTGCTGAACTTGTTAAAACATACACAAGATAGATCACTTTTACAGGATTTGTGGAACTAACAGATTCTCATGGCTGGAGGTTTTCGGTGTTAGATTAAACAGGAGTTTAATCAAATAGCAGAACCTTTTTTATTATTCTCTCATTACCATTATTTTTCAACTTGTTTTCACAGTAAAATAGTTAGAATAAAACAAAAGAAGGGAAGAATCAAACTGAATTAGTGTTCTCAGTATATTCATTATTAATTTTGTTCTTATTAGTAATATTGGTTGTAAAGCCACAGTTTCTAGATTAATTATGTCACCAAAATAAAGAGTTTAAAAACTGCTGCAATGAGCCTTCCTAGTTTTCTAACTTCCCTCCGTTAGAGAAAACCAACCATCTGTATTCATGTGGTCTCTGTAATACCTAATATCACTCAATATTTAATGCTCTATATCTGACATCCTCCACTTCCACACAGCAGGTCTGCCAGCACATCTCCAACAACCTAGTGCAAATGAGCCTGCACTCAAGTCAGAACCAGAGAGAAACTGAAAGTATAACAGAAGAAAATATAAAGATAGATATTTCTGGTAGGCATTTTGCATGAATTACTGTCTCTGACAGAATGATGTTGACATTAATATCACTTGAGACTCAGAATGTAAGTACCATAAAGGCAAAAAGAGCAAGTGAACAAAAGGAGAAGAGAGAGAAAATGTAATACCTAGATGACTACAGTACAATTCGGATCAATTATTAGATGAAAAAAAAATCCAATGTTACTCTATTTTATTCATGTAAAACATATCAATTCAAAATAAATTTCGTGGTCGTGGTAAATGTAAAAATTTCGCATCGATTTTAAAATACTACTATTGAAGCATTAAATGGTCTCGCACTGCAGTATCTGAGTGAACTGTGTGTCTTACGATCCGCCACGCCTACTTTGATTTTTTTTGTAAATAGATTTGCCTTGGGTAAAGGAACAGATCTGGGGGAACTCATGGACACAGAGTATTACGGTGATCTGGTATGTTTAGATGCTGTCTTCCCCACTCTCATTGATCACTCAGGTTTGTTGACGGTGAAGTGATTGGCCGCTTTACATCTCAGGGAGCCCTCATGTCTGTGTTTCCCCTCTGGCTCTCCCTTTTAATTATGCTATCATAGTCAGTCCTGCCGGAGTCCCTGCTTGCACTCTGCACGAAATATACATTCACATTGTACATTGTTTGACTGTGACCATACCTAACTGCAATCTCTCTCTACTCCTCTCTCTCTCCACCTCTCTTTTTCCGTCTAATTGTCTTCTCTGTCGAGCTATACATGTCGCTCCTGAGCTGCCAGTGATCCAGACCCCCTCTGCCCCCTGAACTTGTCTGACTCATCCTGGTGTCCTGCTTCTGGATGGAGATCTCCTCGCATGGATGTCCCGTGTGGTCTGCCTGGGATGCGTGTGGTGACTGCGGACGGTTCCACAAAAACGGTCCTGTCCTGGGTTGATGCAGACAGCTGTCCTCTGAGGACTTCAGTCGCTCAATAGTTCAGGACTGGAGTTTCCTACAGTCTACCTGAGCCTCCAATAATAAACTGGACTCAATTTTGACTTAAACACATCTCCTGTTATACTGAACTTCCAGTCTCACACATTATGATGCAGATCAATCCCTGCTATCTGTTCACCCAAATGAGGATGGGTTCCCTGTTGAGTCTGGATCCTCTCAAGGTTTCTTCCTATTACCATCTCAGGGAGTTTTTCCTTGCCACTATCGCCGACGTCCTCGGCTTGCTCATCAGGGACAGTCTTATAATTTTTTATTCATACACGTTCACATCTTATACAAACTTAAATAATTCTTTTGATTGTGTAAACCTGCTTTGCGACAATGTCAATTGTTAAAAGCGCTATACAAATAAAACTGAAGTGAATTGAATTGAAAATACAAAGCAATCTTTAAAGAAAAAAATATATACTAAAAAGGAGATTTGCCGTTTCCAGGTACGATGTCAACTGAGAAGTCCTAAAAGGCGTTTAGAAGAAGGAAATGAGGTTGGCAGTAGCTATAAAGATGAAGCACTGGCGTACAATTTATTCGGGAATATTTATATCGCACCCCAAAAGAGGGGTGAAAACCTTTGAAGGAATATAATGAATTATTTACAAAGTATTTCACAATGTTAGTTATGATAATGGGGGCACATCTTTGAAATCTAGCACAGGGTTGTGCTAAGCATTTTCATTCAACTGGGTATATATATATTGCACAAAATATATTTTAGTTATTTTAGCACTTATTTTTTTTATTTACTTTATGGTTATAATCAGGATAGGAGCTCATTGAAAAAGTAGAAATGGTACATAAAACAATAGCATACGTAGCAGAAATCCCCAGTACAGCAATGCCCAAGGGCAACACATGTGCTGCAACCTGCCAGTACATCCCGCTGTTCTTATAATCCCACCAGGCAATGATGTGTCTTATTATGGCTCAGCATTCTTCTTCACAGACTCCCACTACCGTTTGTTTGCTCTGCCCTTTTATAAACTAACTGTAATGAAAGTAGTTTAACCACATAGCCTGATATTCCATTAAAATCAACTACTTGCAGAAGTCCCCTTAATTAAGAAAAAATAGTTGCCAAGAGGTTTACCTTAAGTTTTAGTAGTAGTAAAAAAGTAGTGTATTTATTAGTTATTAAAGACTGATTTGCCTGATTGCACAGCTTCAACAGCTTTAACTTTGCTAACATGAAATTTGAAATAAATTATGAAATTATATTCAATGTTATGTAAACTAGTGACAGCAAGGTAAGTCAACACAAGTGTTATATTCACCTATTTTCCTACATAATTAATATAATAAACAGATAACAAATACATAGCTTTATATTTTGCCAGTTTCTACTTTTCTTTCTGTTTTTTTTTTTTTCTAAACTGTGACCCTAATGGCTTCGACCTATTGTTTTTATTTATTTATTTCCTCTCAGGTGTGTCTAGACTGGTTATATATTATTCCTAACGATTTCACATAAAATGAAGAACGAAATAAACAGGGTTAGATGCTCGCTTTTTTCCTGCTTCGCCCACAGCCTGCCTGAGGTGATGTCCACTAGCCCCCCCTGCCTCCCCATATTATCGTCAGTCCCCTGTCTCACTCCAAAACTAGAATCGGGGCACCAACAAGGTTAATAAACCCACTCAGTGAAATAAAAAACGAGTGCAAACAAGTGATAGAAAAGCGATCTTACATTATCATCAATATCATCCCTGCGCATGCTGTGCCGCCCTCGGCAAGATGCCATCCTGGGTCGTGACCAATAAGAAGTGCACACTCTGACAGACAGGCTGAGGAAAAGGAGCAATTCCCTGTTCCCAGACTAACTGCATCTCATACAAATCACTGTGTCTTAAGAGTCTGACCAGAAATATTTTTCTCCCATACTGTAGATTTTATTTTAGTCTTTTAGTGTCCGATTACTGAACGATTCTGTATTTTACAGGACGGTTGATAACCCTATTGTTAACAGACATTAGGCTATGTATTTTGATTGATAATTACATTAGAGGTGTGTTTTGGAGCCAAATTAATAATAACAGAAAGATTACCTAATGAATACCTGATTACATACAGTACCGGATTACCTCATGATAGCTTCAGTTCTGCTGATTATTTTCACATTTACTTAAAAAGGAGAAAAAAAGCAGGTGAAAATGAATGACGATGTTATGAGGGGGCGATCCGATATAGCGCCACCGAATATGTTGTTAAGTGTGGGAGCCCCAACGCAGGAATTAAAGGGGAGCGTTGAGACACGGGGTGATTATGTGTACTTTGGCAGGGATTCATCGGTCAGGGCAAGCACATCACAGTGCTAAGGAAATGGCACTTCTACGCCACTTTGTAACTCAACTAAAGAAAGGGGGTGTCTTTCAAACCATGTGCGTCTAAACCTAAATATATATACTCCCCTTTTTCATGAAAGGAAAAATGTTTATTTAATGTTTTTTTTCCAAAACATTTATTTCTATATCTCTAAAGAGATATATTGTCAGAGCCTCTTCTCAGTTTTCTCTTTTCTTTATCTTTTCACTTTTTTTTTCATTTTTCTGTTCCGTTTTCTCTTCTCTTTATCTTTTCACATTTCTGTACAGTTTTCTCTTCTCTCTTTTCTTTATCTTTTCCTATACCAGAGCAGTGCCCTCAGACCTGAATGCCTTCCGGGAGCCGTTCAAAACTTTGAAGTTTGAAGTCAGTGGAAAGCCAAGTTATTTTTTTGACTGCCCTCTATACACAAAGCTCCATAGCTGATATGAAGAATCAGTTCAATGGGAAAGGGACCACGCTCGGAACAGGAAGAGTTAGCAAAATTTTATAAAACTCTCCCAGTCTCCTTTTATTCATACAATTATATGAATATAATTCAGCAACTTCCTCATCTACAATAGCACGTTAAATTCTGCTAAGTGGGTAAAAACATATGCAAAAATAATATGTATCACAGTAAAATATGCCACTATTTCTAACTCTTTAAATGATGGTAAATACATGTAGCTATTCAAACTAAACTTTTTCATCAGCATAAAATTTTTTGTTTTTCATTTTGTTTTTTTCAGTTTTTTATTGTAGCTTATTTGTTTAAGGTTTTTTACTTATGCACCATATTATTTCACCTCTCTTAAATTTATGAGTAATATGCACTTTTTGCCTGTGGTAAGTTATGGTATATAGTTATTGATTGATTAAAAGGAAAAATAAGCTTGCCCAGCTACACCGCATCATGACAGCATTTTATCCAGTAACATTATTTAACTGGGAGTGGTCATTCAAGACTTAAACTCCAGAAGTTTCTATAGCAACGGGTACAGCAATGGCCTGACTTCAGCTTATTCAAAATATTCAGCTCAATATTCAGCTGACTTAATATTCAGCTGACTTAATAAAATCAGCATTCTAATGACATATGATGCAGCTATCTGTCAGTCAGTGATATGATTGACACCATGTATGCATAAAAAGATCGAAAGAGGCTGAGGCACTAGCTTGACCTACTTCAGGGTAGTGTAGTAGGAGAGGTATTAATGTTATTGAAACATAAACAGTATGGAATTGTGATGAAGTTCTAAAACTATGATAGCATCCTAAGTAGCTAATTAAAAGGAGTTATGCTGGGGCACAGGATAGGCATCTGATATGTGTAGCAAACTGATTAATCCTAGCCTCAAATCACTGCACTGCTGTAAAAAAAAAAATAAATAAAATCCAACCTGTATTCAGTTATCACTTACTCATCGTCTATACTGCTTTATCCTGTATTCAGGGTCACGGGGACCTGGAGCCTATCCCAGGAGACTTAGGGCCTGAGGCAGGGTACACCTTGGACAGGGTGCCAATCCATCACGGGGCACACACAGACACACTCTCACACTCATTCACACACTATGGGCAATTTTGGAAATGCCAGTTAGTCTAAACTGCAGATCTTTGGACTGTGGGAGGAAACCAGAGAACTCGGAGGAAACCTACCAAGCACAGGGAGAACATGCAAACTCCATGCACACATAGACGGGAATCGAACCTGCCCGGGAATCAGAGTACCCGGTGATGTACTCTAGAGGTGCAAGGCAGCACTGAGTCACCGTGCTGCCTGTATTCAGCTATAATTAAGTTAATTTGATAGTTTCACGTATCATAAAAGATAGCCCACCCTTTAATTTCTTTAAATTAATTAAGTGATTTAATTTGTTTAATTACCCTGTCCAGGGTGTACCCGGCCTTGTGCCCTGTGGCTCCTGGGATTGGCTCCAGGCCCCCGCGACCCTGAATACAGGTTAAAACGGTATAGACGATGAGTGAATGAATTCGTTTAATTGTTCTACTATAGATCAGTAGTCATCATCTCGACCTGTGGAAGTAAAGAATTTTATGTGCCTGGGCCGCCATGTTTTTTTCAAACATCAATGTGGCTCGCACATAAAGTCCCACTGACTATTACATGGGTGATACAACCTTGAGAAATCATCTAGGTTTTAAAACTCTGCTTATTTTCATGCCTCCTGATGAGAAAGATTCCAACTGGTACAGCACTTGCAAGAAACATTCACATCCACACTTAATCATTATTTAGTACTGCGGCTGCTGCTCTGCTAAAAACCAATTTCATCTGTTTTGCTTCAGACTCCTGCTGCTTGAGTTGAGCAGGATGCTTCGAGATATGTTTGTGTGAAAGCTTAGGGATAATTCTCAGCAGCAGATGCATGATGAGACATCACTGTGTGCATGTCCGACTTAAGGTGATTAAATGATAATGGCAAAAACTTCTGTTTCATAGTTATAAGAAAAGTTTACACTCATTTAGTATATAATGTATATTAATTTGTCAAGTTCCTTGCAGTAATATGATACATACACATTGCATATTTTTTTATTAATACATGAATTCTACAAATTATTTTTTGCATACGTCGTATATGTATACAGTATGTACATTTTAAAATAAGCATATGCACTGTGTCCAGGTGTTAAGTTTTGACAAGGTGCTTCTTCCTTCTTTATGCTAATTTATACTCAAATATCAGTGGTGTTTGCACATTGGCTACCTACTTTAAGGACATTTTCTTCAAATGCAACAAGAACTGGGCTTTACTTTGGAGAAAGACACGCTGTCGCATTAGACATGTCTGAACAAGTAAGAAACCAGCAAACATTGTGGATGGTAGTAATAGTCTGGCTCCATAAAGGATGCATGTCTTACCCTATACTAGCAAGTGACAAACCATTTCTTGTCTATGAACATGCGTGACAAGAAAATTCAATTTCAGCAACAGCAGCAAGAGGAAAGTGACAGCTTAAAAAAGCAACACTGTGGCAAAGCGACATTTGGAATGTCATTTTCTTAAGTCTATGCAAATTATGTGACAAATCTGTATTTTTTTTTGGTTGGTTGGTTGGTGTTTTTTTTGAGCTCCCCACTCAACCAACAAATAGTTGTCTAATGTCTAAATCACAAGCAATAGAAGAAAATTGATAACCATGGTCCTATCATTAATCAACCTGTCATTAAAAATAAGCTCATTATGTGTGTACAGAGATATTCAAAAAATATATATCCTGGAAGAAAGTTGCAGGGATCAGTGGTGTCTATGGTGAGTGCATGTAGACAGCTTGCTTTGCTCATCTGTTAAAATCTTCTAATCTCACGATTTGGATTTGTCGCTTCGCTTCTGGTTTAACGGCTTTGAGCTCTCGCTTCGTTTCCTCGACTACGGCTCTGCTTCAAGCAAAAGCAAGTCTCATTAGAGAGGTTAAAGATCCATTTTCTCTCTCTGTATCAGCCTGCTCTTTGTGTCTGTGT
>JAOVVA010000019.1:9238867-9251969 GCA_028565275.1 Leiocassis micropogon
AATCAGCTAATTTTACTCCCCTTATATCAAGGGTTACATCTGATATTCAAAGATGGGGTAATCTCCCCCTTTCATTATAATGTTGTTAAAATGAATATCTTACCAAAATTCTTTTTTTATTTCAGTCGATTCCCTTATTTTTGGCAAAAAAAATTTTTTGTCTCACTGGACAAGATTATTGGTTATTTCATTTGGGGAGGGAAGCCACCTTTAACTTTACTGCAGAGATGCAGATTTAGTGGAGTACTTGCATTACCTAATTTTCTAACTTACTACTGGGCTGCTCACATCCATAAAGTTTGCTACTGGTTAAAATCTTCTGGATCCTCTTGGTGTAAATTGGAGCTATCATCCTGTAAGTGATCTTCTATACCAGCTCTCCTCTACTCCTCTTTACCTATAAAACCCTCTCTTTATACTGATAATCAGGTGGTTAACACGCTCAAGATCTGGTCTCAGTATAGACGGCACTCTAAATTTGTAATGGCATCTTCCTCGGGTCCTCTAAACGACAACCATTTGTTTCCCCCATCACTCTTGGACTCGACATTCTCAGTGTGGTGGGACAAGGGTATAAAACAATTTCAATATTTATATGTGGATGGTGTCTTCGATAGTTTTGCTAATTTGTCATCTCGTTATGGTCTCCCCATTACCCATCTGTTTCGCTATTTTCAAATTAGAAATTTTGTTGCCAAGTGTTTCCCTAATTTCCCCTCTTTGCCTCCAGAACAGCAGTGGGAAACTATGCTATCATTTATTCCTCATCATAGAGGAACCATTTCGAAACTCTATGATACTATCCTGTCTCTTAGTAACCACTCAAATGTTAAGCTTAAGTGTACATGGGAGGGGGAACTAGGAATTCAAATGTTTTGCTTGTTTTTTGAGTGTTTTTGTTTAGTTGGTTTTTTTTATATATATATATATATATATATATAAATATATTTATTTATAAAAATGAAGAAAGGTAAATTGTATTTCTGTGAATGCAAGTACTGTATTGTTTTACTTTTTTCAATAAAAATATTTGCAAAAAAAAAAAAGAAAAAAGAAATTATGCAGTACATTTCATTCAATTTCATATAGTTAATTTAATATTACACAAATAAGCATGAATTTAATCATTTAATCAGCAATACTACTTATTATAATGTGGACATGTTTTCTGTTCAGCAGAACTGTATTTCTATTCTTATATTGCTTTGAATGTTTATTATTAATAAATACTTTCCTGTATTAATTTTTCATGGCTTATCCTTTTCAACGAAAAAAAATGTCTATAAACAATTTAAATGAAATTGTAAAGCAAAGAGACCTTTCAAGCTGCTCCACTTATCTAAAGTGCTGGACGAGTGCTATCAATACTCACACTTACTATTGGCAGCGCAACAAAAATGTGTTTAAATTCATTCTGTTCTCTACAGAGCACTTTGACAGACAACAGATGGATCATGTTGCACCAGCTTTTACCTTAAATGGTTTAGCTTGCAAAGAATTATTCATGGAGTTTTGCCGTGATTTAAACAAAAACAAACATCAGAAAACGTAGCTTGTCATGCACTGATTTTTGACATTTGATATGTAATGCTGATGTTTTGTTATTGTAAATAGGGCAAGGAAAGGTTGTTTAATTGTTTAAATAGTTCAGGAATACTTACAGTGTAAATTAATATATTTCAGGCATTATAAGAACATCTGTTCTACCTAGTAGAGCCGTGGCTCATAGACAGTTTGTTTATTTTATTTTATTTATTATAAGGACATTGTGATTTTCAAATCAAAAGCATTAATCATTGTCTGATTTGTCTCAAGCAGCTGTATTTCTTACAATTTAAAAAGTATTAAAAGGTATATTACAAACACTGAAAGGCATTAAAACTTGTTCTGTTGAACTTTTAAATGTCTTGTCCTGTACAAAGTGATGATCACCTCTAAATTCCAGTATAATATGTGGCAGTATTTCATCAACCATCCACAAACTTAAAAGAAAAAGAAGAAGCGATACTCTCGCAAAACGCGAGTATTTGCAGAAGATGCAGATGTTTGTTTCCGCAAAAGCTATGGTATACCCGTCAGTTCTGAATTGGAAACTGACTTGTCAATTAAATTTAAGGAGTCGACCAACAAAAAATTCATTAAATTGCAAAATCGATTATATTGCACAGCTCTAGTACCTAGCGTTCCTGAAAAAGAAGAAAAATATAATTGAAGACCTCTAATAACAAGCAGAACCTGGACTTACCACAAAACTAACAGACACCATAACCATGAAAGCTGCTGTGTCAGACAGGCAGGTAACAGGAGTCACAGAGAGCTTTCAGGACTTCCTGACAAGTCAGGTCCCACTAGACCTACCACAGCCAATTAACAGCAGCCCTCAGGCTAGTCATGTTACAGCAGCATGGTAGATTGTCTCAAAAATTGGTCTCTAATGAATCTAATGGTCGGGCTCTAAAGATTTAAACTTTGGCAATGCCGTTATTAGTACATCGTTAACAGCTTATGTAGTTGTTCATAATTATAATCTATGTGTTTTACAATATATTCCTTAATTTGTGAATGAGCTCTAAAATGTACCAAAATATTATGTCCTGCTTATATTCTTTAGTCAAGTCGGCTATACCTTTCCCTAATTTAGGCCATTGTAGTTCAAGTCCATTGTGTTTAATTCAATTCTGTTTATTCTAAGACGATGAAAGGGTCCACAGCAGGCATTTGTACCTTATTCCAACCAGAAAGAATGAAAGACATTTGCTTTTAATGTTTGAATATGTGCTTCATACAAATACTGTTATCTCACAACCCTCATTATACACTTTCCTTTTATTTCCTCATCGGGTCTCGTGTGCGTCGTATATGGGCCAGTTATCTGTGACAGCTTATAGATAACAGTCAGACATACAGATTCACTGTCTGCCAAAGCTGACAATAAACTCTTGTTATCTCATTTCATATCTTCCGCTCATCATTCAAGTCTGCCTACCATTATAAAACTTCCTTCAAAACGTCCACCACCGGATTCCTCTCATCCGATATTAATGAGGATGGTGCCAAACATGGCCAACTTGGCCAACATGTACACAGCGGTTTACAAAATTTACACTAACATTGATGTACTAGATACTGATGTACTGGCTTTTATACATTTTCATTTATTGATATTAACAGAGTGTGTTGTGTGAGCAGCAATGTTTTCATTCAATTTATAATATTGCTAAAAAATAAGATACCTCTCTCTCTCTTTAGCCAGACTGGTCAGAGATTAAATGAGGATCAGAATCGTCAGCTGATGTAAAACAGTGCACTGCACATGGCTCCTTGTTTAAACAAGCAAAAAATGAAGAAATAAATATGACCTAAATTACTTCTTGAACTGTAATCTTAGTTCAAAATTAAAAATTGTCCAGTATTAAGGTGAACTCATTGATTTTGATGTGTGTGAACGTTAAGCTACTGTAGCACTTCTGAGATATGAACTTGCATAACAGTGTTAACACACAACCTTGGGTTTATTTTTATGTTAAAACCAAAAAAAGAAAGAAAATAATAACTACCCTGTCTTAAATAGGTTAGTATTTTTTATGTAATTAAACAACCATCCAGGAATTAGTACTGACGTCCTGGTATCGGTACCGATATTGAATCCTTTTAATGAAACCCAGCCCTATTTACAGCAAATTTAAAAAAAATCAATACTATAAAAATGTTTTATAAGTATACATAAAATACACAGGTATACACAAACTTTAATATTCACATTCTGAATAAGTTATATATAATAAAAACTGTCTATATTTATTAATGAGCCAATAATTATGTATGCTCACATTCTCAACTGAATGAAAAACTACTTATAAAATATGTTAATGTTTAAATTTTAAATAATGATTTGACCACAACAGTTAAACAGTTAGTTAATGATATATACAAAGATTAACCATTGCATAAACTGGTATTTAAGAACCATTGTCAATTGTCCAAATACGAAAAAACTATTTATTTGTTCATAGAAGTTAAAGATAATTAATCTTTGATAATGAATATTATTCTAAGCTATTAGAAAAAAGTGTTACCAAATCCTCCTACAACTCTTTCAACTCAACCTCTCCTTCCCTCCCTCAGACGTGCATGTTTCTACTCAGATCTCAGCATGTCTGGCAGACATGAGACTTGGATGAGCTGACGGTATTGCTAAACCCAAAACTGTTATTAAAAGTGATAGCAGCAATATTCTACACTTTATTACTTTTACAGGAGTATGATTTGTGTGTGAGACAGACTGTAGTGTCACACCATTTTTCTCTATTTGCAAGCTTGTGCTGAACATGAAGGTCAGAAAAGCTCCTGTTTGTTTGCTAACCTGCACATTTAGATAACCTTCGCTAGTTTGATACCAAAACAAAAGGTGACTCTGGAAAGTGCTGTCTTTATCTTTAAACAAGACTGTGTAATGTGGAGTGTGTGACTTTATCTGGCATGCAGAAACTAAGGTCACTTAGTTTCAAGAGTGAGTTAAAACACAAAGAAGAATTACGATTCATTTACTTAAGGTTAATAAAAGCAGCACTGCTTTTAAAAACTTGGAGAAATGCCATATACATTTAAACAGGCTCTGATTAAAAGGTTGAAACAAGGCGACAATATTTACGACTGTCTTTACTGCTGCTTTTGTAAAATTATCTGTCCTTCTCAACTAAACCAAATACTAATCTATTTTTGTGATCCTTGGTGATGGTCTCCAAAATGAAATGGACCATTTCCCAAGAGTGTATTGCTGTTGTTCTTCACAAGCTATAGAAATATGAATTGATATCAGAGGTATGGTCCAGATCTCCTCTACATCTCAAGTATGAATAGACTAACCAGTACTCAAACCTTCCTGAAAACAATTAAACTAATTTTCACAGCGTTTTAAAAAATACAACGCCTGGCAAAGAAAACAAGTTTCCCATTCAAAAATATTGTTGGTTCACCTCTAGCTGTGATTATGGCACCCATTTAAGCAGCATTGTATCAACATCCTTATGCAGTGTCACATTTATTTCTGTCCAAAACTAAATTAATTTTTACCAATTTCTTATATTGATAGGAGAGTCGAAAACACTCCGCAAAGTCTTCTTCAGCACATTCCAAACACTTTCAGTGGGTGTGGTGGTAAATTCATGTGGGAAAGTGATTACTCAGAATTCCTTCCAGAACCACTCTTTCACAATTTGAGTCCTGTAATATGCGCGTGTCATCTTGAAAAAAAAAGCATTGATGAGATAACCTGGTCATTCAGTACATTCAGGTAGTCAGCTGACTTCAGTTTGAGCCTAGACCAGACCAACTGAAGTAACCCAGCTCATAAAACAGCCTCCGGAGGCTTGTACAGTGGACACTATACATGTTGGGTACATTGTTTCATGCACTTCCCTTCTTATCATCGCACACTGATCTCTCTGGGATAGGATAAATCTGGACTTATCAGACCACATGAACTTTTTCCATTGCTCCATAGTCCATCATTATGCTAACTAAAAAACAAACTCTACCTCTATACTTACTCTCTTAGTGAGGTCAGGGTTTTCACACCACGGCTATGTGGATGACACTCAGCTCAACCTTTCCTTTCCTCCATCAGACATTCATGTTTCCACTCAGACCTCTGCATGTTTGGCAGACATATCATGTTGGATGGCTCATAAGCTTAAAATTAATTCCAGCTAAAATTAACCTTTGTGCACCCAGGTGATTCATCACCACTGCATGATTTTATCATCTCCCTGGACCTCACCTTCAGTGCCTTTATGCAACCTTGGGGTAACTATGGACAATCAGCTATCCTTTTGCATGAAGTCTGCATCTACTGCATGTGCATTCGACCTTTGCAACTGAATGCAGCTGCATGACTGGTTTTTAATCTTTCTACATTCTTCAACGCAACCCCATTCCTTTCGCGCTCTCCATAGGCTTCCAGTAGCTGCCCCCACCAAATATAAAACATTGATGCTTACCTACAAGGCTGAAAAAGGGTCAACACTTACATCTAAGGACTTTTCATATCCTGCATTGCACCTCACTCCCTCTAATTTTCTATCACTGGTCATGACCACAGAAATGGGTTCCAAGTTTATTTCTAATTACATTTTGCCTAGATTAGAATTTCTTGGCCATTTTTGAAATGTATAAATAATTATGATGTGACTGCAAGTACTGATATTGATATCAACAACTGGAAAGCCTTCATATTCTGAGACAAAGGCTCATATTACCAAATTCTGTGGCATGGATGAGCCAAAAAACAAAACATGCATAATTTCCTCTATGAATGATGTATGATCTCATTTCGATTTCTGCATAGTTCAATATGTAATGTTGAATAATAATAAATACTTAAGCATTATTATTCAACATTACGTATTGAAAAATAACATGGTTAATTCCATTTAACTTTCATAGAGTATTCCACATTTTAAGGCAAATGAATCCTTCCAATATTCAGTACTGTATATGGTATAAATCTATAACCCACATTTCTAAAACATTTACTTAACAACCTCTTTTAATGGAATATTTGAATCAGCTTTCACAGCTTGAGAGACAGATGGAAAACAATCCGTTGCTAAATCCCTAATCCATAATGCATTATTACTATAACACGATGCATTAGCACTATAACACAATCTTGCTTAATCACATACACACACCTCGGTTCGATGCAGCTTAATGCCAAAGTGTAGCTTTAATCCATATTGGAAAAACTTCCTGTATTTTAAAGAGTCAGTGCAGTCGATGTTGATGTCTAGAGGCTGCAACCTCTGAGAACAGAACAAGTCTCCCCACTGATTCAATTTGACCATAATACATTTGGGCACAGGAGGAGAGAAATGAAAGACGCCTCAGGATCAAGGCACTTAAACATATCCAAGAACATATACCATGCCAACACACAAATACATACAGGCTTAGATGTAAAGACACCCTTTTTACATGTAAACAGGATTTTGTTATATTAACCCATTGTACATATCTTTGTAAGATTGTTTTTTTTCCTTGGCTGACTCAAGGGAACAAAATTGAACTGTGACATTTCTGAGAAAAAAATAAATCATGTACAGTACTGTGAAAAAGTCTTGAACCAACCCTCATTTTAGACCTCAATAATTCAAAGAACTAGGCGGTCTTTTTAAATGTATTCTTGAGGAATATTTCTCTGAGGAATATAAATGTGTTTCAGAAGAATGTTCTTTGTTTAGTCTACAAAAAAACAAGATTAGGACTGTATGTGGATGTAGAAATAACTCCTAGCCAAGTTCCTATATTGTGCAAGCATTAATTAGTGTATTTACAGTTTACACAGACAGATCTGTCTCTCCTGCAAGTTATTCAGCAGAGTTATTTTCCAGGGAAGGGGCTTTTACACGCTAAATGTTCACAGGAATGACTGCAGTGGGCTCGGAGCCACCTCAGCCGGGATCATCATTCACTGACGTACAGTATTCACAGTGACTAATGTTAAGCCACACAGAGACTAATACATTATTCAACAATAATAATTCAAAAAAAACATCTAACTTAAGGCATGAACCAGTGAGAAACAGGTGAAGATGATGACAGATGATCAGGCCGGTGATTAGCACACTGGTGATTCTCACACATACACACTTCCAAATATTTTCTTTTCTTTTCTAAAAAAAAAAAAAAAATTTCTTTAATTTTTTGTGAAGCTGCTTTGAGACAATGACCATTGTTAAAAGCGCTATATAAATAAAATTGAATTGAATTGAATTGAATTGAATTGAATTGAATTGAATGCAAACAAGAGGGCAGATGAGTTTGCTGCTGAGGTTGTTACATAAAAAATAAATTTTAAAAATATATCTTTAGGCATTTTGCATCCTGTAGTAAAACATTTGATCTCGTTAATTCAACTGAATTTAATATGAAGAAATTAGTGGTGGATCAAGACTTTTGCACAGTACTGTATAGTGGACCAATGCAGTACTATCTCCAAAAAAATCACTAGCTACTTCGTTAGGAACACCTACAGTATGAAACAAGAATCTGAAACTACAGTGGTAGCAGATTCATCAAGAAATGACAGCTGAATATTGAAAGATCAAGTGCTTCCAATCTGAGTCCAGTATCAGAGAGCTTGTGTCCACTGTAGCCTTAGATTTCTGCCCTTGGCTATCAGGAAAGGAACCTGATGTGATCTTCTGCTGCTGCAGTCCATCTGATCTGGTTTGCGGTTTTGTGCATTGTGAGTTCAATTTCCTTTCAACACAGTTGTAAAGACCAGTTGTTTGCGTTGCCGTAGCTTTGATTGGCTGATTAGTTAATTGCATGAATAGGTAATAGGTAAAAGTGGCAAGTGGGTGTATGTAAAGCACATCCTGCTTTAGTGTAGAGAGGATTGTGCAACATTGACAAACTGTCAAGTTGATTAGCATTTTCCAAATTACCACAAACCTCAACTGCGATAAAAGATTTATTATAATGGACCACGAGTTGCAGGGCAGTCCTAATTTTTTTTTTCCATGATAGACACAAAGCATGTTTTATAAAATGCAGTCTTAGGGTCTGACAAATGCCTGGAGCTACTGTAGGGTGGTACTGTGGAGGCGGTACAGTCACTCTGTCAATCAAACCAGCAAACCATCATACTACAAACAGACCTTTTAGCTTCCTGGAGGGCAAGTCACTGACCTGAATCTGCTGTAGAAAAGAATTAAAATTTTGCCTGGAGAGAGAAAACACATTCAGTCTGCTCTTGTCAAAAAAAAGTTTATTTTTCCTAAGGTTTTTCGTCCATCTGACTATCGTTTCATGATATCTCAAGCAGCAAGCCATGTTTATCATTTAATCAATGACTTAGATGGATCCATACTGCATTTTCCAGGCTTTGAAAATTAATTGGAATTTAAAACCACAGGTTTTAAGTAAGCATATTACTCACTTACACAGTCAGCGTCTACACCGCTTATCCTGTATACAGGGTCGCAGGTGGCCAGGAGCCTATCCCTGGAGACTTAAGACATGAGGCAGGATACACCCGGGATGGGATGCCAATCCATCACAAGGCACAGATACTACGGGCAAACTGGGAACGCCAATTAGACTAATCTGACCTTTTAGCACAGGGAGAACATGCACAAAGACCAGAGTTGGGAATCAAACCCAGTCCCAGGAGATGTAAGGCCAGTAATCTAGTAGACAACATCATTACAATGACAGCACAACTGAAATATGCCATACATATGAAATAGCCCTGTGAGTTTCTGTATTTGTTATTCATACTGGCACAAAATGTTTGCCAATAACTAAATAACACAAAATTAGTTTTTACACAAAATTGATGTAAAACATTTATATAAAAATTTTTTGTTTAACTGTTTTTGTGTTAAATACATACAAAGGGACATGGCTAATAAAAAGTTAATACACATATCTTTGTATCTGTTACGAGCACGCTTACTCAACATTTTTATTCTGCTTACATGTTGGCTGTCAAATTGTTTCTCTTTGTTAACCTGATGAAAGCATCCTATATTGTGTGTATAAAATGTAGCTACTGTTTTTGTATCCATTATACCCAGTTAGGGCAACTACTGTAGTCAAGTTATATCCACTTATTTTTTTTAAAAAAGGTTATAATTTGTCAAGCACCTTTATTAGTGTTTAGCTATCTCATTTAATTAACTAACATTTGCAGAGGTGTGCATAAGCAGGCTGTGCCATAAGAAATAAAATTAAATACTGTAGTATTACAGTACTTTGTATGAGGATTAATTATAAACGATTAATCATTAATTGTTGTTTAAAAAATTACCGATTAATCAATAATGTTTGTTTTGTTGTAGCTCATGTACCTATTAACTTTTATATCACAAAAGGCTGAACTTATAGGCATGTGAAATATTGTACATTTTTGAAGGATTGTTTTAGGTCATGACCCAAACATGTGAAAATGGATTGGAGCGAGGTCAAGACTGTGTAGGGGATGTAGCAATAATTCCCAGATGAGCTCCTGTAACGTGCAAGTGGTGCTCATGAATAAATGTGTGTTCAGTTCCCACAGAGATGCGTCTCTTCTGCAAGTTTGCAACAGGTTATCCGGGCAATTTTCAGGGATCAGGCATTCCACTCGCTGAATGTTCACAGGAGCATTGGGGTCCGAGCCACCCCACCTGGGATTGTCATTCAAGGACGTACTGTACAGCCTTCTTTAAAACGTTTCCACCACTCAAATATTTTACTGCAGCTAAAATTCTCATCAACGATGTGTGTACTGTCATCACAAGTCCCAGTTTGGGATTGTGGCACTAAAATGTTCTGACGCACAAAATGTGTTTTGTTCTTATTAATGTTAATAAATGATTAACTGATTAGTTATTAATGTGTTCAATTATTGGTTAAGAAAAATGTTTATTCATATATTGTTCAGTTTTATTTTTTTACTGTAGAGTATCAAGAGTCTGAGCTTCAAATACAGTAACCTTAATTTCCCAGTGCTGCTCAAATGAAAATCATGTAAAATTCAGGTGTCTGTCTTTTGTGTACCATAACAATGGAAATGCAGCTTTAAAGCAGTGACAGTGTTTCTCCAAACTGAGAAACTGAGACGTCCTGATTGCAATAAAAAATTGCACAAAAAAAGTCCCTCTAAAAATGTTCTTTAAAGATTTCAGCAAGTTGTCTACTGTTCGTGGTGTAGATACTGATAGTATAAAACAACTTTAAAAATAGAATTCTGTTTTTTCCTATGCTGAAACATGTCCCTACAGCAGACATTTCACCTAATACTTAGCCTGTGTCTGAACCATTATAGGCATTGTGGCTTTGAGTGAAATGAAACAATTGACTTATCAGCTATGAATATCAGCTGTTTCTAAACAATTGCCTATGGTCAGTGGCTGTAGCTGATAACTGCCGAAGTTATTTCCTGTAGCCTTTGATCCCACAGAATAGCTCACACCTGCTTAAAGCACACCCAGTCATTTTTCCTTCCTCTTATTAGTAAGATGGTAGTAATTGTAAAAATGGCAGACTGATGAATGTCTGATTTCTCTTTTAACTGAACGCTGATGATATCAGTTTGTACAGTGTTTGAGAAAAGGTGGAATATCAATCAAGGCTTCGAGCTGACTGGCTCACAAAGAGCTGACCAAACACTAACATCTGAAAACGAGGGTTAATGTAAGGCATAAGTCTGGGAAGTGACTTTAAATAAAAGTGCATGAATGGCAAAAGGATGTTTCACTACAATGCAAGTCTCATTCAAGACTGTCTCCTAACCTAAAGCAGGCGCATTAGACTTAAATTCCTCAGGGCTACATCAGCATTTTGTGAGCCCTTGAAGACCTGTCATGTAAGGCTGTTCATTTTCTAACATAATATCTAGCTATTCTAATAATTAACCAAAATAAAATGTACATTTTGTATTTAAATTATACAGCATCCTCAAAGTCTTAATCTTGTTTATTTCAAATATTATTATTAAATAAGTCAGACACTACAGGTACAGTAGAAAAGTATTTTTCCCAATAATTTTTTCAGCTTCTTGAATAAACAACTATAATATGTCTTATCACAGCTCTTAAAACCCAAAGCATTTTAGACATTTTTTTGCTGTTTTTTAAGGATCAGGATTGTGCAGTATAGAGTGATATTATTTTTTTCATCACAAAATAGGCAAGATAATGAATGAATTTTCTTTTATTTAAATGAATTATACAAACATGACAGAGCAAAATTTAATGGGTCACAAATGCTAAGAAATAGCATGACTACAGACTTCAGCTGTTTATATGACCAAATAAAATAAATAAAATGGTTATTTTAGGAGTTAAAAATTTTTGCCACATCATTCCCATATTCCGGTAGTGGTAAGATTTACATGTTATGAAAGTAATGATACAGCTTGACGTCTGAAGCCTATTTTGTTTTAATCATCATCATTAACCTTTATGCTGTGTTGCTGGCATGGAACTCTGCTGCTTGAGTTTTAAGGATTAATTAAACTGCTTAAATATAAATGTCCAATCCCAGCAGAAACGTGTAGGTTTCAATATTTTTATCCACCCATGAAGACAACAATCTCAAACTTGAACAAGGATTGAAAAAGTACATCATGTCTTAGAGCATTTGTATGGGAATCTTGTGGAGGGTGAAAACATTAAAATCATGTTGCATTTTAAATACAGAAATTAAATGCAATCATTACTGACCATAATTCACATAAGAATATTTTGTGAACCCCTCACTCACTCACTCACTCACTCATCATCTATACTGCTTAACCTGTATGCAGGGTAGCGGGGGCCTAAACCTTATCCCAGGAGACTTAGAGCACAATGCAGGGTACACCCTTGACAGAGTGCCAATCCATAGCAGGGCACACACATATACACACACACACACTCACCAATTAGCCTAATCTGCATGTCTTTGGACTGTGTGAGGAAACCAGAGTATCCATAGGAAACCCACCAAGCATTGGGAGAACATGCAAACTCCCTGAGCACAGACCCCAGGCGGGAATCGATCCCAGACCATGGAGGTGCAAGATGACAAGTGTCCAGAAATGTTTCTTTTTATTGGACTTCTATTATATTTTATATAAAAAGCTATACAAACATACATATTTTTTTCACAACGGCATGTTTTTCCAACTAGATTAACAAAAAGCCTAGATTCTTGGATTCTATGTATGCAAATGTTTTAAATGTTTAAATGCTTAAACAATGCATAATTATGGGAAATTGCTAAGATATTTATTTTGTATTAACTTTTACTTTGTCAAGCTGTAGTGTGTTGCTTTAAATTCAAACACCGTAATCTGGTGGGTTGATATGGCTTGAATAGTTTCCATTAAGCTTTTTGACCTGCTCAGTCAATTTCATAAGGGCCATTCTACAGAAAAGGTGGAATTTAGGTCATAAAAATCTCCTGAAATATATTTCTTCTTTTACAGCTAGAACTTCTTTAATAGCAATAACTTACATTTAAATTTTAATCAATATATTGAAAGTACAGCTTAATGTTGTTGGTCTTTCGGCTGCTCCCGGCAAGGGGTCGCCACAGCGGAATACCCAGTCCGCACTACAACTTGGCA
>JAOVVA010000019.1:9268659-9278681 GCA_028565275.1 Leiocassis micropogon
AACAGAATATAGTGTCACATAAGACAGAGTGTGTAGGAAACAGAATTGAGAACTTAGCACTGTAGAATATGTAAACAATAACTAATCTATACTAATATAGTGCATAAATCAGCATATATTATTTCAGACTTATATATATTTTATATTTATATATATTTATATTATATATATTTTATTTTATATGGACCAACCCCAACATTGAGTAACATCTGGAAATTTCTCATGAGGTTAGTTTGGATAGCCTCGGTAATATAAAAAAAATATATAAGGAGGAAAAAAAATAGGAAATTAATAGAATAACAGAAAAAGTCAAGAATGCACTCACAGTCAGTGCCATGGCAATGGTCATGCATACAGCGGACACAGCCATTCCCATCAGCCCAGTGAGATGCAGAGACCTTCTTCCTGCTCGCTCCACAACAAACAGCTGCAGAAGTGTGAGACATCGCAGGAACATGAATGATTGTATGTGCACCTTCATACCACAGTTAAATACAATGCTCCACTGCAGTTTACATCTGCAGATCAATTACCGACTCAAATGTCCATGGGAAACTTTAGCAAGGTCTCGAGTTAGACCTAGAACTGCTAATGAAACTTACAGACACTACAGTGAATACAGTGTTCACAACTCCAGCACCAATGGTTGCGTAAACTGGCTGGGACACTCCTGCTTTCTTGAAAATGCTCGTAGAGTAGTAAAAAACCTGGAACATCAAAGAAAAAATCAACACGGTGAAAAAAGAGGTTATGTTCATCTCAGATAAGTGAAAAGGTAAGAAAAATCGGTTTAATTCTTTTATCATTTTCCCTTAGTATTTAGTGAATGATAAGTTACAATTGATTTGGTAATTGGTAACCAAAGAAATGCTTTCTCTTATGCATTCATGCCTCTTATGCTCAGACAGTTTTTATGTCATATTTAATTTTTTTAACACATTTTGTCTTTTTTTGCTAAATAAAAATTCAGATTTTATTGTTGGATTCCATATATTGCAAACTCACAGCATTGATGCCGGAGAATTGTTGCGATAGCTGCAGCATGACCGCAACGAGGATTGGCTGACGGTACAGGGGAGACCGGAACAGCTCCAGGATGGTCACTTTTTTCTCCCTCATCATCTGCCTGCTCTCCTCCTTCATCTCCTGGAGGTCCTCTCCCACATCCTCAGTGCCACGAAGCTTCTTTAAAACTACAAGAGCATTTCGAATTGTCATTTGTAATCAGCCAAATTCACATTGTATTACATGCATGCTTTGTTGTGTTTAAATAATTGGTTGTGCATGAGGCTTAAGGAGCCATCACCAGTCTTGGCTTTGTTCTCTTCATTTTGATTGATGAGCAGGAACCGGGGGCTCTCGGGGCAGAAAGGGAGCAGGGCACACTGAATCAAGGCCGGTATGAAGGTGAAGCCAAGCAAGAAAGGCCACAGCGATGCGTTTCCCATAATGGACTCGATGCCAAAAATCTGCAGGAAATGACATGAAAGAATGAAAGAACCTGTGTATAGAGTAAAACTTAATGACTGCCAATGAGGAGCATACAGTCCAACAGTTAGTGGTTTAATGACAGATCCTTCACATTACCTGTGCCATCAGGATGCCTATGACAATACCCAGTTGATGAAGAGTGCCCAGTGCCCCACGTAAAGATGTTGGAGCAATTTCACCCACATACATGGGTACAAAGCCTGTAGACAGACCAGAGTAAAGACCCACAACAAGCCGACCAATGATCAGCATCTCCCAAGATGCGGCCAACTTAGAGAATCCCATTAAAGCTGCTGCTACAAAAGCCAGGATATTAGCCACAAGCATGGAGTTCCTCCTACAGAAAGACACAGGAGTGATGAGTACTGAACCAATAACGCTGATGTACCAGTGTGTAGAGCACAGATCTTAGCTCACCTGCCCAGACGATTGACAAACAGTCCTACCGAGAAAGAGCCAAAAATACCCCCTACAGAAAAAATGGCGACAGAAACGGCCCAGAGACTGGTGAGGGAGTTTTTAGGAATGTGTTCTGAATACCGATTAAACCATGTCACATTGTAGAATTCCTCTATGATCTGCAATGGAGAAAATTGGTAAACAATCAGTTTATAATATATCTACAAAAGGGAGCTACTAGAATTAATGACACCTGAAATTAATAAGTTCTAACTGGCAGCTTTATTAGGAACACCTGTACACCTGCTTATTAAACGCAATTATTCAATCCTCCAATCTTGTGGCAGCATGAAACAAAAGAGTTTCAGTTAATTTTTGCATTACATCAGAATAGGGGAAATGTGACTTAGAAAAGCACCTCAGAAACAAAAATACATGGCGAATCTACACAAAACCAGAGCTTAAGCCCACATTTGATTTCACTTCTGTAAGTCAAAAACAGGAATCTGGGGCTACAGTGGGAATGGGTGTACCAAAACTGAATAACTGGTGATCAAAAAAAGAACAAAAAAACCTTCAATCTTTAAATGTTTAGTTTTGTTGAACTAAAGCACTTAGGCTTTTACCCTGTGTCTGCACTGTGCTGCTACCACATGATTGGCTGATTGGATAATCCATAAACAGAACAACATAGAGGTTAATAATAAAGTAAAAAATGCGTTGATTGGATAACCTAGTCATTCAGGACATCCAGGAGGTCGTCATTTTACTTCATTTTACTGCCACATTGCTGGACTTGGGAGCGATGGAAAAAGGTCACATGTCCTGATGAGTCCAGGCTGACTCTATTCCAGAACCATGTGTGCGTCAGAGTAAGAAGGGGAGACACATGACCTTTTTCCATTGCTCCAAAATCCAATGGTTATGCTCTCTAAAAATTTAAGCATTTTATGCATTTTAAGTATTGATTAGTCTCATTTAAAAATGGTTTTCTTTTTCTGTGAATTCTCATAGAATTTTGCGTGTGTGGAATGCTCTTACTTTCACTACTCAACATAACTGTTATTTCTGCTTTAAATATTCTCATGATGCACTTCACCAAGTGTTTAAGTTATTTCCATTCATGTTTTTTTTCTGACCACATTTCTTCCACAAAGTTAACTGTTCACTGTACTATTCTTCCATGTTTTCATAATTTGTGGGGGATTTGTAACTCGATTCCATTCATTTTAAGCCTCCTTAGTTGTTTTCTTTGCTTGATGCAGGTCAACAATTGAGGTCAAAACAACAGGTCAAAATGGCCATTATTATTCTTAAAATGGTAAATATAGGTAAATTGTATGTAGGGCATACATAAGTAGAAATAAGGTCATAATTTGGAATTTAATTATATATATATTTTTTATTAGATCAATGAACAGTAAATTTTTAAACAGCTGTTGGTCTGGTTTAAAGCATCAGGAAAGCATCAGCTTTATCTTTGAGTCAGCAGAGGGAGTCAGACTCCACACTAACCAAACATGGTGACTACGTATTTGTGCTGCAGTAATGAAAGACATGATAATACAGTGAGTCTTAATAAGTCTTACATTATTATAAGACATTGCAGACCTGATTTGCTCTGTTAAGAGAGATTAAGTAGAGAATTTGGTTTATCGTGCTACTGAACAGAATCAGGACTGACATTCAAATGACATTTTATCCATCCTGCTCTGCGGAACCTTCGGCTGGAATTCACAAGTCTCAGAAGGACAGAAGTCACAAGTCAGAAGGTTCTGTATTTTATCTAATACCGCCGTACTGATAAAGTGACATCCTTGCCTCTAAATTAAAAGAATGGTTGCCTAAATCAGATCTAAACATGCTGTTTGGGGTACTACTACATGCCGATTTGCTTATATGATATTTGTTTTTATCTTCAATATCTAGGGAATAAGATAATTAAACACCGTCCCGAAGCCATGAAATAATTGCCTGTGGCATGTTCATAAAATATTATCTGTATAGTAGGCTGATCTTAGAGAATCGTACTGAAATATTACAAACTTCACAAGCTCATTTTTTTTTGCAATGGCATTCCAGCTAAAGCTCATGATCGTGACATTCTTCTAACAGGAAATTAAAGATCCGCCTACACCAGAGGGCATAGTTTTAGTCCTGGAAGGTCTCCTCAATGACACCTGATGCACCATGTTCAGTACGCATGTTCAAGCAGAAAAGCATTCCAAAAATTAATGATTGAAACATGAGAATATTAAAAAAAAGTAATCCTTTTTAAAAAGTATCCAGATTCTTTTCATTTTATTTAATTTTCATATTATTGTCTGTTTTTATTGTCTATGTCTGCATCTATGTTAGGACTGTACAGCACTTTGGTCAACTAAGATGTGTTAAATGTGCTTTAAAAATAAATGTGACTTCTTAAACAAAACTTATTAAGATTCGTAAGAAAACTTCAAATTGCATTGCAAAAGTGTTTATTATTATTATTATTATTATTATTATTATTATTATAATTTTCTCCTATTGTTTCCTCAATGTGGTCAGCTGCCAATTTAACACCTATTATATAAAGCTCTTCCATGATAATAGCAGCTATCAGCTGCAAAGGATGTGCTTCCTTCTTGGCACGTGTAGAAAGTGTGTTTCTGTTTAAAACATTTGAAGAAAAGGGGCTGCGCTTACCGTCTGAGGTGCATTAATGACTCCCGTGTTGTAGCCGAACTGTAAGGAACCGATTACTGCTGTCCCGACAGCGACCATTAGCTGCAGTGTCACTTGCTACACACAGAAAATGGAAAAAAAAAAAAGTGCTTTTAATACAAATCACATGATCCTATTAAGCTCTTCAAATCATTTCAAAGAGTTTCTCACAACAGGAGCCAGAACTTTCTTTCAGTCATAATAACAGTCATCTTCGTGTGTAACAAAGCAAATATCCACTGGATTGAGTGTAGTTAATCCCTCAGCTGAATTCCATTGGAAGCACTGAGGCATAATCCATGTATTAGCCCGAGTAATGTAAAAGCAGTGTGGGAAAAATGTTGTCTGCATATGGATTTTATTTTTTCTGAGTCCTTACACACATGTGCCAGACACGTTTAAATTCAGTTAGTTCATTTTTTAACAAAACTCCTTTCCTGAAGAACAGCAATTCGTATTAGGTATTTAAGAAACACAGTATGATCCAGTACAATCCATGTGTCGATCCCTCAAGTTGTGCTGTACAACATGATTTATTCAACACACACATCACAGACAACACACCACAATTATCATTCTCATACATAAATATTGAACCTGATAAACAATATGCAAAAATTGCATGTAGAAATATAATTAGTATATCTTCTCTGCAGATATGACTAGTTCTTGAATAACTTCCGAGCTTTTCATCCATACAGTATTTAGCTGTCATGGAATGCTATACTACTGACTTTAATTTTTTTTAAGATGTACACAATGTACACAGTGAAATTTCAGTTAGGAAACCAGGGTCAGAGGGCAGCATCAGCCAGGATGCAGTGCCACTGGAGCAGATATGGTTAAGGGCCTTGCTCAAGGGCTCAACAGTAGTGCTGGGGCTTGAACCCCTGACCTTTTAGATCAGTAACCCAGAGCTTTATCCTTTGGAGCCACAACTGCCCCAAGAATTTCCATAGATACGAATGGATCTACGAAACATTCGTAGATGTGAACAAATTGTAGAAGTAGCTCACGTATATTGTACAAAAAATAGACATGGTGCATTAGATATCAATATTTACAATTATATACATTATTCTCAGTGTGTAAGTGAATGTATAAAATGTCTAAAGTCTGGTATATCGGTATATATGCGTGTGCAGAGTGCAGGAGAAATGAGTAGGCCTCAATCAAACCGGAAGCACAATGATAGAAAACGGCTGTCCTGTAAAGTCTGTCCTGATGGTGAATAATCCTAATTTTGGAAAATTCTGTGTTTACAGTCCGAAACAGCTCGGAGACAAAATAGTGTCCGTTCAAGCGCACAGTAAACACCGTGTAGCATTATCCTATCCTGCCTTTAAACAAGGTCAGCTGACCCCGCTGCATCTCTCCAATTCCCCTCGCGATTTAAAGGCTCAGTCACGCGAGAGTATAATGCGGAACCAAAACACCAAACCTTTTATACTTTACATTGTATATTTGTGTCAGAGGTATATAAGACCCACTTTGTTCGACTTACGAACATGCTCCGGGAACAGAACTGGTTTGTAAGTTGAGGACTTATTGTTTTATAGGCTAAAGTCTGACATACTGTATGTACATATAACATCAATGTAGGAGAATATACTTGAACATAATATATAAATGTTTATGAATATGATTCTTTAGGAGGCTCATTCACAGCCTACTTTTAAACCTTCTTAGGACACTCATTGAACTTTCAAGGCTTCTTTCAAAGTGTTTTTTATTTTGTACTTTTTTTTGGGCACTCGGGTCAGTCTTGCTTTCAAACTGTATAACATAATTATTCATCAATAAGGCTTTCACTGTTAATGAGGCAAATCTGTGGCTCTCCAAGTTTAATCTTATTATTAGGATCTGGAGAATAGTTCAACTCAAACATGCACGTACGCAGTAGCTGAAGCGAACACTAATTACTGTCCCTGGCCTTATTCTCCCTGGCCTACATGGAATTACTCACCCATTGGCCTGCAAACACAACCCTAAGCCTTTACATAACACATACAGTGCTGTTCCTGATGCAATGTTTTGATGATGAGGGCTTAACACCCTCGAAGCAAGTAAACGCAGATGTGACTGACAGCACTGACTGACTCTGGTTCCACCATATGTCCCTCTGGTCTGTTTTATTATCAAGATAGGAAATCTCTCAGTAGTGTTCTCCATGTCATCAGTCTTTAGGGCAACATATACAGTATGTTTCAATAAAATGTGTGCATAATGCACTATGTAAATCTATAAGCAAATATATAAGATGTTCCACTTAACAGGCAATCTCTTCAGTGTTAACAGAAAACGTTCTAACTTATTTATTTTCAAAACTGACACCAAATAATTTGATGACCTGGGAAGATCTTAATTTTCTTTTTTTAATGCTTTTATTTTATCATACTATTTTCATGTACCACTAATATGACTTTTTTTTTTAAAAATCATTTTGGTAACATGTTGTATAGCATAGGATGTTTTGCTCCTTGCAAAATCATGTATAATTGCTTATAACTTGTCATAAGCACATTCATAATGCATTACAAAGCATAAGGATACAACTTCATAATAGCAACTTTGATACAGGTTTATAATATATTTGCAACTTTTTTGTATTGCAGTATAAGATAAAGTAGCTATCTATCCCTCTCTAGTTAAACTCCTTTATAATATTTGCCATAAATGAAAATGAATTCTATTTTAATATGGATTATATAATGAATTACAATACGCTTTCACTCAAAAAATTCATTAAATAATGTAAATCATATTAATATTAATGTTAGACAAACATAGCCTATATACAAGTATATATAATACTGTCGCTACTGAAGGCATAAAACTATATAGTATTGTTATGCCTAAAACAAGTAATCTTTCAAACAAATTGTTATTTTGACCCAACAATTGGGTCCCAAAAAAAAAAACAGGGGCTCTTTTATTTACGATTGATGAAGTGCATTCATTTATAGGAGTAACATGTGGACTGGACCACAGACTCAACATATAGTCTATTATAGAAAGTCTACAGCAGTGGTATCCTCCAGAGCTGAGCAGCAGCCTTTTAATAGCGCTGTAATCTTGTTTCTGTCCACTTAAACCTGCTACTTATTCACACACACACACACACACACACACACACACAAACCTTACTCTGGACATGCATATTGTGGACTAACTAAGGCTATTTTTCCCTGTGGTTCTCAACTGTCAATAAATCACAGATAGTGTCAGAAATGAGAAATGAAACCACCTGTAGTGGAAACTAAGGGCACACTAGTCCTTAAAATACCAATCTGATCACGATATGGGTTCTCTCTCTCAAAATATGGGAATAATGAACTTATGTTACTAAATCTTTGATAAAGCTGACACAGTTTTGCCACGTGACATGCAGTGACCTTAATACCTCAGAGAAGATCACATGAAGAGGAACAATATGAGGTTATTTGTAATAACTGCTTATTATCAGGAAGGGTGAGGGGTCATACACACATACACACGCACACACACACACACACACACACACACAAAACGTACCACCTCCAAGGCCCTTTGGTCTCTCTGAGACTGACATATGCAGCCTTGAACTCTAGCACTGCTTTAACTGCTTTAACTGCTTTCTCCCCAAAACAATCTACCAGTCTAGAGTAGCACACACCTCCTGAGTTGTCCTTAAGGACACAGTGAGCTTAGATATTTTATTTGAATTGTCTTTATTTATTTTAGTCTGATTTGGACAAAAAATGTACTGTATAAATTGTGAACACCCATATGTCTGTCACTACTGATACCAGGATGTTAAGATATGGACAGTGTGTGCTATTACCAAACGGTTTGCCTAGTTTATTTAGGATGTTACAGATAAAGTGAAACAAACTGTAACTGAGCCATTAAATGGATATGAATAGGCCAAACTATTCACTAAAATGTGAGTATTGTCTCTTATAGCTTTTACATTTTAATATGTTTGTGCATATATAATATTTATCTGCAATAAATTGAGTTGATATTGATATTAATATTTATTTAATACTCCCCTTTAAATATATATACTGTATATATATCATATAACAATATAACATATTCAAATATATGTATGATGTATTCTTTGTAAATATATGCATCACTAATATGAGACACATATTGTTTAATTTTATATCAGTTATTAATTTTGAACCCAAACAAATGATATTAGTCTATCAAAAGAATATAAATAAAAGTAATAATAATAATAATAACAATAATAATAACAATGTTATTAACATTATAAAAACATGATTACATTTTTACATTACAGACCAGTATTTACTTTATTACTATTTTACATTACTATTTATTATGTCAGTTTTTGAATAATTAAAAAGTATGTTTATGAAAATATGAAAAATTATTTAGGATTAAAAAAAATTTAAAGATACAACTTAAATGAGAGAGGCTTCTTGTCTCTTAATGTTGTATTGCTCTAGTAATGTATTTCATATAATGTCATATTATTTTAACCCGTATTTGTTTTTCAGGGAGGCAGTAAGTTTAGTTATGAATGAGTTATATATATATATATAGACACAAGGTGGTGGCTGTGAGGGTGTCAGTGCGGTCTCGGGGTGGCTGCATCACTTTCCACTCAGAGAAATATTACTATCAACCACCTACCTTCCTGTTCGAGTCCATAGTGAGGAGTTTATCAGGACAAATACAATCGATTCCTTTTCTGTCTCCTTTTTGTAAAAAAAAAAAAAAAAAAAATCCTATAACTTTTTTTTTTAATAATCACAAAGCAACCGGCGCTCAAACTCACAAAAGAAAAAACACACACTAAAGAAATGCAATAAAAAGTATCCGTTAATTATTTTCTTCCGGCATCATCATGAACTGTTTCTTCCTCTCTGAGGAGTTGCTTCTGAATAAAACTTACAGTATGTTTACAGTGCTTTATTACTTCACGTTCAGCAGATCCGGTTATTAGACGGTAGTGATTGGATGGTAGGCGTGGCAACCAGCAGGAGCGCGGTGATTGGCTGCACGTACTCACTACAGGTGACGCGCGTATCTTGCTGTCGTGTCAGAGATATCCAAGCTTGCCTCTCACAATTAGTATGTGTATATACTGTATACACACACACACACACATACACACACACACACTGTAGAATACATATACATTTTTTAATTAAAATTTTTAATTAATATTATTTTTTAAATGTAGTTATGTTAGTTAAAACAACAAGTCAGTTGTTATTTTAAGACATGAAGGTCAGTTGTTCTGGAGTTCTTGCAAGAACAGTATTGTCAAGTGCATTTTCACATCCCATTTTATATATATATAAAATGAAGAAATTATCTAAACAACATATATGTGTGTGTGTGTGTGTGTGTGTGTGTGTGTGTATATATATATATATATATATATATATATATATATATATATATAT
>JAOVVA010000019.1:9278781-9328050 GCA_028565275.1 Leiocassis micropogon
TATATATATATATATATATATATATATATATAAAAAACTGTATCTCCATGCAAAAGTCAAGAAAGCAATATAATTTTACTGGCCACTTCATTAGGTACGCCTTGCTAATACTAGGTTGGATCCTTATTTGCCTTGAGAGCTGGCTTAATTCTCCATGGAATAGATTATTGAAAATTTTTTGTTAGAGATTTTCATCCACATTGACATGATAGCATCACGCAGTCCATGATGTGAATCTACCATTCTAGCATCCACTGGAACTGGTGACTGTGGAAGCAATTTGAGTACAATGAACTTACTGTGACATTCAAGAAACCAGTTTGAGATGATTGCAGCTTTGTGGCGCATTATCCTGTGGTCAGCAACAATACTCAGGTAGGCTGTGGCATCTAAACAATGCTCAGTTGGTACTAGGGAGCCCAAAGTGTGCCAAGAAAACATCCTACACACCATTACACCACCGTCAGCAGCCTAAACTGTTGATACAAGGTAGGATGGATCCATGCTTTCTTGTTCTTAATGCCAAATTCTCAGAGACTCATCAGAACTTTTTTCCACTCTTGGTGAGACCATGCAAAATGTAGCCTCAGTTTCAAGGTTTACCATGTTGTAGATTTAGAAATGTTCTTCGCCATACTTAGGGTGTAAAGAGATGTTATTTGAGTTAGTGCTGCCTTCCTATCAGCTTGAACCAGTCTGCCTATTTTTCTCTGACCTCTGGAATTAACAAGGCATTTTTACCTAAGGAACAGGCTTTCACTGGATATTTCAATTTTTTCCCCTACCATGGTTGTATGTGAAAACCCTATAGGCCATGCTCAATGGCACCACAGCCATACCATGTTTGATGTTCTAAATCACCTTTCTTTCCCATTCTGATGCTTGGTTCTAACTTCAGCAGATCGTCTTGACCATGTCTCCATGCCTAAATGCATATAAGTGTACATTGCAACCCACATGATCCATGTTTTTTTTTTGTAATAAATATTGTAAAAGCAGAACTACATTATAATCTTCATAACGTTCACTTATTTGGTACAATTCCAAATTGTGAATATAGAACAATACACAGTTGTTAGTCTGCCTTTTTCAGCTTTTTTTTTTTACTACATACCACCACGATGTGACCTTTTTGATAGTTTTAAAGAGGAACAGTTGCACAGAATTCATGGGGAGAGAAAACTCTAACATGTTAATGAGTAGAAGTAGTGTAGGTTTGAGCTTCAAGCCATGCAAAATATTTACTACAAGAAAAGACCAGAAGATGGCAGCAGTAGATGGCCTAGGTAGGTTTGACAGGTTTGGATGCAAACCTGGTGAAAAAGATAACATTTAAATCATAGTCAAGAAAGCAATGAATTGCATAAACAATATTCAAACATTTTTGATTAGAAGGGTACATCCTTCATATTATATGATGCATATCATTACAACTCCTTTGGATACAGACGTACTGTAAGTGTTACATACTGTATATTGCAGGAAATGATTTCAGACACGATCAAGCTGTGAATAAAGGTTTTCAGGGAGATGCTTTTGGTTTTAATCATTAATATTTTAAAGGCACATTAATAATTTCATGTTTTCTGAATAGTATTGATTTTTTTTGTCAGACATGTCTACTAAAGCTAGATTATGCTGGAAAATAGTTTAGTTCCAATTTGCAATTAAGTTAAATTTATGCTATTTAACTTTATACTATGAGTGCATTTCTGTTTTGAAATAATACGGCTCTTGCATTTCTAGTACAAAGACAATTTGTCTTTCAGGTCATTATTATTCCTATATATTGATATGATTTACATTATAGTATTTTATTATATTTATTAAGTTTTAAGGCTTGTTTTAGGTTGCTGAAATGGTTTTTGGAAATATATTTATCTAATGAACACTGACTGTGATATACTACCATTGTGAGTATAATGAAAGAACCAGAAATGCAGAAGTGTGTGAATGTGTGTGTGTGTGTGTGTGGGTGTGTGTGTGTATACATTGAACCCTTTTAGCTCCTTTCAATTTTTATTTTTATGGCGCTTTTAACAACGGTCATTGTTGCAAAGCAGCTTTACACAATCAAAGGAAAATTATGGAAATGTGTATGAAATGTTAGAAAACGTGTACGAGTTAAAAAATGCTTTCCATCTGATCATGTTGTTTTCTCACAAATAAGAAGTTAAATATACTGTATGATTTGTTCTGTTGTTTTTCCATTTTGGACAAACAAATTCAATTTTGGCCATGATAGAAAGCCACAACACCCAGAATGAACAATCCAATTAATAGAGGTCTTACTCTCCAACCCACAGCACCTAAAGTACAGTATCTGCTGTCCACGTCCTGGTACCAGACACCACAGCACACCCCCTGAGGTCTTGTGAAGTCATGCCCAAGAGGAACCTATACAACACTGGGATTAATGTTTTCCGTCGTAATGCTATGGCTGATCCGTGTACACCTCACACAGTTTGCTTTTTTTCAGTGTTTTTCACTGTCATGATTTGACATTCCCCAATGTTGCAATATGCAAAAGAGTGCAGATCTTTGCATACCCTAAGGACAAAATGAAGACAAACGAATGGATGATATACTGGGGCAAACAAGACATCTTGGAGGTTGGGTTTTAGAGCCGTTTGATTTACAATGTTGAGGTATAGAAGAGCAATGATTCATTATGCCACTATCTGGTGTCACCAAGAAGAGTATGGATTTCCTTTGAGTCTAGTTTCTATCCATTGATGCTGTCAGCTTTGCTTGCTCATTAGGAAGTAAAATCTTCATCTGGATTGCTTTGTTGCAATTTCTATTATTAAAAAATAACTTAGTAAGTTGTGATTTTAATTTTATTTAGTGCTCCTTTCCTGCCGTGGACCCCATCCAGGGTGTACCCAGCCTTATGCCCTAAGTCTCCTGGGATAGGCCGCAGACCCACCACGACCCTGAATACAGGATAAAGTGCTATAGATGATGAGAGAGAGTGAGTGAGTGCTCCTTTCCTTGTATTGTTGTAATTAGTTTGAAAAATATGACTTGTTTCTGTGCCTGTGCATGCAGTTGGATGACGGTGCAGATAAATGTTCTCACAGTCCATTTGGAACACGAGAAGACTTATATGGTGAGCATATAACTAAAACCCTACCAGGAAGCAGGTTTATGAGTGTGAGTGCTCCCCTGAAGCAAAAGTTGTGTTTCTAGGTGCGACTCCGGAGTTTGTCGAGGTGGACAGACAAGAGAGAGAGAGAGAGACAGAGACCTGGTTCCTTTGTGTGACCGTGGTGTGACTGATTTATTGTCCGGAGCAGGGAGGTAAGGGCCGTTCGTATATATGGGGGCAATTAAAACGACAGTCCAATGTTTACAGCCGAGAAGAAACAAAGCTGGGTTGGAGCATTACCCCTTTTTGCACATGACAACAGCCTCATAAAAAGTGATGGATCCTCAGCCATAAGCCTGTGTGCTATAGTCACCTCCATCCCACCCACTGAAATAAGCTGTCATTAAAGACGGGGGCTCCTAAAACGGAGGTTTAGGATGGACAGCGTAAAAAAAAAAAAAAAAATCTCCCAGAGCAGTTTCACTTCTGTCTTTTATCCTCTCCACTCCTCCCTTCTGTCATCCTCATTATTATATTTCCTGTTAAATCTCCATTGACATATAGAAATGTTATGTAAGATTGAGTGCCTGTAGGTTCATCACTAACGACTGGAGGGTAATGTCTCCCCACCAGGAGCATCACAACGTTTACGTGGAAGCTTTAAGTTACTGCAACTCATTAAACGGAAAGTGTTACAACAAGCATGTGTTTGTTCAGCCCATTTATCACTTCAGGTGTTTAGCCCGAGGTCCCTATTAATCGTGGATACAGCAGTGGATTGTAAGAGCCCTACTGCTATTGTAACAGGCAGGAGATTAGTATCAACAGGAGTGCTGACAACAGGAAGCTGTAAATTAGTCTCCAGGAAGCTGAGGTGGACCACTTTGGAGACCTGCTGTTTCTGATCAGGAGGCAAGTAGCGAAGACAAAGCCAGACTGAGCACTGCATTCAACTCACTTTCTTTACCAAAGTTATATACTAGAGCTAACATTTAAAAAAAACTATGAATTATGAACTCTGGTATTTTACACTTCGTTTCACAATAGCTAAAAGCCAAACACAAAAAATATAGGGCTGATTAAGTATGTATGCACTTATGTAAGTCATGTTATTAATTAAACATTAGTTAATTGAACTGCATTAATTATACAATACTTATGTTACTCCATTTTCTTCATTGTACTATATATTGTTCTTATTAGTTTCAATGTAGTTACCAAACAACTCCTAGTAGTAATAGAGGGGTAGGTAGACCATATAAGCCCATAATAATTAAGCAAAATAATCACCTGAATATTAATTAATGTTTACGTTATCCAGGACTAAAAACACGTCTTGCCACAATTGGCTTGCATCAAGCAATGAAAACATTAAAATGACTGGAATTGGTTTAAGTACAGTACTGTCGAACACATTCTAAACAACCTGGAAGGGTAGAGTTCAACCATCAACTTCACTGAAGTCAAATAGGTAAGTCAAGTAGGCTTTTATTGTCATCTTAACCATATACAGTTCAGTACGCAGTGAAACGAAACGTTCCTCCTGGACCAAGCTCCTACCCACAACATAAAATTAAAAACATGAATTAACAAAACTAACCAGCTAACTAAGACATGTAATTAGCTGACTAGCTAAGAGAAAAGACATTAACAACATAAATTAACAAAAGTACTATACAAAAGACAGCAAAAATACAGCAAAGTGCATGTGCAAATGTGCAAACAAGAGCAACAACATGACACCAACAAGACTCAATGCAATCCTCTGTGCTTATTTCAGAGGTATGGCTGGAAGAGGTGTGGAGAGGTGAGGTGTGGAAAGGTTGGGGGAAAAAATCATGAATGAATCGCTTGGTGCGGTTGCAGATAAAGAAATTAACTGTAGTGAAACTAAAAGATGAAAAGAGAAGATATAAGAAGTCGCAGGATTGGGACTAAACTTCTGTGTGGCTATAAGTTAATCATTTACTATTGAAGCTAATTGGAAGAAAAGACTTCACTTTACTAGGGAGCATAAAGATTGAATTCTGGAGCAATGGAAAAGGTTTATGTGGTCTGGTGTGTCCAGATTGACTCTAGTGCATGATACGAAATGTTAAAAACGTTGTGAATGTACAGTAGTTCACTGGATCACAAAAGTCTTGTTTTTGCTTTTTAACAGTAGAAAAGTGCAATTAAAAAAAAATACAATAATGTAAAAGTTACAGAAATCTTTGAAAAAAAAATCATTAAAATAACTTTACATTTGAGATGAAAATATCATGGTCTACGAGATATACGAAAACAAACGTAATATCGAAGAAAGTCTGTTTAAAAAAACAAGGAAAATAAGGCAAGAAGTTTTCTAACATGCTGAGATGAGAACGACTGACCTGCCAATTTTCATGTAAGAAATGTACTGTAATTTCCTTAGAGGTTTGATGCTATTTTAAAGGCATGTGATGGCCACACCAAACAGTTCACTGCTTTTCACAGTCAATTCAGAAACCTATCATTCCATTAATTTGTATGAATAATATTTCTTTTTACATGTCTCTAAGATATTTGCAATATTTGAAATTGTTACACAGAGATTGAAAGAGGTTTGACATAATAAGCGATAACTACAAGGAGGAACTGGTTCCATTGGTTAAATATCCTAGCATATGTTGGTCAGGTCGTGATTACGTTGATCATCTAGATCATGGGAATCTGGTGCAAACATGTGCTGCGTAGACTACAATAACTTTAAAACTTTACCCTATTAACAATATTCCTCCTTAGTTTTTTCCTCCTCTCCTAGTGCGTACAAGGAAACCATAAGGAACTTATTATCAGTGCAGAAACTGGCACAATCACCTCCTTCATTTTCCCCTGCCTGTTTTCTGACCTGTCTAATTATCTCCGTGCTACCTCAGCACCTGTGAGTCTCATACTATTACATCATCCATCGCTTAACAGTCTTAAGCTCAGCACCATCCAGCTTCATTTCCGAAAACATTTATTACCCCATGTCATGTCTGCACGCAACTTCACTTCTTCACATGTCAATTTCCTGAGCATGGCCAAAGGAAAAAGGGTCCAGATTAATTGTGTCCCTTTAAGTGCTTGACATTCAAGAATGGTTTCTTTCTAACACTCGGTGCTGAGAGGGCTTGTAAAGCTGGGGCGGCTCGGGTCACGCAGCAGAAGAGGGCTGTAGGCAGCTTTGCTATAAACAGCACTAGTTTTAATGAGACGCAAGGGCTACAGGAAGATGAGGGGTAGGGTGCACTTGGAGGACAGATGTTTGCTGTGCTAAGTAAGGTGACAAAGACCAAGTTGGGAAATTTATGGCAGTCACTGTGAATTTTATTGTTTGCTTCTGTCCATACGCTGCTCAAGGTGGATAGTAAGGTAGTGCAGTTTTGCTCCAGGGTCCCTATTTAAGTTTACCACGCCTACTGTGTAGAGCTCGATATGTCCTCCCAGAGTGGGAATGGATTTCCTAACGGGGTTCCCCATTCTCCTCCCACTTCCTCCCAGATACACATCTTTAAATTGTCTCTAGGATTGAATGAATGAATGTGTGTGTGTGAGTGCATGATGTCCTGCAGTGGACTGCCATCCTATCCACGGTGTTCCCGGGACCCCTCCAGACAGGCACTTTTATTGAAATACAGTGTTCCTTATGTAACAACAACACCAATGTCTTCCAGTCCTGTCACAGCTATTCTACTGGAGAAGAGAAGAACAAGGAGGAGGTGGGAGGAGGGCAGGGAGGTCCAGACTGACATGCTGCTCTGTGATTGGAGAGACAAAAGTCACATGCTTGCTTTTGGAATGCTAATTCATGCTGAAATTTTTTTTCCCTCCTCCTGAGCTCCTCCTCACTGCCTGGTGTAGTCTGTCCTGCTGATAGAGCCGCACTCAGAAATGGTGTAGGATATCAGGGAAGGAAGACACGAGACACTGAAGCAAAGAGAGAGGACGAGGGTCTATGTGATAGGTATGGACATGGAGATTCATTGCTTTCTGCACTTTGCGTGCTGCCTTTATATGATTATGATACATATGAATAGGTTGGGAAGCCTACTTCATGCCTCTAGCTGTATATACTGCATGTGGGTGTGTGTCTGAATGTGTGTGTTGAGAGAGGTAGAGAGAGAGATTATATGTACTGTACAGTATCAGTGTTTGCACACCACACACAAGACAAATGCCTTTCTCTGCATGTGTTTTCTTATACAACATGACTGTTTCCTCAGTTGGATTCCACCACATACTTTACTGTGTGCATTGAGTTTCTCCTCTGCAATGGACAAACAGTTACGAGATGGACTGAGTGATCTGGCTGGGAGTCAATGAACACAAATATTTTCCCTTAAAGACAGTTTGCATCCCAGAGTTTCTTTCGATGAATATACTGTACCAGTGACAATCAGTGAGAATTGAGACAAATGAGTCTTTTCGGGATGTCCCTTTAGGACTACTAATAAGTTGTTTCTTTCTGTGTGCACTTGAGGAATTGTTCCATTCAAAACCTTCCTAGACCCCACTTAATCCCCAAGAGGAGACGGCGCATTGAACACCGGAAGAGTGTTCTACTATTGACCTATGTGGTGCTGATATGACGTGTTTAACCACACTGCATCTCAAATAACATGACCATCTGCACCCTCTCCACACACGTTGATCTGGTCTGACCCCCTGCTTTGTAAACAAAATCCCAGACCTGAGCCACGCTCGCCTCGCACTTGTGCGCATTCTCTTGTCCGTCTGCAACTCCAGAACCCTTGATCTTTAGGCTATCCCACTGTATTTCAGCTGAACTAAGTGATATGCGTGTTCCCAGCAAACCAAATCCCTGTCTGCACTCTTACTTTGCATAAGGTTTCTATTCAAATATGTAAAATTGGTCACCTGTGCATCAGTGCAAACCAGGGATGAAGGACGTGGTCTTGACACCTTTGTAATCCAATGTGATTGCACATGCATTAAAGAAAACACAGCTGCCTTTTATAGTGTTAATTCCATAGCTGTCGGAGCTATTGGAGAAGAAAGGATGAGTGAAATTTGCCCTACAGTTCTGGTGGGATCATTATGTGGTAGAAGTTTGTCTAATACCAATTTTAATATCTATGACGCTTTTTTATTGCTTTAATGTTAATGAAGTAAAAATACAATCACCATTACTTAGCAATAACAATAACAATAATAATAATAATAATAATAATAATAATAATAATAATTCCTGCATTTTGATAAATTATTAAAACATGTTTATTAAGGTGCTGTATCAACCTGATCAAATGGTCTTCATTTCATTTGTTATTACAGGTTCTGGGTTATTTGGTTTATCTGGCTTACTTTTTTTTTTTTTAAGCATGATTCACGTATCAACATATTCAAGTTGGGAACAGAATTTCTACTCAAGTGAAATATGTAAGTTGAACAAATATAAATAAATAAGGGTTCTGCTTTTTTCTTTTCTTCGAAAAATAGACATAATATTAATTTGTAAAAGGTACACAAGGTCAGAACCTGTTGTGTGTAATCTGATAAGGGAGCTTTAATGTAAACACAATATATTTACATACAGTAATATCAAAAGATGTAGCTTATTCTAAAAAAAATATTCTTTTTCCAGAGCTCTAAAATGACCTCATATTATTATGTAGTCATAAATAAATTAAGAGTAACTATTAGAGTATGCAGTGTAATTCATTTACACACGGAGTCTGTAAGATGTTTCCATGGTAATGTGTGTTTTAACATTAATATGGGTGTGACGTAATATATCCAAACACATTAATCTTATATATGCACACAATGCTAAACCTTTCAGCTGCAGACCATTAAAAGTTCAAGAATCCTGTCGACCTGCCTGTAGTATATCAAGTAATATCAAATGATTGGAAAGACACCAGATTAGTTTCTCATTATTAAGTAATGACAAAGTCTGTTTTTACTATAAACGTTCTGACAGTACCTGTGATAGTGTGTGTGTACTGTACAGCAAAGCAATTTACATTTGCATTTACATTCACATTTACATTTACACTTTGTAGGGCAGAAGGTCTACACACTGATATACTGACATATTGTGGGAGAAAGCCAGAGAACCCAGAAGAACCCATGTGCATCAACAGTAACCTAATTTTGGGCAATCTTGCTACTTCCTTAGTGTAATTTAAGTATAAAATCATTCTTCTACTATATACAGTGTAGATATGACGTACATATTAATATAGTATTCAGTATCTATCTTTATTTCTCTTGAGTTCCTATAACGTGCAAGTGGTGTTGGTGAATGGTTGTTCCCACAGACTGATGTGTCTCTTCCGCAAGTTGGTGACAAGTTATCTATTGATTTTCAAAGATCAGGCAATCCATGCGCTGAATGAATGCAGTGGGCTCTGAGCCACCTCCTCCGGATACGTCATTCACAGATACGCGACCAATATAAATGTTTTACTGCAGCTTAGAATCTTATTATAGTACTGTAGATCAGCAACATTCTACCTATTCTATTAATCTGAATTAACCAAATTAATGGAGAAAATCACCCTGCGCTAGTTAAAGCTAGACTCTATTCACTCACATCCCAATGCGCATTAAATAGAACGCTCTTGTTCAACATCCTGTTTCAGACTTGGTCCCCCTTTGCTTATATAATCACCTCCAATCGTGTGGAAAGATTTTCCACATAATGTTTAAATGGTATTGGATTTGTTTATTTATCCACAGACGCATTAGTATAGTTGGGTATTGATGTCTGGCATGAAGTCTTGGGGCGAAGTTGCCATTCCAGTTAATCCCAAAGGTGTTCACTGGGGTTGAAGTCGGGGACGCTTGAGTTCTTCGACTTTAGCCTTAGCAAACCATGTGTTTATAGAGCTTGTATTGTGCAAAGAGGCATTGTCATGCTGCAACAGGTTTGGGCCTCTTTTTGAAGGGAAATCATCAAACTAGAACAAACAATGACTTCCTATTCCAAATTTATTGCAACAGTTTGGGGAAGGTTCAAAGAATTTTGTCCATATAGTATATGTTTATTAATGCAACCTACTTTTATAATTTATTCTAAATCATACTGAGAAGCTTTGAATCTCTGAAGTATTTTTTTAATCAAGGAGAAAAAAAATCCAAATCCAATTTTCCAGCACCAAATCTCCTGATCTTCCCCCTGACATGATCCAGCCACGAGGACAAACTCAATGCAGCTTACTGTATCACTCATTATGCCTGTCCAAGCGACTCATTTGTCAGAAGGTAGTATATTTACTGAGCTCTCTTCAGCTCATCTTCTATCCAGCCGCCTCACATTTGACCCCAAAGGAATGTTTCAGGTTGTTTTATGTGTCTGAGTCCTGCATGCATGTACTTGTTGCACCCAATTATTCTCTTAACCATTCAAAAGGTTTGACAACCCAGATCAGGAGTTGTTACATTACAGTGTACATGCACAAGTACATGTGTAAGTTATTACAGAATGATCGCAGATGTCTCTTTCTTTCTGTCAGATCTTAAATGTTGACACAGATAATTGTTTAGGAGATGCAGAAATTAGGACATTACTAATTTCTCATCTGTAATCTAACCTGTGCAGGCTTAAGCTTAGATTACTGCCTGTGAGCTTCACGTTTTATTCATAGGGTCATGTGGGTTTTTCTTAAGGTTGGTGGGTTACTTCCTGCTTCCCAAACACATGCCATTTGGAGGATTTGCCACATTTAAGCCTATAGTCCAAGAAAATTTAGTTTTGTAAAACAGGTGCTTTCCTCATTCGTTCTTAAAAAAGAGTTTTTTTATCAACAGGAAATGCAAAAACGCTGTCAATGTCTGGTGCATACCAGACCAGCAAACAGCGATATAACCCTAACTGTTTTGTCATGTTAGCCAATCAGAAGAATGAATAATTAATTACTAGGCACATCACATTCTGACGTCAAACAAAAAGCGAGAAAAGGCGCTTGGTCTTACAAGCCTAAAACTTCGTTTTCCATGTCCACATGTCAAAATGAGTTTCTAATTATCTTCACGCAGGAAGGAGTTTTCCACAAGGTCATGTTTCAGTGACCTAAAACACAGTCTGCATGTGGACGAGAGGCCAAAACGCAGCGTCCAAGCATGCATGTGCATCGTACCCTGTACTGCACTGTGTATTTTAGTCATGCACCATGCACCAGTTCTCCCGTGTTAAGACTCTGGTTGCAGAATAACTGTTACTGTGAGTTTTGAAAGGCAGTGCAGCTTTAAAAGGGTGCACTAATTAAAATTTTCCTCATCCATTTTTTTTATTGTACTGACAAACAAAGAATTTTCATGACTGTTTGGGCTGTCTATTAATGAGCTTTAAGAAACGCTGATTCCTATGGATGAGATCGGTGGACAAGCTGTTTCCTATCCCTTGATATCATATTTATGCTGCATAAATCATCAGTGGATCAGACTGAGCCAATTCTTTTACACTGCATGTGGATAACCATGTTAAATTTTCATAACTTGAAATCTTACTCCACCATAAAGATTATTAATAGTCTTAATAAATGCAAGGATCTTATTATAAGCATTCTTTCTTCATGTAAAAGGATACTTTTGGGAAAACAGCTGCCATATTTAACACCCTTTGCTGCATATACACTATGGCACTCAGTTTAAATCAGAATCGTGCTTATATGTCCAAAGAGCCCATTGTTGTCTAGCCTATGTTTTTTTCATGACTGATGGATATGACTGCATACAAAATCTGTCAACTCCTCGGTCCTGTGCTTGTTTAGAGGTGCCCGTCGCTTCATGCTCGAGTGGCCTGTAACAGGTGGCTGTTTGACCTGAGATGCGAGTTTGAGTTTGCTCAGGTGTTCTGTCTATGTGGCCATCTCTGTTTGGCAAACTGCACAGGACTCACCGTTTGTTTAGGCAGAAACGTCTCCGCCAGAAGTCTAGCAAGGCTGCTACGACCGTGACGTGCTTGACGGACCTGTTTCATTTAATTATCTTTATTTTAACATAAATGCGGTTTCTTCAGTCGGCTCTTTGAAGTCGTCATGGTATCATTGATTAGCACTTTACACCTGCGCCCAGTAAACACTTTCCTAACCATAAGTCACGGCCTGGCAGGCTTTGAGGTCCCTTTGTGAGCAGCACTTTCCCTGAGGCGTGTGTGGCTCTGATTTCTCTCCCAGTCAAATTGCAGCTTTACGACTGTCTGAGTGTTTCTGAGAGAGAGAGAGAGAGAGAGAGAGAGAGAGAGAGACGTGTGGCAGGGTCGCCCATGCTGATTTCAGGCAGGGCTCCAAAGGCAGCTGTACACAGTTCAGAGACTTTGTTTCTTTCTCGTGGTGTCACATGCTGGTGGCTTTTGCAGCTTTTGCATGTTTGATATTTGATAATGCTGGCTTACATGCTGTAATGTATTTTCTGTTGAAATCAGCTGATCTCATCCAAGTGAATGCAGCTTTATGGACTTCTGATAGAACAGCTTGTTTGTGTAGTTTTTCCCCATATGTATTTTAATTGTGATGATAATGTTTAGTGAATTAAACATAATCAGCTATAGTAATGATGTGCAATTATTAACCCCAGCACATTAAAATCACAAAGTCACAATTAATGTTTTAACAGACATTTTGGTTGAAAGCTTCAATTAGATTTGTATTCATTTAGATTTTTTTTCCCCAGGGTTTGGATATTAGCATTTAAAAGCCCCTTTGCACGTCACTCTGGGTTTTAGTGTGATTAAAAAAAGGATACATTTTAAAAGATATAGCCATGTTTTCTGTTGTTTTTTGAAATGATAAGTAAGGATAAAAGCTAATGGGGCATGTGGTTCAACCATGACATATGAAGTGTTTGTCCCCTTTTAGAGATCATCCTTTCTATCTGTTTATAGTAAAATTTAATGTTCTGGAACACTCATGAAACCAAATTGTCTGTCTTATCGTGATAGCAGCTGTAAACGGTCTTTCCTTGACTTTCTCCTGAAATTAGTCAGACCAAAAGAAACTTCTAAACAGAACATCCTTTGTGTTTAGACCTTTTGTGTAATAAAAAATTTAAAGAAACCACTTTATTTCTGACTGATACAAAGTTCTGACACTGACGAGTCATAAAAAAATAAATCAAAATAAACAACTGAAAACTTTCTTTGATGAGAAACAACATTTTAAAAATCCATTTATTATCAGGTAGTTATTATTACTTATATATTTAGATTATGTGGACCATTCTCCATAGCAGACCACATAAATTAAAGCATAAAACGGTTAAAAAACTTAATATATTAGAAAGAACACATTAATATATAGATTGGAGAATTCAAAAGTGCTGTAAATAACACTAATTATGTTTTAAATTGGCTGAATAATCATGATAAATGAGCTTAGGTTCCACTCTAAAGCAATCGATAATGATCACTGTGTTGAAAAAATTTTTTTATTGATACAATGCTACAGTAAACCAAAAGAAAAATAAGTTTAAAGAAGCCTTCCGTGATGTAGTCAAATGTTTTGAGAAGATATTATATCAGGATAAAAGGTTCAGGAAGATCTTGTTACATTGTTGTTTGGAGCTCATTTCAAAACCAATATAAAGGGACGTCATGGTTGTTTAGCCCAACAAGAAAAAAAATAACTGAGACCATCCTGTCTACTGTACTGTCCTACCAATCTCCTTTTATGTTTTTAAGAGACACAAATGATCTGCTATTGTGGGCAAGTAATTTAGATGTTAATTAGATAAACAGTTTCTACAAATGCATGCTTTACTAAATGAATCTGAAATTAGACCCACATGCGGTTCACATATGGAGTGGTTATATATATATATATATAAAAAAAAAAAAGGTGCATAAACAGATGGCTACATATTTATTTTCTCCCTATCAGCCGATTTTATGGCTATAAGGTCACCTCGAAATGGTGTGAAGAAAGGAAGTTTTGAAAGCTGAATTAAACATCTACACAATTGAATTTCCTGCTAAACTCAGTGCATTTATAATACTGCCCTTCATAACGTTCCAGAGATAAGATCCTTCTTATCCATATCACTGATCATAGAGAAACTCTCATGATGTACACCAGACATCGAACACAAGTATGTCAACCTTATGATCACAGACTCCCTGGGTTGGGTTCTTCAATCAGTGAGACCATGACAGCAGAAGCCATAATTCAAACTGGTAGTTTCCCTGCAGACAAAGCAGGCAGGTTTATGGTGGATCTTAAGGAAATTAGGGCCACAAATCTTCCTCTGGCAGGATGCTACAAAGCAGGGAATGCACTAACATGGAGGATGATGGAGAGCAAGAGAGAGAAATGTGGAAAGAGAGGACAAACATCTTACTTTGACTGCGGCGAACAGTAAACAGAATGCACAGACCACTGAATGATTTATTAGCTCCATACATTTTCACTTTCATTTATGGCAATAGTGATGGTAAATTATGCTTTCTAGTTACCATGGTTTGCTAAAGTGCTATAATTTAGTTTTTTGACTCTAATCCAGCCTTTTTTAAAAAAAAAACGAATATACAAATTTTGTCACTTTTGCATTTGTCTCCAGCATGTGGGAAAACAGCATACCACAAAAACAAAACATAAAAAAGGTCGAGGACTTCCTGAAGTCCCCCTAGTAGCATGAGGTTACGGGGACTATTTGAGAGCAGTTGGGGTGTATTTATTGCCTTCCAGTTTCTGACCAACACCCTGCTGACTCTGATGCACCATCTAAAGTGTGACCTCTCTATCTCGCTTTCTCCCCCTCCCTCTTCCTTCTCACCCCTCCCTTACCTGATTTATGAAAGGTTGTCTCTGACTTATACTAAGCAGGCATGTTAAGAAGATAACAGCATGTGACAACAGCCCTTAGGCTAATATGGAATACCTCACCGCTCCTATAGCTCTGAGTGATACTCCCTCCTGACCTTAACAGTATGGTATGCTCTGCTACTTTGACTGCAGTATTGATCTATAAGGTATCTATCAGAACCACAGCTCTGTCTCTCTCTCTCTCTCTCTCTCGTTTCTCTTTTTTCATTGACAGCGGTGTCAGTACTGACAGCATGCAGCGCAAGTGTGATCGACCTAATATCCTGAGAGCAAGGTGTTTGAGACCCCACGAAACTGGGAAGAAACATGTGCTAGTTCCTGTCGTGACATTAGTTTTAACCGTCTGTCACTCATAGCCCTTGTGCAAGCTGAGTACTGAAGCCAGTGCATTACATTTTCTGGCAAAAGCAGATTTAATTCCAGTAGAGGAAACATTAATTGGTGACATCAATAAAAACAGATATAAATAGCTCAGGGAGGATAAAATAGCAAAAAAATGAATGGGGACAATAGTTTACATTACGGCCAGCTATAATATTATGACCACTGACAGGTGAATTAAATAAAAATTGATCACTAAGACTATGCCAGCAAAGTCATGACAGGATCATGGGCATCCAAGGCTCAACCATGCCCGTGGGGACCAAATGTCAGCTTGTCCAGTCTGATCCCAAAGAAAAGCCAAAGCAGGACAAATCATGGTCACATGACAAATCAGTGTTGACCATGATAGACAGACAGATAGACAGACAGGTTTCAGAACATCCAGTGCACCAAAGCCTTTCCTATGGGACCAGAGACACCCCAGTGGCACATGTGGAACCCAAAACCCCCCCAAAAAATCCCAAGTGTTGATTTATCACTTTCAGGTATTTACTGATTTATTAAGTCCACCTGGACTCATACAAACACTACTGGGTGTTAATTAACATTGGGGAATTGAACAATTAACAATGTTAATGTTAATATTTTTAATGTTATAGCAGATCAGTGTACATTATTATTACTAATACCTCCTTATTACAAATACATTTAGAATAAATAGCTAAATGCAAATAAAACTAGTGGTTTTTCATCTTAAATATGTGTTACGTGTCTGAAGTGGGTCTTATTCCTTACTAATAACCAAGTGCATTATTAGGAGCTAATTAGGAGTCTAAATCATTACTTTGCTTGTACCTCTGTAGGAATTCTTGACGGTTCTACATAGGACTCCTTCAGGAAGTGCAGAACCCTAAAATTCAATCTCTCATACACATAGCAACAGGTGGATTAGTACTAAGAAGAATTGTTCCTAGGTGTGAACGAGTGTGTGAATGGCTATGCACATGGTGCCTATTAAGAGTGCTTTCCCTGTTTTGCACACTTCCCAGGACAAAGTAGTTACTGAAAGCAAGTGAATGAAAAAATTAATTATCGATTCAAGGACGATTAATTTTTTCTAATAGCTGAAGTGTGAAAATGGTGCCATTTTTGATATACCATTAGCCAATGTCTTTGTGTTGCATGTAGACAATGACAGACTTTTTGGACAGTAAAACTCATCGAATTCTTCTTTTAATTAATATTTTTATGGTGATGAGGATCAATTTACGCTGAGTTTCTAAGCCACTTCTGGCGTATCAACATATTAGTATAAAGTGCAAAATTTCCTTTAATACATATTATACTGTAGACTATAGACTCACCTGAACCGTTGGGAGAACGAGTCTGATGCTGAGACCCAGGATGACAGACAGTTATTAGTCAGTAACCTTGTTTTATATTTCTGCAGTTCTCGTGTTAGCTGGTTACAGGTAGAGTTCAGCTTCAGCCTGTCCAGGCAGGCAGAGGGGATTTCTCATCCATCTGGTGTCAGTTCACCCTGAGGAAACACTGTCTGTTTGATGTGGTCTTGGCTAATAACCCATCTCTGTCGCAACCCCTCTATCTTGACTCACTACTAGCAAGTTGCACTGTTAATAAAACACACATGCCAACACCATGCACCAAAATCAATCAATCAAACATCAATAAAAGGATGTTTGATTCAGTGAATCTGCTTCTGAATGACTAAAACAGGTAAGTGGCAGTTCTTTTCCAGTGCTTTTGCAGAAGAACAAAGGCATCATCCAGTTGCCGTAAATGTCTAAGGTCAACCATTAACTAATGCTGGTTGGAAGGCAAATTGACTGGAATAATGTGCAGTGCAAAATAATGAAGAGAAAGTGTGAAAGAAAGATGGAACAGAGATGCATGTCTCTTTTATGAAGAGATTTGATAATGCACTTGAAATTTTTTATCTTTAATTGCTTCAGTAGATTGGCACTAATTAAATCTGATGGCCTCGATTTTGAGGTGAGAGAAAGAAATACAGTCCTGATTTGCTCTTTGCTACGGGTCCATAAAATTGAAGACATATCTTAGTATAAAAGCAGTTTTTAATGTTTTTATGTGTCTGTGGTTAAGGATTTGGGGATTTTGTGAAGATCTGGACGTGTTTTAGCAAGTGTATAGTCTCATATGGGTAGACATCCATTCTGATTTGGATTGTGAGGTGGTATGTTACCGCATAAAAGAAAAGGGAATTTTGGGACGTTACCGCCAACTGTTGTTTTCTGTGATAACTGTCTCCACCTCAAGTTTGCTTATTTCTTCACCCATGCTTTGAAGTGGGTTTGAATAATGGTTACTCAGGGTCTCAGTATTCTGTAATAGGAGGAGTTGAGGATCAGAAAAGAGAGAAAGGATTTGACTCCACACAACTGATCATCTGGAGGTGGTTTTCTCTGTGTCATTTTATATACGTTTAATACATTTTTACCTGATTGTATATTGCTGCATTATTTTGCGCTCCTTCTATTAAACCTTATTTCATTGCTCCTTTCATTACAGTAAAGACTCCTAGTTGAAAGAAAGTTCTAAAAACTCATACCCTATAATGTTGAAATGATTGTTATGTATGACTGATTCTCAGTGGAGCAATCATCTCCCTTAATGCTCCTTTGGGAAGAACATTTCCCAATGCCAAAAGCATACCAAAGCAGCGTAACAAAGTATACACAACTGCCTTTCAGACAAGACTGAGCCACAAATCTTGTTGACTCAAGTGCCTTTTTAAAAAGTCCTGAGACAGCAAGGCTAAGAAATGGTCCTGTTTGCACCCCTCAGAGTTCACTTTTGATCAGGGCATTTGGAGTGGTAGGGAAGGTTGTGTATACAATACTGTGGAAAAGTCTTGAGCCGCTCCTTATTTCTTTATTTTGCTTCCAAAGAGCCAGACTTTTCTTGTATTTTTATTGTAGTCTTGAGGAATAGTTCTCTAGTGCTTCCCAAAGAACTTTTTTTGGCTCTCATTTTTGACTCCCAATTTCAGTCCAGTCCCTGACCAGTTTTAGAGGAATGTTTGTTTTTTTTGTATGTTAAGCCACGCTCACTGACCTATGAATCATTCAAGCATGAAAAAAATAAATAAAATCTAACCTAAGGCATGAACCAGTGAGAAACAAGCACAGATGATGACAAATGATCAGGCCGATGATTTTTATACTGGTGATTTTGAATGCTGAGTGGTTGAAACAGACCAATTTGTAAATGGCATCTTTAGGTACTTAATATTTGTTCCCATTTCTTAAATTTAATCTTAATAAATGGCCCAGCTGCAAACAAAGTTGTTTCATGAATTGTTAATTATAACAGTTTGTTGCTACTTCATCAAAAGCGTCCTTAGTATCCATGTAGCCGTCAGTGATGGTGTGCTAGGCAACCTGGGCTAATGAGACAATGCCAACATGAGACGATGCCATCATTCACAGAAGTACGGCCTACACCATCACCAAACTGTGCTTGTAGTAAGTAGCAGACATATCTCAATATCAGCTGCTCAAAGGAGATTATTACATGTTTTGAACGCCTTCACAGTGTACAAAGCAATACAAATCAGGAAAGATCGTGGAATTAGAAGGTAAACTTTTGACTGGCACTGTATGTGTACACAATGGATTACTGTACTTAGGAGGTCAGTGAAATTTCTGTTACAGTTACAATTTGAGAAGCCCTGGTGTAAAGGAGCTTGTTTGCTGTCTATCACTCTGTTCATTGTGTGAGTTGATTTATATAGCTCATGATTTATATAGCTCAAATTTCCTTCTAGTGACAGCAGAACATTTGATTTTGCAGGTAACCTAAGCCTGAGTTCTCTCATCTCAGGTGTGGGGTGGAGAGCAGGTGTTAGCAATCTCAAAGCTGAAGCCATAACAAACTTGTTTTATGGTGAGAAAACAGCTCCCCTGAGCCTAAACAGTCAGACAGCAGAAGAGAACCCATACTTGCACTTGAATCAGAGAGACTCAAGTGCAGGTCTGGTGTCCACAACTGTAGATAATAAAAAAGCTGATAATATGTTACTGATGCTTGATTAGAAGTGTAGTCAAGTGAAGTCAAAAACCTGGGCAGGAATATGAGCAGAATGATCCAGGATCGTAATTGTGCACTTGTAAATGGTTTGTTCTGGTTTGTCTTCTAGCCATAACGTGGCATATCTGGCTTATCTGTTCTTAGTTTAAAGCTTTACCATTTAGTGTGAAAATGCAAGTTTAAGCAACATCAGAAATTATTGATAAGGAGCAAGAGTGGGGAAAAAAACAAGATTCTTCGTGAAGAGCTCAGCTAACAAACTAAAGCGTTATCAAGAGTTTTGATGGAAATATATCCATCTGTCCATTATCTATAGTGCTTATCCTGTATAGGGTCATGGGGCGATGTTGGGAATAAGACAGGACCCAACCTAGATGGGGTACAAATACACTCACACACACTTTACAGGCAATCTGGAAACACTGATCACCGTAGACTGCATGTTCTTGGAATATGGGATTTAACCGGATTACCAAGAGGAGACCCACAAGCACATGGAGACCATGCAAACACCATGCACGCAATAACAGAAACGAGATTCAGATCCCCAACTCTGAAGGTGTGAGGTGATAGTGCTAAGTACTTACCCGCCATGCTACCCTGTTGGTGAAAATGATGAAGAAGCTTGTCAGGGGTTTTATGATAGTTTTTTAAAATATTTTTTTTAGCATGATTGATACTTTGGAGGGAAAAGTTAGTATTCTTCTTGCATAGCTTCACCACAGTTTCTGGGACAGTTACTGGGTTAGAGGTGGCATGATAGTGTAGCAGATTGAATTGCTGTATCACAATTTCAGGGTCCATGTTTTGATCTAGAGCTTGTTTTAGTGAACATGTATGTGCTGTGCATTGGGTGTGCTAAGTTGCTTCTACAGGTATGTGCAAGTGTGTGAATATACTGTATGTGTGTGGTCATGATGGACTTGCATCCTATTTAGGGTGCATTCCTTTTTTTCTTTTCTTTTCTTCTTCTTTTTTTAATTTTTTTTTAGGAATTTATCACCTAGAGTACATTAAATTTGAGACAATTTGGATAAAGAAAACCTTGACTGAATGCTACATTCAGAAAACACCTTGCTTATTCTTCTGGTTAATTTGAAGCTAAATTGCGTTCCAGAGGACATGCCTTTCATTCTACTGTCAGTAGCAATACTTACGGTATTGCTCAAGGAATTTGGGTTTTAATCAAAAAGTGGTTTATGCAGCAGTTCTTCAAATTTTCAAAGAACTCTCACTCTCACTTTTGTCTCTTGTGTGTGTGAATCAGGTTTTGGGCAGATAAGCTGTAGACGTGGATCAAGCCCAGGAGGGTGTAGGGCTGCCATGGAGAGGGCTCAGGCCTCAGTGAGTTCAGGCTTCAGTGCTCCTGCCCCTAGCAACCCCATCATCACGTCCAGCTCCAGCAGCAACAGCAACAGCCAGGGAATGACCAGTGTCGGCTCCAGTGTCAGTGCCAGTGTCAGCGCCAGTGTCTGTGCCAGCAGCAGACAGCAGACTCTGCCACAGATATCAGTGTATGGAGGAATCCCTGACAGACAGACAGTACAGGTAGGGTGCACTATACTCACTAAAGTTTCAACTAATCCCATGAGTAAAATGTTTCCAAAAGTACAAGCGGTTGGTGCTGAACCTTGATCTTATGGGAAGCTGAATGCTTTTGGTTTGAAGTTCATTTATTAGATTATTCCTCTTATTTCTTCATGTAGTCAAACACTGGGTCTAAACTTGTTTCCCCCTCCCCTACTTCTTATATGTCAGACAATTACATTTGTGAAGGAAAGTGTTGCTTTTGGGGGGGAAAATAGACTCTGCAAGGAACTAACCTTTTGCTATGCTCCTCTACTGCCCTCTACAGACAGACAATAAACATTACACTCTCTCTCTCTCTCTCTCTCTCTCTCTCTCTCTCTCTCTCTCTAAAATTATAAAAAGGAAGAGCTGTGTTTTTTTTTCCATTCTACTAGATGACACCTAGAATTAGGGGAATTAATATATGATCATGATTCTTTTTCACAGCTCTTCCCTTTTATTATTTTATAATTAGCCTGTGTTAGTAATGTAGTATTAGATTTCTATAAAGCACATATAAAGTACAATACTTAAATAGTAATAATAAAAGTGGACATTTCTTTAGTCAAATAATAATACAAATCGAATAATGAATCAACAGAAATATTTAGACAAATCCAATTGTAATCAAATCATATTTCTAATAATAGGTCTCAGAATAATTACTATAAGACTAGTAATATAATAAGATAAATCATACAACCAATATCATTTGTTTAGTTAAATTTGATAAATGTTCTTTTGAGGAAATGTTCTGATTATTGTTATTATTAAGTTATGCAAATTTTGCATAATGAGTGTGTGTTAAATGTTGAGTCAGACCCCACTAGGAGGATTTTCTCTTGGAACATACTGTATTGCTGAGCTATTTCAGTTAATGTATTAGGCTTTAGGACTTGTTCTGTTATAGAAATATTTACAAAAATGTGTCTACATGTAATATTGTATATTCTACGATATTGTTTAATGATGCAAAATAAAAGTCCACATCACATTTAAAATAATGTTAAGATTATGTTTAATATATAACGGTAATTATTCAGTGGACCTTTTAAATCTCATTTTCGTATAGCCTCACTACAGTTTAGACAGATACCTATGTGGTCTTTGGAGTGTAAAGTGTTGTCGTTGCTCCTCTAATGTTCTGATGATCTCTGGTGAAGGATGCCAGGATGGTGAGCTGTGGATTTGGAACTGTCTTTGTGTCCTGAGTTCATTGTTTCAGCACTGAACTCTCCAGCAATAAAGGCGTTTCCTAAAACTAACCACGTACTAGACCTCATAGCCTCATGTATGCATGATTATTAATAATTAGCAATACAGTAACATTTTCTCTAAATATCATATTCATGAATCATTATAATTGTGATAGAATTTTTTTATTTTCACATTAAACATCAGATATTTGTTATAATTATTTTGTAAAATTTACTGGCATCTCATAATGCTCTAATATTGTGCTATAAATAATTAATTGTTCAATTATAATTATTTTGCAGTGCAAGTGCCACTATTCATTTTAATGACATGCAATGTATGTGTAATGACCTGTGAATAATTAAAAAGCAGCTGTAATAATTTAGTGACAATTATAACTAGTGCTGCACAATAAAAAAATCTAAATCATGATATGGACCTGTGCAATTATATAATTGCAAAAGGCTGCAATTTATTACAGGTAATATACACATAGTCAGGAATGTATGTAGCTTGTCAGTAAGTTAAGTTTTAAGGTGCCAAATACTAATGGGAAACATCTTAATGTAGTCATTATTTATTGTTATTTTCTGTTAGACTCTGTAAATAGATTTGAATAATATAATAATAATAATATGTTTAATAGTACAAACGTACCACAGTTTTAATTGCAATATCTCACTCACTCACTCATCGTCTATACCGCTTTATCCTGTATACAGGGTTGCGGGGGGCCTGGAGCCTATCCCAGGAGACTTAAGGCATATGGCGGGGTACACCCTGGACAGGGTGGCAATTCATTGCAGGGTGCACACACACACACTCAGTCACACACTATGGGCAATTAGGGAACACCAATTAGGCTAATCTGCATGTCTTTGGACTGTGGGAGGAAACTGGAGACCCCAGAGGAAACCCACCAAGCACAGGAAGAATGTGCACAAAGACCCGGGGCGGGAATCGAACCAGGAACCTGGAGGTGATAAGCAACAATGCTGTTGCAATCACAAGAAGTGTCAAAAATCTTTTTTAAAAAGATTTATTTTTTATCAATACATGACAACCTATTACATTACTAAATGCCTAAAGTAAAGTAAATGTGACAAAAAAGACAAAAAAAGAAAAAATAGCTGCTTTGTTCTAATACACCAAGACATGACAGGCACACACACCTACACAGTATAGAGCACTTACTGACAAGTTTTCAGTGACAGGATGCTATAGGCCACATACTATTTATGTATCCTTGTCAATTAGAACAGTTGCTTTAGAATTATTCTTAGGTTATTTTCAGTTATCCAGGATGTTGCGCAAACACCAAGTGACTTTATTCTGTATGAATACATCATATTCTGTGTAATAAATCGTATGAATAGTGAGACTGATATACATCATCAGTTATTTCTAGGAGATTATTATGAGGGGTGTTCAAGCCAAACCAGGACTTTTGTTTGTACAGAATAACAGAATACAGTAACAACAGTAAAAACAACCTTTATGCTACCCTTATGTACCGTACTTATCCCAGCATTTCATTAGTGCTTGGACACCATCAAGGTAGAAAGGAGCCATGATCAGACTTCCCTGCTTCCCATCTGAAACACTGGCCTCCCAGGAACTTCTTTAATGGCCCAAACATGTGGTTTTCACGGATCAGGTGTTCCACTCGTTGAATGTTCATGGGAACGACTGCAGTGGCTTCGACTTACCTCGGCCAATTCATCATTCAAGGACGTACTGCCTTCTTTAAAACGTTTGAGTCTCATCACTGTACTGAAGCACCATATTGAAGTCTTCTGTAAATGTTGATTGTATTTATGCCTTAATTTATGAGTTGAATGCTTGAATGACTTGAATGCACTTGTAGAATATGTGTCATTATTAGAGTTTCTAAGAATGTGTATTTGTCTTCTTCTTCAGGTGATTCAGCAGGCCCTGCACAGGCAGCCCAGTACTGCAGCTCAGTACTTGCAGCAGATGTACGCAGCACAGCAACAGCACCTCATGCTACAGACCGCCGCCCTCCAGCAACAACACCTGAGTTTAGCTGCGGTGCAACAGGTCTCACATGCAAACAGAAATACATGCACACACGTGGGCACACACATACTGCACGGGTACACACACACACACACACACACACACACACACACACACACATGCATACTTAGTCAACTCAGCTCTTAAACTATATCAGTACATGTTTTATAATGATAAGTATTAACTATGTATTAACATGCTTTATTATTAAAAAAGACTACAGAAAGATGATGATGGATATTGTTGATATTGTTGAGAATTGGTTCTAGACAAAACATGGTTTTAAAGTATTATTCACTTATACCTGAAAATTTACTTGGAATCCTATATAATAACAAGTCAGTGAATTTCTTGATTTGTTCATCCAAGTAATTTAGACCGGTTTAGATTGTTTTAAACAAACAAAGCCATTTTCATATGTTGGTAGATAAATTACAGAGCAGTGATTCCGTTTGTGTGTGTATGGGTGTGTGTGCGCACATGTGCGTGTGTGTATGTGTGAAGATGAGAGGAGAGCAGGAGGGAGGGGGCTGCTGTGTAGCAGACACACACACACACACACACACACACTAAAGGAATCACCGCTTTCTGACAGAGAGAGATCTTTAACAAGGAACCTCTTTAATGACACTTGCTTTTGCTTTACGCGCGCACAAACACGTGGTCACAATATTATAGCAAACAGTACACGTGCACTCGGATGTTGAATATATGAGTGAGTTTTGAGACTGCGCATGGGAGACGATTACCTATAATATACCGTAGCGCATGAGAGAGAAGAACCATTGGCTCAGTTGTGATCACATGACGCTCGGCAGGCACAGCGCATGCGTACTACAGTACTCGTATATCAAGCCCTCGCTCGTTTATTAAGTTAAAATTTATTAATTAACAAATTTTTCTTGTCTTGCAAAATACTCGTGATCCTAGGTTCCACTGTATTTGAAAGAATCTGTTTTTCAGTTTAATTACACAGAACTTTCTTTAACTGAAATATAAAATGCTATACTATTGAAACATTCAGCTATTTCCTACTCTGGATGTTTACCACACTAAGTGTTTTGCCCAAAGCCTCATCCTCACCCAGTACATAAAAAACAGATGAAATATTATTAGCAAACCCACATCCTGTACTTCTGGATAATGGAAAGAGCACAACTACCATTACGTAACCCAAACGGAATGATTTGCTGCTACTTTAAGCTCACGAAATCTACAGGCACATGAGATCAGCGTGTCGTTCCTAAATTGTAGTACCAAAAGTGTGGGTTTAACTGTTTAGCTGGTATTATTTGTTTCCTTGACTTTTAGAGTGATCTATAGATGAGCATGCCAGGCTGCGAGAAAAAAGAGCTCCGTTTCCTGCCAGGCTTGTTTACTTTGTGTGTGGTGGCTTTATGTTGATTAATGAGTGTTGAGTCGACTTCTGACCCTTCCTCTCTCTCTCTCTCTCTCTCTCTCTCTCTCTCTATCTCTCTTCCCTGGTTTCTTTCTTTATTATTCAGGCCAGCATTGTAGCAGGAAGACAGAACTGCAGTCAGAACGGAGCTCCATCTCAGCAGGCCTTATCCTCTCAGACCACTGTAAGCATCATAAATCCTGGCACTAATGTCTCATTCAACAAGTCTACAGTTCCCTGGAGCATTCCAGCATACTGATCTGTAGCCATGTAGAGCTGCTGCTGTACAAGGCCCACACATGATATAGCTGCCTTGAGCAAGTGACATGACCTGAAACTGAAATGAAAATATAATAATATTGAAATAATGGGAAAACTACTGTAGCTAGCAAAATTATTTAGAATTCAACATGAAAAAGTGTTTATCCTGCATTGGTATGAAACTCCTAAATTAGTTGTGGTACCACCAATTGCTACTGCATATCATATAACCAGTTAAAAAGAGTTGAATTACATGCAAATGTCACATACTCTCAACATAAAGATACCTGTTCCTAGAGGATCCTAGATCCATTCTTGAAGAAACTGAATTTTTTAAATCACAGATTATAAATAATATTCAGAAACCATCACAAAGTACCATTAAAACCCATTCTATTAAAAAAAGATCAATAATAATAATCTGAATAATAATATTCAATAGTAATCTGAGAAAAAGTGCCATTTTTAGTGAAGCTTAGACGAGTTTTAACAGTAATGGTTTTAGAAATATACTAGTGATTGTTTGTTTTTTGTCGTTGTAGTTTTTAAGGCAACTTTCCCAGTGTTGAACTAACACACAGTGTTAAATTTACAGGCATAGCTCTTAGCAGTGTGGTCTCGAACCTCTAGGGTCGAGGGTTCGAGTCCTGCCTTTGCGTCTGTGTGCTCACCCGTGTGTGGTGGGATTCCTCCGGGTACTCTGGTTCCTTCGCATAGTCCAGGAAAATGCAGATTAGGCTAACTATCATTTTTAAATTGTCAGTAGTGGGTGACTGAGTGTGTGAGTGTGTGTGCTTGTGTCAAGCAATGCATCGGCACCCTATCCAAATATGTATTCAACTTCGTGCCCTCAGTCCCCTAAGATAGGCCCCATTAAGGAGAGGATGAGACAGACATGAAATAAAATCTTTCCAAAGATGTAGTTTTTTTTTTTACTAAATATTATAAAGCAATTACCAGGTCTTTACACCTTTTTTCAGGTTTTCTGGGTTCTTTCATGTGTTCAGATGGAAACTCAGGTAATTCCTTGTTTGGTTTGGGCTATGTGATGTTAAATATTCTGTTAGCCTACATCCATCTCGGGAATGATTACATTTTATAATGTAATCTCAAAGATGCATTTGATTGATGAATTTATGAACGTATTATCCTTCTGCATAATTTAGACTTAGACTTCCATTTTATTTGCATTTACTGGTTTTCTAATTAAAGGGAAACTTTTTACATCCTGTGGTCAGGTGGAAAAACAATTAAGTATTCTATTGATCCGAAACAAATTATTATCGAGGAAGAATACAGCTCAACGTCCTTGCTGTGAAATGCAACACGCTGCAAAAACAAACCATGTGTAATTTCCAACACGATAGATCTCAGCTACTGTATGTTGAAGCTTCTACTCATCTTTATCTCCAGATCAAACTGGCCAGTTCTCCTGCAGCAGCGGCTCAGTTGATCAACAGAGCCCAGGGGGCAAACACCTCTCCGGTCAGCATTACCCAGCAGGCTGTGCTACTGGGGAACTCGTCCACCCCTACTCTCACCGCCAGCCAAGCGCAGATGTACCTGCGTGCACAGATGGTAAGTCAATTCAGACACAAATAAACATCAACACAACCTTAATAATATCATAGTAACCCAATGAAACCTACAGTTGTGGTTATAAGACAGACTCTGGTTTGCTAAGTTTATTGTTGTAATAATGGGTATTCACTGACACTGTTCAGGGTTAGCAAATCACATTTAATTTATTAATCTTTTGATATTGGTACCTTGTTTTATTTTGCACCTTAATAGAACTTAGTACCTTCTATCAAAGACACGAAATTTTATTCTGCATATATAAAGTCTTACCGTTTGTGCATTACACATTCAGGCCTTCAGTAAATCATGGTTTCAAATTTAAATTACTATCTGCTTTTTTATGAAGTACATAATTCATTAAATTATCCCAAGGTTTATTATGTTGTTTTATAATTGGGCTATAATTGATTGACTTTTTTGGGGTTTAGTTAATGTTTCAAGTGTGTCTATATGCAAATGTTAGTTTTTTTAGTTCATACAGAAGAAATAGACGTGCCATGAGGCATGTCCTAATTTTATAGTGGAAATTTACCCATGACACTGGGCTGGACAACCACATTTACCGCGCTGACTCAATCCAACACTTTCTCGTAGCTATTTTAGAAAATGAATAAGAACCTGGACGGCAAATTGACTATTTTTCTTGGAAAATTTTTCCCAGGCCATAAAATATACAAGGTTTTGAAAACTATCCCACAGAATGAAGGATGAATAGGTAATGGTAGATTGTGCAATATTGACTCTGTGATGTGGTTCGCTTTAAAATAGATAGTGTTATTTTTAAGCAGTATATAGTGTATTCCATTTCAGCAGTTATAATTTAATGTTTTCGATCATATCAAGGCGAGACTGAGAAAATATTTGCGCCATTCTATTCTATTTGACGAACACAATACTAGCCCTATGGTGGTTTCATATAGAGACGAAAACAGCACATTTTGGTATTATTTTCAGGCTCAGCAAAATAGCCTTGTGCAAGTAGCTAGGAGCCTAGGCCGTGCTGTTCCTTTGTCCCCTCAGCTCATACTCGCTCCGACCACCACAGTCGCTGCTGTCCAGCCTGAAGCGTCGCAGTCTGTGAGCCTCCACTCAACCAGCCCACAGGTACCAGAAACTTGTGCTGAAATAACACAACAATTCTACACAACATATCTCATCGGCGAAGTGTTTTCTTACATACCTTTCTGATGCAGAACCTGGTGTTCTGTAGCCACCAGGGGGCAGTGGCCTCCTCCTCCTCCTCCTCCTCCTCCTCCAGCACCACCTCCACCTCTCAGCCCCAACTTCATGGGCTCAGTGTAAAGCATTGCAGTGGAGGAGCAACTCAAATGGCTCTTCCCAGCTTGACAGTGCCACAGCTCAAGAGTCCTAGCTTGCAGACTCAGAGTCAGCCGGGAGCGAAGAACAGCCTGGTGGATGCTTCATCGGAGCCAGTGAAGGCGAGTGATGGTGTCAGTGAGATGAGTGCACGTGTGATCAGTGTGAGCCACAACATGAGCACAGCAGCCGGTTATCCCCTCATCAACACTGGTAAGAGTTGTATTGACTTATATTTATATATGCACACTTACAAATCTAATTCTTAAAAGTGTAACACCATGTTATTGCAACAACAACAAAAAAAGTCAGAATGGCAAACGGCAGTATGTCATAAGATGAAGTGGTTTTATTGTGTTGTTGGCAATAATATTGTGTTAGACAAAACCTCTGGCATTCCTCTGGCAAAAATGGCATGTTTTAGATATCTAGCTCCATGGAACAGCGGAGGAGGGAAAGACGGAAAAATCTCTGAGTGGTAAAGCAGCTGGCCTTGAGGTCTGGGTTGAAGAAGGACATGGTGGGCAGCGATATCTGTATGTCAGCACATTTGCTCTGACGGAGAGAGAGAGAGAGAGAGAGAGAGAGAGAGAGAGAGAGATGCCCTCAATTCTCACTCTAAGGATATCATTTACCAGTTAGACAGATGCACTGCCTTGTGTGACCTTTGAGAACAAATCTCCCCCTTCATGCCATTTGGAAAAGACCACCCTCCACATTTACAAACAATGCATCGCAATTGTCGTGTGTGACACACTATAGATTTCTGTGCAAATGTTTGTCTGTAGATCTGACCTAAATGTATAGATAATGTTAAAGGCTTGCAATCTGACTTCATGTCATGAGTCATGAATCACTTTGAGACTTATGTTGTGTTTCATTATGAGAAAAGGAGCAGCGTATGTGGCCATGGGCTGTATGTGTCATTCTGTATTTTCTCATCATGCAAAGCGCTGTATGAGGAACAAACAGTCATACCACCAACAGTTCTTTAGAGGTGACATGTCTTCTTTGTCTGAAGTAGATTTGTAGAGAGTAATGAGTACTGGAAAATGAAAAGTCGCTTGTTTGTAGTGAAAGGGATTTTTTTTTTTTAAATCCGGTGTGTTTGTGTGTGAAGAACTTGATGGGTGGTGGAACCTTGTGGATGAAGCATATTAGCTATTATCGTCTGTAATTAGGGAAATCATAATTATATTATACAAACACTAAGAGATGTCCCTTGGGGCAGGAATAACTCTGCCCCATGCTCGCTTTATGAACGTTTTGTTTCTGACTGGTGGCAGTGGAAAGGACTGTTACTGATGTTACAGGTTTTGTGGTTGTGTCACACATGTGATAATGGCAATGAGGAACAGATTTGCAGTATCACAAACAGTCTTTAGTTAAAAGGTTTTTGATATAAAAATATCAGAAAGTGCACCACTCGTTCATAAAATTTATAAGATCTGATTTAAGTAAAGCTGTACAGTCATTGAAAAAATGCACTTCTAAAAGGGTGAGCAATTTTTTTAACAGTATACAGTTTGATCAGCTAAGGGTAATTGTACTGTTTGACTTAATGTTATGCTGTTTATCTGTTCAAGGGGTGTTGCTTTTTAGACCAGATTAAAATTAATTTTCTTCTCTCACATTGTACATATATACTGTAGTTTGTTCAAGTTCTTAAAGGTATTTATAAGCCTGTGTGAGAGGTCAGTCGAATGGATTATTGGAATGGGCTTTAACTCCTACCACAACAAATCCTATAAATAATGGCAACTTGAAGCTAATATGGAACATTAAATGAAAAAAGCTCCATAAACAAAAAGATTGTATTCATTTATGTAATAAACATAATGCACCTTCAATTTGACTAGTGAGATTAGTTCAATAATATGATAATAAAACTTTCAAAAGAGCTACTACAATCTTTCATCAGAGATGCACTGTATATCACTTTGGGTTTGAGCCTAAAGGCGTATATGGAAACTGCTGTAATAATCCCTAAGCATTTAGGTGTATTTGCAAATTTTTCAAAAATTCCAATATCTATCTTAAGCTGAAATACTTTTATAGCTCATAAAGTCTATTTTATTTATTTTTTTATTTTTGTAATTTGAAGTGTAGTAAAAACTGACCAACTCTCATTAAAAGCTCAAACATCTTATAAGCAGAAACTAAAAACAACCTCGGCAAAAGCAGACACCCATATATCCCACAGCCTTGCTTCCTGCTTCATAAGCTTGCACCATTACTTTCATAACACATCATCAGTCAGGGTCTTATTAATAGAAGCATGCTGTCACTCAAGACAATCCAGGCCTCAGTTACACTCCACCAAAAAAGTCTAAACGGGAAACACAGGCAGGCTTGAGGTGTTATTTTTGAGCAAGAATTATAGATCATGTGGCAAGAACTGTGGATCATGCTGACATGTTTCCTGTTGAATTAACTTAAAAGGGGAAGATCACAGCTTTTGAAATGAATGAGTTACAGACAGACAGATTGTTAAATAAGAGAAGATTACGGCAATGCTACTCTACAATGCATGTTTAAGAAACAGCATTTCAAGAGTTTTATCCATTAAATTTATACCTTTATTCAAGTCAAACAAATTTTAAATATTAATAATGATTCACATGTGAAAATGATATATACGATTGTGCAAAATAATAGGACAATTATGAGAGTAAAAATGACCTTTATTCCTCCATACAAGCCCCTGCTACACTAGTGCACACATCCCAGAGTTTCACTAGTGTATGGATATCATCAAGGTAGAAAGTTTTGTCTGTATACTGGAACCATGATCGGACTACCTGCTTCACATCTGAAGTGCTGGCCTCCCAGGAACTCCTTTAATGGCTCAAACATTTCCACATGGCTTGGAGTGAGGTCAGGACTGTATTGGGATGTGGCAATGACTCCCAGCCGAGTTCCTGTAATGTGCAAGTGGTGTTCATGAATGATTGTGCATATAATTCCCGCAGACAGTTGTGTCTCTCCGGATGGAAGTTTCAAGTGCTCCATTGCTGAATGTTTGACTGAGGCTCAGCCTCATACTTAAAGTCTTCTGTAAATGTCAATTGGTTTTCCTGGTTTGATTTGAACGCCCCTACTATTTTAGACAATTCACATTTTACAGTATGTTCCATATAATTTTACAAAAATTTCCTAAAAGTAAATGTGGATAAAGGGTTTAAGCTAAATTTTGCATTTTGATTTATACATCTTTTACATTCATTTCATACATCCATTTCATACTCATTTGCCTAATTTTCTTTTGATTCTGTAAAGCTGCTCTGCAGCAACGACCATTGTTAAAAGCGCTATAATGTATAAATAAAATTGAATTGAATTGAATTAAATTAATCCTATTAGAGAAGAAAAAAAATAATATTAAATAAATCAATTGAATATTAATTAATTTATTTTTGAATTGTGTTTATGTGATTTATTTACATGTATATACTTGTTTATATACTATACATGTTTACATGCTTAAATGGTTACATGGCAGCAACATTCATGTTTTTTATCCACACCATGTAATTTCTTACATAATCACGTGAAAAATATGAGCATATGATTATGTGAAATGTATGTAATTGACATCAAATATAATTATTTAATGTATATTATTTAACTTGTTTGAAAAAAAATCCAGAAAAGTAATACTAAATACCTAATAATCCCTTAAAGGGTATAGCAAGTAGTAGTAGTAGTAGTAGTAGTAGTATTTTTCTGACTCATAGTAGCACCAAAAAAGTGAACTGTTAACATTGTGGACAAATTAAATTGGACAAAGTCCATTCAGAAACACTAACACAGTGACTCCACAGGGATGGGTGTGGAAAGGGGCATTTTTTTTCTGCAACCCATGTTTTCTTCATGAGGAACTCATTAAACATGAAAAGCACATATCCAGCAGCAGGAAACACACTATAGCATTTGGAAAATGATTGGAGTGAACTCTAAGCAGGACCAGACGTTTTTGTCACAGATCCTCCGTTTAGACTAGATATGAAAACTAATTCTATAAAGTGAACACCGTTGAGGGTTAAAAGCATTTCATATACTGTTTATTCATACACATACTAATGTGCAATATAAAAAGCACAAGATATTCAGGAGCCTCAATTTAGTCTATAGGAAAACTACAGTTTTAATTTTTTCATTAAAAGGCTGCAGTCGGGGCTCAGATGAGACAATTAACTATTAACATGAAACCAACCTAAGCCTTCTTTGTCCAGAGATATGTCACATTTGCTTCAAAAAATCATGCACAGCCTGTATCAAAGGTACGAGACATGTATACATACAATCAGCATCTCAGCGAAAGATTTTAAGAAAGATTTCTACCTCTGAAAACGCATGCAAATCAAAGTTAGATCGTTCAAAACAGTGTCATTTGGTTTTGTAAAATCAAGAGTAAATGGTTATTTCAGACAGCTGCCTTTGCATGTGTGAAATGATGAGGAGAATAGCACTGTTTATCATTACTGCTCAAAAGTCTTAAACCACCAGTGATTTCTTCATATTAAGTTAAATTCAATTATGTAGGATAAATTGAAGAGATGGAAACAAATGTTTTACTGCGATGTCCTGTGAACTACTTAAAGATACGTTATTAAAAATATGGGTATTCATGTAAGAACCTTAGCAGCAACCTCATTTCCCCTCTTGTCTGTTCCAAACACTCAGCATTCAGTTGCAGCAGTTCATCTGCACCTGTTTCTCACTGGTTCATGCCTTAAGCTAGATGTTTTTTTATACTTGAATGATTCGTAGGTCACTGTGTGGCTTAACGAACAAAAAACATTCCTTTGAAACTGGGCAGGTACAGGGACTGGACTGAAAATTTGGCCAAAAATTAAAGTCTGTTTCTTTCAAGGCAAATTATGAAGAAATGAGGGGTGGCTTTAGACTTTTGCACACTACAGGGGACACTGTTGCGAAGCAATTTTTTATGTGCGCACAGGAAGTAGGATATGAGAGTCTGCATGTTTCATAGTTTTCAGTTTTTCATGAAATTAGTTCATGTGTACACTAAAATTGTACATGGAAAATGAAAGTCTGACAGTGCTATATAACTCAACTGAGATTTCACATTTAACACACAGGCTCATGTTTGAAAGTAAAAATACCCTGCGTGAGATATAGTACGAAGTGATCAGAAACTGATTTGATGCACTGTTGGCGTTTCGCTTTATGGCAAGCTTGTCACTATTGTCCTCTGTTACTGTATGAATATGCATAACAGGCCATGCAGCAATTGGACAATGTACCGAAACCAGTTTAAAAATGTTTGCTTCCACTAGCACAAATGTCATACTCCACCTATGTTACTGAAGACGAATGAATGAGTACTGCTTGTATAATGAACATGGTTTTTCTTTGTCCAGATTTAGGCCTCCTGCTCTCGTGACCTTCTTGTTGCAAGAACTTTTAAATAAGATATTTGTTTTTATATAGTACCTTCCTCTTTGTGTTTGATGCTAAGCAACCATTCTAAATAAAAAATTCTCATTTGCCTGGTCAAATGAAAGGGTTAATTAAATAGAATTTTCAATATGTTAGATTTATCCCTTAAGGTGAATCAAAAATGATTGACATTCCATGTACTGCAGGATAGAGGCAGTAATATGCTTTGGGCGAATACCGTAATCAATACATCTGATGCTTTATATCAGGATTAAGCAACATCATGCAATATTCTTTATAAAGCTGACAGTACAGAGAGCTAAACTCTGCCAAATGAACCTATTAACCTGAAGTCGACACTGCTGAAAAATGAAAGCATCACCTCAGGGCATCCCTCAGGGCATCTGATCCAAAACACAGCACTAAGTGCTCTGCCTCAATTTTAATCTATCCCTGTTCATATTGATTCAAAGCTCTTACTCATCCTGTCAAATGCTAACATCTAAGGGTAAATAATACCTCAAATTGGTCTTGTTTTAACCAAACTTAGATTTAATTGCATTAACTAAACAGCAGCAAGAAAGGCAAATAATAGTTTTTATAGCATAACACAGTTTTGGACTTTTGACTTCTATTAAATCTCAACTTCTGTACCTAGTTAGCTAGTTTTCAGCACTGTAACAATAGATCTTAAAACACCACTACCATAATGAGAGCAAATCTTTTAGAAAGCAGTAGGGTGCACGTTGGTTTCAGCTACACCCACAGGTCTGCGGTTAGTGCGTGTCCGTTGATTTAGTATCAGATTTATTTATGAACCTCGGAGGGAAATCAACCTTTGAGTAATGAAGGATAGGGTACACTACAAAAGCTAATGAGCTACAGTTCAGTGCAAATGTTTGCAACCCCACCCCCCCACTGTTTTTTCAATTAAAAAAAAAAAGAAAGATGTGTCTCCATTTTACTGTTTAACTACAAAATAAATTCCATGAAAAAGAAAAAAGAAAGAAATGTGTATATAATCAAGGAAAAAAAATTCAAAGGCAAAATGGTGCAGTCATTTATTTTATTCAGTTTCATCATTTTACTTTTTTAATTACTAATATTCTATTTATTCGCTTTTTACAATTTAAACTAATAACAATGTAAACCAACAATCCAAATGTCATGTTGTTATAAATTAAATGTCTTTGTAAAGGTATGCAAACTATTGCACTTAAATGTAAATTACTTGTTTGAGGTACAGTAAAATATATTCAGTATGATTCCTCATTTATGCATGGCGTTTCCTAAATAAACTGTCTGTATTTACTTATCAATGAACACCCATCCTTCAACTTTCATTGCTAGTCTTTATAGTACTGTATCTGAAAAGGGTTTGTTATCATTTGTTGCCTATCAGTAGAATTTACTTCTTGTCTTGTAACTGCTCACGTTAAATTCTTTTATGTTTTTAGCATATGCACAAATTCAAACCCATCAACTGCTCCAGCAACACAAGCAGCAGTTTGTAATCCAGCAGCAACAATCCCAGTTGTCTCAGCCCAGCGTCCAGTCCCAAGGCCAAGCTGTACAAACTGTGGCCATCCAACCTGCTTTAGCAGGCCAACAGTGTGCCATCCCTGTGCTGCACAAAGCACCCGCTCAGCAAGCCGCCATCTTCCATTCAACTGTGAGTCCTAGGATGCTCAATGGTCAGTCTCCCTTGTTAAATCCCAGCAAAGTCAAACAGGTACAGTTGACAGCAGTCAACCTCCAGTTCCAGCCTTCAAGAACCCACATAATACAGGTTCCAACATATTTCTCACTACTTTTAAATGACTCGCTGATTTATCCATCTTCTCTGAGCTTCCTACTCTGTGCTGAATTCCAGACTTCGGCGACAACGCAGAATAATTCCGAGAAGGACACCGCTGTTTCTCCTACAGTAAGAGATGACTGCCTTGGCCAAAGTGAGCAGCAGCTGCTATCCCAAACAACACCAGAGGCAACCCGGACCGAACAATGCTTGTATGAAAAAAGCCAGCTGACCGTGAACGCAGAAGGTAGTCCTATGTTCTCAGTTACTGCTCAGTATGATCTATGAATAAAACCTTTGCAGTAAAATGCTTAGTTAAAGATGAAACAGCCATAATAAGCATTTACGTTTAAATAATAAGGCAATTATTGGTGCGTATCATAAAGTTACAAAGAAAGACAACTGATATAGAACATTAACATTCGGGTAAGAAAAAACCCAGACTAAAACCATGACAGTGCCAAGCTTGGTCTAAATGGCCAGGAGGCATGGTGGCTACTGTGTCACTGCCATCTGTAGGCTTGCCATGAGAAACAAAAAAAGCCCTCCCTGCTCTGTCGCTCCTCTCAAGTGGAAGAGTAGATCTGTCACGCCCCAGTGTCTATTGTCCAGGCTAGGCACTTGCTAGAATGTGACAGCTTTTGCCATAATTAGGGTGAGGGGTGCAGCTTTGTTATTCCCAGTGGTCTCTTGGAATAAAGGTGGACACTCTTTATCTGTCTGGCAGGTGTAACCGAGGCCTATGCATTCAGACATTCAATAATGAATGATGAGTAATTGCTCTTTTATGAATGCAACGAGCCCTAATTGTTTTAGGACGTGGTCTGGAAAGGCCTTTTTTGTGTATTCAGTTACAAGATTAATATCATTAATCATGTCAAGCTGGCCAGCATGGGTCAGGCAAGCTGTGTTTGAAATATCAATCGACATATTTCTGTATTACTTATAATTGTTGTATAAAAAATGTTACATTTCCTGGATACACATTAGGATTAAACAAAATATATACAGCCAAAGCTGTCTGAACATTTAAGCCTGGGAAGAGGGGGATCAAGTTCAAGTTTAAAGAAGATAAAGCGTACAGAAATGTGGCTTTCTTGGGGCAAGTAAAACTAGAATCTGAAAAAATAAACCAAAATATGTTTTTCTAAGAAAACGTGTCTGTCTGTAGAAGTCAAAAAAAAAAAAAAAAGTAATTTAAATGTAAAAATCCAGGCGCGCTAACAGTTAAGCGTTGCCACATTAATTCCCAAGAACACAAGCAGTGCTGTTTCGACTCCCACCTGCTGACTGTGGGATTAGACAGCCTTCCATATCTACTGGGAGATAGGATTTCCATACATATACTGTGTCACTATTGCTTTCTCTTTTTTGAATGTGGAAGCCAAGACCCCTTATCAGAACAGTTGTTTCAGGTTTCCTATTACTTAGATTAGACTATCTGATGAACTTTTACAGTCTATAGTGTGCACAGTTAAGGTTGCTGTATTGTTTACAGTGTAGGTACAGTTGAGTACAACAACTTGCATGTTTCTAAGGGAAAAAAAAAGGAAAATGTTACACCTTAATATACAAATTACATAGAAATTAATGGATCTTCAAGAAATTGAAAAGTGGGTATATCCTATTTTGCAAATAAATATCATGAATATCTAAAAATTGGAAAGAACTTAGTAGAATTTTAAATATTGACATATTGATCTTGATGTCCAGGCCTTTTCAAGACGAGCATAGGGGCAGTAGTGGAGCATGTAATGTTCTCACTTAACACCTCAATGGTTCCAGGTTTGATCACGAGCTTATTTCATATGCAGAGTTTTAATGTGTCATAGAGTTCTCTTGAGTTTTTTGGCTTCCTAACACCTTCCAAAAACATGCTGGTCTCCATTCATCTAGGAACCTCTGCAGTCCAACTAGGGACCATGGAGGCCAATGGTGATTATCATTTTATTTATCCCCATTTTATGACCATAGTGGGACCTCCAGTCAACAATCACACACTACGAGCAATTTGGGAACACCTAATAGCCTTATCTGCATGTCTTTGTACTATGGAAGGAAACTCACCAAGCACTGGGAGAACATGCAAACTCTATGCACACAGACCCCGAGGCGGGAATCGGACCTGGACCCTGGCAAAAGTGCTAACCACTAGGTCACTGTCTGATGGTAAACACACAAAATAGTCCCTAGGTGTTTGCTGCTTTGTGATAGACTGGTGTCCCATCCAGGGTGTGTCTTTACCTCTCACCCAGTGTTTCTCGGGTAGACTCTGAGACTCTGACCCGGATAAAGCGACTGAATAAAAAAGGGAGAATGGATAACTTTTAAACTAACATTTTCACTGTTATTATAGTAACATACTGTACATTATAATGCCATTTTAAAACTTATACTAGTGAAGGAAACCTAACATGATAGGTGGCTGCTTTGTTTTCATTTTGTCCTGAGGGTATGCAAACTTTTGCACTCAGCTGTATAATCAGTTTTTTTTAATGAGCATCACAGTTAACTAATTTGTCTGATGTTATATTAGACAAATCAGTGTGATATTTATATGGCTTGCGGTGTCTCATATAGCAATGATGAAAAATGATTATTTAAATACATAAAATTCACTGAAGATCAAGATTTGAGCCCTGACTTGAAGCCTTTTAATCTTTTTTTTCCTGCTCCCGTGCAGCCGCTCAATTATTTCAGCCAATGAGAGACGCGCTCGCTTGTAAATACACGCTCTCATAGGCTGAAACTCCAAGCGCGCGACCCCGTTCTCGGCCGCGCGCGCTTCCCTTTTACTTCCCCCGTATACAAAGAGGATTAGAGCGCGCGCGCGCGACGCTCGCGCACACCGAGTCGCTTCAACCAAACAAATCCTTGTTTAAAAAAAAAAAAAAAAAAAGTTTTCACACAGCGTGCGTGCTGCACGCGCTTTACGCACGGAGCGTGCACCTCTGTGGAATATCTTGAAGTTTCGGGAATGTTTTAGGCTTTCCAGCTTTCCCGAGCTGCTGTGAGGAAGAGGAGTGTTTCACGGAGTCTCTGAGCGGAACAAAGGCGCGTGGCTTCTGGACGCTGTTCACTATTGTGAGGAGACGCGGTGTGTGTGAGTGAGGGTTTGGCTCTTCCACACAGTGGCTATATTTATCTTACACGCGTAACTTGAACGCTGACGTTTGCTAACAGTTGTGTTTGTGTGTTCGTGTTGTTTACAGTCGAGCCGCGAGCGCAACACACGAGCAAGCATGGCACGCGCTCAAGTTGTGCATCTGTTGCCGTTTCTTATCTCATTGTAGCGTATGAGTGTGTAAATTCAATCAGGACTGTGAAGTACATTTAGAAGTGCTCAGATCCGACTGGCAGGTTCTGCATGTGATTACATTTATGATCAGCGAGGCGAGAATAATTCCCTAGCAGAACTCTCGATTCCCCTTACATTTACTGCATTAGGCATATTCTATACAACATGTAGGATAAAACATCGTTTACAGAAATCCATCTTACATATGATGTATATGCATATACAACGCATTAAACTGCATGATGAGAATTCTGTGCCTGTGAAATCAAGATTGTTTATTAAAAACTGTAAATGATGCATCCAAATAATTCTGATCGTAACAATAAAACTAAGGGTTTCGTGTGAAACGGTGCTTCATCCTTTCACCCCTACAGTTATTTAGTGATTTATGGGTGTCATCTACCTGATGGGGATTTGCATTTGTGGTCAGTCGTCTTGGAAAAAAAATAATCTGTGCAACAGATACGCTGCATGCTTCATACAGAGCACAAGTTGTTTTTATGGAAATTAACAATTTTTTTTTAGAATAAAACAAACAAAAATAGTAAAATGTTCAATATAGTGCATATTTAGTGTTCTAAATTACATGTCACTACCTAGACCCTTTAATGTAATTTTAAATTTAAATGTGATTAAATGTTTTTAAATGTGATTACATTTTCATTATTCAAGCTCTGTGCTAAAGTAAAGGTCAGATTTTCCTCATTCCAAATCTATTCTCTTGAAGCATGCGTTCGGATGAGATTCGGATAGATTTGTTAAGTTATCATCAGTAATATTTCATTTGTAATGAAAACCATATTAAGTAAAAAAAATGCAAATTAAATGCTTTTCTTTTTTTTTTTACTGGTGATCTCAGGATTTGGGACTACCTACAGTATATCTAAATAAATATTAACGAAATGTAAAGTCTTTGCAAGTAGTTTACTATATAGTAAATGAGCTGCAGGTTTTGGACATAGTTTGAACTCATACATACTGCACTGCATTGCACAATCCAGAAAAAAAGGTTCATAAGTTTAAATTTTGCATGCAAGCTGCATTATTTAGTCATTCATGTTTTGCAAAGCATTGTTGTATGAGCAATTACTACGGAAGTCTCCTGTCAGTTTGATTGAGCAATGCACACTGTCACCCTGCAGGCCCAGACACAGCAGTTCCTGTTCCTGCGGCTGCACTGGCGTGTGTGAATGGTAACCCAGCCATGACTTCGGGTAGCGGGAACAACGCACCCACAGTGACTGGAAGCACCCCGCACAACGGCCACAGCAAAACCCCACAAGCCATCGTTAAGCCCCAGATCCTTACTCATGTAATCGAGGGCTTTGTAATCCAGGAGGGAGCAGAGCCATTCCCTGTGAGTATACATCTCTAGGTCTTTTCTACTACTCGAGTCATTCACATCAGTTTAAATGCCAAGTGCTTTGTTTTCCTTTCAATGACGTGTTCATCCTTCATGCCCAAAACAATGTAACAAGTCAAGTGACCCCTGTATCACTTGATCCCTATTTTTGGCTGAAACCTAGATATCGATAGTAGCATACTTCCCTCTAGTGGACATTTAAACCACAGCTTAAATGTTTACTGCTAAATCAGTAGACGTGAGTATAGACATTTTCAGTATTGGCTTCTCAGGGGTTAGGTTAATTTTGATTAGTGATGTCACCCAAGTCTTATATTTTGAGTAAGAAGGGGAAATTGTAACGAGCTTTCCCGCCTTCCAGAATTCCCATCTACACCTACCTTAATTACAGCATACACGCTCACTCATCACTTTATGTACACTTGCACATTTATGCAATTATTCAATCACCCAATTGTTGCAGGAGTGCAATAAACCTATGTTGATACAGGTCATAAGCCTCGTTAAACATATGAATGAAGAAAACTGTGGTCTCTGTGACCTTAACTGGGATTTTTCCAGAGTTTGCGCAAAACTACAGAAAATAATAAACATGCCATAAGCAGCAGTTCCAAGAAATGCTACATTGATGAGACAATTCAGAGGAGAAACTGGTTTGGAATTTAAAGCTATAGGCTCAACCAAGCTGGGGAGTTGAAAATTCAAAAATGGTACTTGGTGTGAATTTGTGAATGGCTGATTGGATAATTGCATGAGTGAGATGCTGGACATGTGTTCTTTATAAAATGTCTATTGAGTGGATCTGGGGGGAAAAAGTTAAGCATATTCTATAAAGTCTTTGGAGAAGCAGGACATTTTGAACAAAAGCCATGGAAGCACTTATTTGTTTTGTATATGTGTATAGAATTTGTATAGATGCTGCTTTCCTCAAACACATTGTTTGAGGTGGGTTTGTATTTATGTAGTCACAAGATGGATTAGATGGGTTTAATAATTATTTTTAGTGATCATATTTAAAAATCCACTATTTGAGTTTTAGATTGAACCTGGATTGTTTAACTTCCTGTTAACTATTTGCTCACTGTGTAATGTCATGGCACTGAAAATTTTGAGATCAATGAAGTAAGTCATGGAACTGCATCAAACACATTTTAAATTAAAATAACCTGAAATGTACAATTTAATCTTAAGTAGTATTTTTCTAAAATTGCTAGTCATTTGTCCGTTTACAAATAGAAAAAGTAAACTGTGACGTTTGTTGTGCATGTCTTTACATCTTTGCATGAAACTTCCAGGTAGAGCGGCCATCCTTGCTCCTCGAAAACGTCAAAAAGCAGCAGCAGCAGACTCACTCTGACTTGGAGACGAAGGTTCAGGATTCTCACACAGGAGACTCAGAGATGGAGGATCTCTCCCAGCAAGGTATGTACAGGCATTAAAAAATGTTTTATTCCCACTTTTGTCTAAACAACTTGTATTTAAATGTTCAATGTAAACCAGTAGTTCCAAACTAAAAGGTTTTGACTGCAGAGCTATTTTTCTTCTTTGTCAACACATGTTTAGAGTTAAAGAATAGGGAGAAGGAACCAACACTGTCTTGTGAACTGTGCGGGAAAGTCGACTTCGCTTACAACTTCAAGAGGTCAAAGCGATTCTGTTCTACAGTATGTGCAAAAAGGTATCAAGTGTATACAGTATTTGTAAATCCTGATAATCATAAAGTAATTTAAACTTTTTATTTCTTTTAACTCATGAATGTCTTTAAATTTAAAGATATAACGTGGGATGCACAAAGAGAATGGGTCTTTTTCCAAGACGGCCAACTCCAGAGAACGCAAAGAAACAGAGAGCGTCCAGTGACCATCATCATCATCATCATCACAACACTGGTTCAGAGGCCAAAAAACAAGTAATGTATAGATAATTGGCCTTTTTAGCAGCTTCATTGTGTAATATCAGTGGCCTAACTTTCACTGTCTGTTGTTTTTGTTTAGAATCCCAGCACCCCGACAGGCACGGTGGGTGCGACACCTTCCCCACGTCCCTCACAGCTGTGTCATGGAGAGTCCAGCCAGTGTTCAGACATGTCAAGTTACGAAGAACCGCCATCTCCAGGGTCCGTAGCCAGCTCTGGCACACAGAGGCCTCGAAAGGAGAGAGGAGCAGATCATGTTCAGAACCATGGCAGGGAGCTGCCCCTCCTCACACAACACCTCATGCCCAGCGACCCTGCCAAATGGAATGTGAAGGATGTTTATGAGTTCATCTGCTCATTACCAGGTAGGGTGTGTCATACTTGAGAAGCGTGAAGTGTCCGTTTACAGTACTTTGCAAAAGTCTTGAGCCACCTCTCATTTCTCAATATTAAGTTAAATTATGTTGGTTAAATTAAATAAATAGGAACAAATGTGACGAGCTGCAAAGCGTTTAAAGATACAATTAAACAATTGGTTATTTATTTAACAGTCTGGCGGCGTGGCCTCGCAACTCCAGGCTCAATGGCTCAAATCTTGCCTCGGGTCTGTGTGCATGTTCTCCCTGCGCATGGTGGGTTTCCTCTCGTTGTTCCAATTTCCATCCACACTCCAAAGACATGCAGATGCGGCTAATTTTTCATTCCCAATTTGCTGAGTGTCCTCTGCAATGGATTGTCGTCCTGTAGAGGGTGCTCATAATTCATAGATCAGTGTGTGGCTTAAACAAACAAAAAAAAAAAATTCATCGGGGACTGGACTGAAAATGAGCATCAAAAACTTGCCAAAAATAAGCGCCAAAAAGCTCTTTAGGAGGCATGGAGAACCATTAGTCAAGACTACATTAAAATACAATAAACTCTGGCTCTTTGGTAGCAAAATTCTGTATGAAGAATTAAGGGGTAACTCAAGACTTTTGCACAATACTGTAAATAAGCTAATATAGTTTAAACAAGGTTTTTTTCTTTGTGACGATAAAGCAAATACACTGTGGGTGGTCAGAGACCATCAAAAGTTCACCAAACTTCTAAATGTCTAAAAGTTTACCAAGAGGGAATGATTCTGTAGCACATGCATGGGAGACAAGCAGACTTGATATGAGTATTGCCCTTTAAAGAAAGTAAGTTACCCGTGCTCCTTATTGAATTTCACAAAATGTACATTTCATTTGGTATGTTTAAACTTAAACCATGATACTGTAACTATGGTGCATGTGCCTCCTCTGAAATCAAAACATTTACATTGCATTACAAACATTTACATCCGTTTATTTAGCAGACACTTGCATCCAATTAAATTGGGCAGGTGAGACTTAAGAGACTTACTCAAGGACCAACATTGGCAGCTTGTCAGTACCAGGATGCAAACGCTCACACTGATCAGTAGTACAGAGTTATAACTGCTGATCCACTGCTGCACTAAAAAATGTCTAGACGTGCTTAGAATTATTTTCATTTGACTGGTGAATCTGACCTGGATAAAATGCAATACAAAGCTGTCATACAACTCGCTAGCTCAGCAACCCATCACTTTGCAGTTAAATAATATTTGCATATATGGTGTGAGGAGAGACATTCAGTGTCTTTTTGTTGAGGAAAGCAAACCCAATGTGTACATGTTGTTGGTCTTTCGGCTGCTCCCGGCAAGGGCTCGCCACAGCGGAATACCTGGTCCGCACTACAACTTGGCACAGGTTTCTACGCCGGATGCCCTTCCCGACGCAACCCTCCCATTTTATCCGAGCTTGGGACCGGCACTGCATCCAGTGGCTGGGGTTTGGGCACTGGCTGGGAATCAAACCCGGGCCTTCCGCATGGCAGGCGAAACACTGTACATAATAACCTTATACGGACAGGATAAAATCTATGGCAGTTACCCCCTCCATAACAATACATATTTTACTTACTCTATTAATTCATTTAAGTAGCTGGCTGTATGTTTTAACATTAGGTTTCCAGTCGAGTCAGTTAGGGTTCCAGGCAACTAAAATTAAGAACACACTGTCCCATTATTCAGTAGTCCCATGGACTGGCAAATAAGTGTATATCCACCGTTGAAAATAATTTCTTTTTGTATTAGTATGGGGTTGCTGAAGACTTTTTACAAATGCAATCGATCTTTTTTCATTCACAGGCTGCCAGGAGATAGCAGAGGAGTTCCGTGCTCAGGAGATTGATGGCCAGGCCTTGCTGCTACTGAAGGAAGACCATCTCATGAGCACCATGAACATCAAACTAGGGCCTGCACTGAAAATTTTTGCCCGAATCAGTATGCTCAAAGACTCCTAGCATCGACTTTGTGGACTGAGTACACCTGAAACTTCTGCACTGATTTCTCTTCATAGTCCATTATGGTTATGAAACCAGAGCCTATAAAGTTTGAAGCCAGACTTTTCTTCACAGCTTCGAGATGTGAGGAGGAAATGATTTTCAGTCTGATTAGTCAAGTGCTGACCCCATAGGGGAACAATCAGCTTGATGAGATACAAGCACAAATATCTAGGCATTTGCTTTACATCATGTTCTTCATAAATGGCTGATTCTGCACACCAGGAAAAGTTAATGAAATGGAAAATTTTATAGGTTTACATTTCAGGTTTACATTTTAAAAACTTATATTTTTCCCCCCTCACGTTTTACATGCCAAGGACTTGTTCAGGTGCTAAATGAGTTTAGTTTCTTTAGATTTGTTTTAAATATGAAACTGGTCTTGTAGAAAACAGCGAACAAGATATAAAAAAAATAAATAAAAATAAATGTCCTCTGTTCATTGCTTATAATATATTGATACAGCTAGGATTATGCCCAGGGTGAAAAATACATGAGGGCTCATGTGTTGATAAACATGAAAACTCATCAATATGTGCCTGTCATGCGTCTATCTATCCCAAAGATTCAAACATCAATCCTTTTGCATGAACCATACAATATTTCAGCATACAGAAACACATCTGTTGCTCACCGCTAGATGAGTAACAGCTGTATTACACTTCGCACCAGTCAGGATACAGGATCTAACTGATAATGTTGACATTTTGGACTGTAGCCCAAAATTCATTTGTTTGCAAAGCTGTTTATTCTAATTTTCATATGATCAGCATTCTATTTATTAAAAGCACGTGTGTGTGTGTGCGAGATAGTTTTTTACTTTTGTTTACAAAACTGTGAAGAATCAAACTGTCAGTATTGTGTAGTTGTTTTGTCCAATTTAAAATAGAACTAAAAAAAAAAATCTCTGATCTGTTTCCTGTGGGGCTTTCAGACAAAACAAGGCATCTTTAAGCAGACATGAATCAGTTTTTTTTCCATGATTACCTTAATTTAGAAAAACATCAGTAGATCGTAGACCTCACAATTGAACTTCAGCACAAACTGGAGTTTCCAGCTGCACAAATAATTAAAGCACTCGAAGACCACTGGATGCATAGAAATATCACTCTCCCATAATTTGCTTTTTTCAACTTTTTTTTTTTTTGCTTTTTAATTTATTTACATGTTTTAAATTTGCTCTATCAGTATTAAGAATTACAAGCACTTTAGGTTCAGCAACATATCTTTAGTGGCTTTGTACAAGTTGCCGTTTTCACCTTTAATTCCATTTAAACTCCTCGTTTTGATCATAATCGCAGCAGTCTTCTGAATGCATAGTTCTGCTGCGTTTGACGTTCGTAGCGTAAGCTAAAGCAGAAGGAAAACTCATAAGGTTATGTCAATAATAACCTTGAAAATAGGACGTAAATCTACGCCAATCCTCTCTAAGACCCTGAATGTCATTTCATGTTAAACGCTACTGTACTTAACCGAACAAGTTGAAAGTTAGGGAGCCTTTCAAACAACTTTCAGTTATTATATTAATATTATTAACATTATTTATTTATTTCTATATCCACCAATGCCTCATTTTGACCATCTGCAAAATGTTAAATACAATTGTTTGCAGGTCTTTAAAATAGAAAAAAGGGGGAAATCATAAATTAGAGTCTGAACTGAGCTTCTGTTCTCATTATAGCACATAAAGGTATTAAGTCTTCTTTTCCTTAAAAAGTAACAAAAGAGGAAATTAAAAACTTAAATGAAATATTACTATAAATAATACATGTATTTTAGTGCTCCAGCAATTGTAAGTCATCACGTCGCTTTTACGTCAGTGAACCGTACCATTTGCAAAGGTGCGCTCCATTCTTCCCATTGATACATAAAGTTTGCTTGTATTTCATTTTAGAAGACGCAGTTATTGTTTGAGCGACTATTGTCTTTCAGTACACGCCCACAAACGTGTCCTTTCCCTCCTTTGTTGTCAATTGTCCTCCGACTCCTCCTCAGCCTCTCGGAGCCACGTAAAGAAGGCCGTCACAGACTTGAGCGCTACCCCTTTGCCCTGTTGCTCGGCTGGGTCTTTGCTGGCCTCCCACTTGTAGAACGCGTCCTCCGATATTACGTCCTCATCATACAAACAGTCAAAGAACATACGGAGCAAGTCTGAGAGAGGAAACAGGAGAAAAAGTAGATAATTTACACAAAGGTTACACAGTCTGGTTTTCTTTTGTACAATATTACCGTGTGTTTATAGTAGAACATGACAAGTTGCGCATGCTGTCTGCAGTCTGTTGTGGGTCTGCACGGTGCAGTTTTTTTCCCCCCCCAGTTTATATAAGAAATGTGCATAAAAGAAATCTACATAAATAAAAGAAATTTTGTCCGTACATTGGTCAGAACTCCTTCAATTTAGATTTTTACGTTTTATACATTGGAAGACCCGAAACCAGTCTCAGAAAAGTTTCTATATGTCTGTCTGTCTAGGTAGATTTTGAGCATGAAATCAAAATGTTAGGCAGAAGTGAAGTTATGAGTAGTTAAATATGTGCCAGATTACAAACCGAAAGTTTTGACAGCGTACTGTGCATGCGTCAAAAATTGGGCGGATCTTAAATCGCCTGCTGGACAAAATTAATTCTTGGATTAGTTAATATTTTAATTACTGAAATAACAGTGCTAAAGTGGTATAAGTGAATTTTAATGAACTTGAGTTTGAGTTTTAAGACAAAATCTTTATCCAATCAACTTTTTCGATTTCTCATCTGCGATTCACTATCTGATTACCGAAAAGGGAGGCTGATGGTGAAAGGAGTACTACTTAGCATAAACATGTTTGTGGGCTTCAACCTGAAATATCTGAAATCAACCTGAAATTAATAATCGAACTAGACGGGCTAGCCGGATAGGCCTAGAGCCTATGCCAGGAGACTTTGGGTATGAAGCGGGGTACACCCGGAACAGGGTACCAATCCATCACAGGGAGCGCACACACTATGGCCAATTTGCAAATGCCAATTAGCCTAATCTGCATGTCTGAGGAAACTGGAGTACCTTGAGAAAACCCAACAACATGGTGAGAACATGAAAACTCGCAGACCACAGACGGGAATCGACCCCTCGACCCTGGAGGTGCCACACTGCTAACCACTACGCCACCGTGTCCACTTGTAAGTAATTAATAATTAATCTAAATGTGTTCATGTTATGTGGCGGTAACGTTGTAGCTGATCAGTGTATATGACAACACAAGATGAAACCACATCATTTTGTTTATTTTCATTTTTGAGCATTAAATAGTAACTGGGAACTAACCTTATAAGTGTAGACCTGAAAACGAAGGAATAAATAAAACCTCAGACAATACTGTATGTACCAATGGATTAGTCCAAGAATCATTTAAGCCAACTAACTGACCCAATCATACCTCATTTAAATAAATACAAATGTGGCTTGCGGCTTAAAGCATAGCTGTGTTTGCACGTCCGTAGAAAATAAATGATGGTGCGATTCTGTGTGTGCATAAAATGCTACAAAGTTGTAAAGACAGTTTGTACTCACTCGGAGGCTGGTCCAGTTTCACTATCAAAGCTTGAAGTGCATAAAGTGCTTGCAACTGTCTCTCCGTGTCCGAATTAAGGTACTTGTGTAATACAGGCAAACGCTTTTGGATGATGGCCGTGTCCACTTTACAGGAGGAGCTCTCCCCTGCACGCATAGACACACAAACACCGGTTGCATCAACAGTTTAACGAGATAAAATGTGTATTCGTGGAACGAAAGTAATGTGTATGTAGTAAATGGACAAATTCAATAGTCCCAGGCCACTTACATTTGACTGCTGCTTTACACACAGCTGTCATCAGAGCTCTGAGGAAGGGCGGTGAACTCATCTCCGACTCATCTAGCTTAGCCTGATGTAGAAATCAAGTAAAACATTTGAAGAAAACAGCAGCATTGTAAAAAACGCACCGCGATATAAGAGTTTATCTCCACAACCCTGAATGAAATTACTTCAACGGCCTTGTACCTCTACCCAGTCGAAGATTTGTTCATCGCTAGCCACATCCTCCAGGAGAAGTTTTTCAAGTTGCTTGTCCAGCTCTTCAGGTGAGAGTGCTCTTCTAGAGGCCATGTCGGGTGGACTTAAACAATCAGAAAGAGTGAAGTCTAGTTTCTGGAAAAGGTGCAAAAAAAAAAAAAAGTGTAATTTAAACATTAATTCTAAATATTGTAGGAATGAACAGGCTACCCCAAAGTGAGCTATCAATCTGCCACCCCAATCTCTCTGCGACAACGCAGCAGGAAGCTGAACCAAATCAAAAGAGGGTAGTCCAGATGGCTAGGGTCAACCTTAACCAGACAACGGTGTAAGTCAGCAAGCCGGAGAAAAAATTATGCTAAGTTGCATCCAAAGAACACCATACTGTACCTACTGTGAAGCATGGGGGTGGAAACATCATGCTTTGGGGCTGTTTTT